>CM073769.1:12620431-13147931 GCA_037158775.1 Hetaerina titia | reverse complement strand
AGAACGACGAAACTTCAAGTAGTTAGTAGTTTTCATCGGAGATGACCGACAGCTGAGGTCATTTGCGCCATTAGGAATGGATGGGAAAGGAGGAAGGGTGGAAATAAACCCGGCGTCGGTATTAGCCTACTCTTGTCGAAAGGCGCCAAGGGGTAACACAGTTTAACGTCCCATCCGACGGACAGCGTACTCACTCAAAGTGCTCTCTAAAAGTCGGGATCGGGATACCACTAAAAAACAATAGTTCTATCCAGGATTTGAACCCGGGCCCTTTCGGTGGGAAGCCTGCCGAAACTTCAATCGATGCGCTAACGACCAAGTAGACATTTAATATTTTAGGAATAATTTATTTGGTAGGCAATCGCATAAGGTGTCATTTGTTGGAGTTTCCGCAACTTCTCCCATTATTCACGTGGCTCTTTGTTTTAGACTTGCTGCTCGACACTTGATGCCTATACTTCAACAATTACTGTGCATAAATTGTAACGAACTTACTTTATCATAGAAACAATGACGGGTTGTCACACTTTTTGGTTATACGAAATATGAATCTGTATCTCCTGTTATGTCCTATTATTAGGGGTTGGGTGGTGGAAGAGACTCCATAACCGCACCAACATAAATACGACTATCTATCTATCCAACAAAGACCCGCCTGCTCAATAACTTCAGAGTGTCGGACAATGCATGAAAATGATCATGAAAGATAACACAGTCAAATCTCGTTACTGTGCCACTGTTTTGTGACTGTTGAAAGGCGGGAGTAGTGTAAAAGTCTGTATTTCTGCAGAGTGCTCGAGAGTCACGTCGTAAAGGCGGAGCAACGAACTACAGTCCAGCTGCGCACAACATAATTTATTACGTACGCACATAGACAGACTGTTTTAAGGTCAAATGTGCGATACTTCTCACATCAACCAATCGACCATCAACCAAGCTCAACCGATCGAGACTGTAGTTTTACATAATGTATTTTAACTTGTTTTAATAAAACATGGAATGTATTTTTAATGTTACACTACCTTAAGTTTTAAATTTCTAAAGAAATGTAGTTTCACATGTAATTTGGCATAATGCAGTTAACATGTTTCCGTTTTACATGGTTCCACGTAGTTGAACAATTTCCCATTTTACATAATGTATTTAAACATGTTTCCCGTAGTTTTCATGACATGTACTTTTGTAAATCCATTGTGTTAAATTTTATACATGGAATGTAGGCAAAACTACAATATGTAAAGCAACTTCATCATGCAAAAACTACAACACGCAAAACTGCAGCATGTAAAAATACAACTTGTAAAATTGCACCTTGTAAAACCACAGCATGTAACAATACAACATTCAAAACTACAAGAAATAAAACATGTACAACTACAACTCGTAAAACTACAACATATAAAAATACATACATGCGCGAGCACACGCGCTCGGTATAGGACCATGGAATCACTGCGGCGAGAAAGAAATAGAGTTCTGCAGGAATCAGGGTGTAATTGTTACAAACACTTGATTTAAACACCAAAATGGGGGTAGATGATTATGGAAAATGATTGGGGAATCAGGAAGTTATCAGTTAGACCACATTGATGTGAGGAACTGATTTTGTAACAGCTTGGTTAATGCGGCCAGTTTAGCGGGAATGGATTTAGATCATAATTTAGTTGTAATAAAGTGTAACGCTAGGTTCAAGGGGATAACAAATGGAAAACGGCAGAGGAAAATAAATGCAGAGGCATATGGGGACGAAAAGAAAGGAGTATCCGCAGACTGTAGAGAGCATCACGAAGAGGGGATGGAGAGTTGAGTACTGTAGAAGAAAAGTGGGAATATATAGAAACAAGGTTATAGAAATATACGAACAAAACTATAAGAACAGGAAATAGATAAAGGCCAACGAAATTACGGGTTGTAGAGGAGGCGTTTAGAAAGATGGACGAGAGAAGGAAAGAAAAGAATGAAGACGAAAACACAATTTGGTAGAAAGAAAGGTAGACAATAAACAGAAGTAGGAAAAACAGGGCAGAAATAAGTGAGATAGAAGCGTGCACCTTTGCGTGCATTTTGGATAGATTTCTAAGGAAGGATGATATTTGTGAGTTGTACAAAGAGCTGGAAATATTGTAAAGAAGGGAAAATCCGTGCACAGTGTCAAAGATGAGTCGGGAATATTATTACTTGAGCCAAGAAATATTCATGAGCAATGGAGAGATTTCATAGGAGACCTATTATAGGAAAGACTGAAGGCCACCAAGGTAAGACATAAGAGGAGTTTATGGGGATAGCCTAGGTCCAGAAATACTTTTTGGTGGGATAGAAAGGAAATAGAAATACGGCTGTGGTTTATTTAAAACACCAGCGGAACTACTTAAGGCTTTAGAAAAATATGGGAGAAATATTTTTATTCGTTTTTTTTTTAAAATAGGCGTAAGGAATACTGGATGTACAAAAATGAAAACGAACAGGGACGAGGTAAGAGACTTGTTGTCGGAAATTCAAAGGTGGATTCAGAGCATTCTGATTGGCGACGGAATTTTGAAGACTGTCAAACGGGTGGGCGTTAGAAAAGAAGCAGGAAATATGAGAATATGCATGTTGAAGGGAATGAAGGGAGAAAGGGAGTATTGAAGATTTTATTGTATGACAAAGGGTGTCGGGTGGTGTTTTGTGGGAGAGTCAAGAAAATGAATCGTTGTCCTCCGCCCTAAACCTACTTTAAACTTCACTAGATCAGTATTACTTATATTAATATTATTAATATTAAAGTAGACATTTCCTCAAATTATCCGCAATGGACAACAAGTTCAGTACTTAATGATCAAATGAGGATAGTTGCCGTGGAGTCACCATAGAGCGATGGATTCCAATCTATCCAAGTACTCATTCGCAGAAGTTCAATGAGAAACAAGAAGAAGAGACTGTTCGTGTCTAGGGTGTTTCGCAGGTTTGGCTTGGCTCTCTTTATCACGAAGTAAGGGCTCTCTCTCGCTAGATGAACTCAGTGCTGGGGTAATGATCCTCGCCCCACGAAGTTTGTTCGCTCTCGGAAAAACTTCCACTACATGAGCTTTTGTGGAGTGACGTTCGCAAATTCTGTCGTCGTGCACTTTAGTCTTTGAGCAAAAAACATGGCTCGCTTCCTAAACTTGGAAAATTCAGCAAATGTTCGTAGGCCTCTTTCGAAATATAGAACTTCTCTTTAAGAAAATGCTTACCGAATTAATCAATCCAATTTATTGAAAATAGAATAATGTTTGTCGCCGATGGTCAGCGTTTTGATTTAATTTTTCATAGTGTAAATTGTTCAATAATTAAACCTTATATGGAATCTTCTTCACTTCCCCATTTTCATATAGAATCAGTCCTAACTTTTGGCCGGAGGGTCAATTAAATAACAAGAACTTATTAATTTTAAGACTTCCGCGACGTCTATCTGATGAAGGCTACATACTGCTTCCGGGAATACATAATGTTCCATGTCCACTTTTTCAAGCAAAGGCGATATTTACCATGAAGGGGAAACAGTTATATAGACAAACATTGCTGACACACAACAAGCACAAGCACATCGAAGCAGGCTCGTGGAGGGTGGAAGTGGATGGGTGACAAGCATAACTGGTATTGCAGAGTAGATCACGGAACCTGGTGCTGTGCCAGGCGGGAATTGATTTCAGAAACAACCCATCTATGGTTTTTTATGCCCCGAGACAAATGTAAAAAAAACATCATCATGATTGATGTGAAATTAATTAACGATCTAGGAAAGCGTGGGAAGAAAAATTTTTATGGTTTTATTCATGGCATTAATGGGGAGAATTTGGTGAAAATATTTTGTCAGATTAGTCTGATATTACTCATCCCAAAAAAGATGAGGATGTTAGCCCGCCACCTGGGCCGGCAATTATGAGAAACGAATAGGTTGTATTTGTTTGTTTCACAGATTTCGAAAAGGCATTTGGTAGAGTGAATTAGAATTAATGAATGTATTACGGAGAGTAGGGGTACATTAGAGAGTTAGGAGACCATTACATATCTCAGTCTCTTCAGGCATGAGCGGCAGATGAAGAGCCGCATGGGCAGTGGCCACCTGCATCTACATTCTACCCGCAAGCCGCCGCAAGGGCGTGTGGGTCTGTTATAAACAATCTTATAATTGTGGGTCTATTTAAGATGTATACATGATATCGACAGCATATATACACTTTCGATACTAGTTATTCTCTTCGCGTCTGCCATGATATATATTTTTATCTCTAATCATACGAGGAAATAGGGACATTTTTAATCTATCCGTTCTACTATTTATCTCCCTTATTTTACGCACATAATCTGACCTACCATAGCAAGTCAGGACCTGAAACATATCTCTAACATCCAGAGATAAATAATCTACTTCAAATTGACACAGTAAATTTAACCTGTATTTAATCTTACGGTCAACTGGTGACTCCCATTCTAATTCTTTCATTAGTGTCGTGATACTGCTACCTTATTCATGAAAACTTTTCACGTAAATTGCTAATCTGCATTGCACTTGATCTAGCTCTAGAACTAAGAGTACCTTGAGAGGATCCTCAAGAGAGAGGAGCATACTCAAGGTGGGTCTCGACTAAGGTACAATAATAGAGCTCTGTTACCCTCTCATTACAAATCACAAGAATTTTTTTATGAATCCTAACTTTTTATTTGCTATTCCGCTGATTTCGCGAATGCGTTTTTCCCAGAACATATCATCACTTATCGTAACACCCATTCTTCCGTTATTGATATTATTCCATAACTGCTATGTTGGTTTCCTGTACTCTGTAAAAATTTTCGGGCTAAATACTCTTCCACTAAAAATGCAGTATAACATATCAGTCAAATAAGCTTTCACATGGAGGAAATTAGTTGGAAAATTCCATTGTGAGAAATGCCGTTCCTGAAACAAGCTATCTTGTTTATTTGTATTGCCATCGATGTTGTTTCCATGAATTAAACTGAGAGAAATTAAAATAGAGCATTAAAGGTTTTGTAAATAGAGAAAAGAGCTCTGTACCAATCGAAATCAGAGAAACTAAGCGAAAAAAAGCGATTTAAAAAGAGAAACTATGGATTGGAAACAAATAATTGTTATGTAATTTTCGTTTTTTGTTAATTGCTAGTGGATTGTTTTTTGTTTACGACTGACTACCATAGTTGTCATAACAGCAATGCAACAAAGTTGATGACAGGTTCGCTGAATAAGGATCTTAAGAAATGATTAGTGAAAATATTGATATGGATCGTGGTTTTATGCGGCGCAGAAACGGTCATTGGAGCAAGATCATAAAAGTGCATAGAAGGTTTTTGAGATCAGTATGCGTAAAAACATGGAAAAGGTGGAAATAGTGGAAAGGGAAACAAACAAAAAAGTGCTAGGCATGGTGTGGGAAGACAGAAGGTATTTTTCTCGGAGAAATCCAATCATTTAATAAAGAAATAATTTTATCCGGATGGCAGGAACTGTTTACCTTTAGAGGTACGCATGCATGAACTACTATGAAGGGAACAGAACGATCGAAAATCATACCTAATGATCTGTAAGAAATTATGCATCTAAAACCTTACATAAGTTCAAGCAGCGCATTAGCGAGTGATAAGAAATGTTATCTCCTTCTACCTTTCGGATTCGGAAACCTTGCTTGTATTTCCTTCAATCCTTTCTTCCCTTTTTTGAAAAAACATTCCTCCGATAAATCGTCAAGTTTATAGCTGGTCACCATTGCTTTTCAATCAAATATATAACGCAGATTGAGCCTATTTCGCAAAATAATGCGTTAAGGGCTAATAATTTCGCAAATAATGCGCAAAATAAGGGAAAATACTACGAGAAAAAGAGAATGGGTAAAATAAGTGTTTCGTTGCGATAATGTCACAATTGTATCTCGTAATACTTGGTAAAAACTGCCATTTCACTTTATTTTCCAAGAATGTGTGCGACTGTGTCATTTCCGAGGGCCTTGTCAGCAAACTGAGGATCGCTCAGCAGTTTGCCGGGTCAAAACCGAAGCCCCCAGCCCCTCGGCAGCGAAATCTTCTCCGCCCCTTCCTCCGAGAAGAGAGAGCCCTTGCTGATAGTCACAATTAGCTGACTCAGGATTCAGAGAGGCGGGCGAAAGGCAGATCGCAGCGAGATGAGTTTTTGAGGAGCGAGCGCGAGGAGGAAAACTTCCAAGTGGGGACACCATCAGTTGAAGAAAAGGTAAAGGATATGAGGCATCACTAGGAAGGATTAGTCCATGGTCGAGATCCTACGGGAGTAATAGTTTTTATGACAACTTGAGAGTGGGTTGCAGTGGTGCAGTCGCCTCGGGTGCGGCTGCACATGAGGCGGGGCGGGGGATGAATGTGGTGGGGTCCGAGAGAAGGAGGGGCGGCATGCATTGTCCCGCTCCCCGAGCAATTTCGCCCCCATCAGCCGGTGGTTAGTCTGGGCACGGGGGGGGGGGGGAGAGCGGGCGGATCTGTGGAATCCTCAGCCGCACCAAGTGGACCACCTGGGAATTGCAGGTAGACTGATGGATGGGTGATGAAAAAAGGGCAAAATTATGAATTTGGATGGGGCGAAGCTCATTTAGTGCATTCAGGAGAGATAACTATGAGCGCGAGAAAAATTAAATAAAAATGTATTTAGAGGCCTTAAATTAGGTTTTGAAATTTATGAATTTTCACGAGCGATTACTTGGAATTTACTGCTCAGCCGATATTGCGTGTACAATAAGTCTACTACCAAAGAGCAATTATAAGTGATCGGATAACGGAATCGGAGAGAAATTTGAAGTCTATTTTTGATTACCGTGAATATTTAATGCCTAGTTAAACATAATTATAAACCAACTGTTAAATCCTTGTCTTGCTTGCCATAACCTAATATCAGACTTTTTTGGCTGCCCATGCCACTAAAAGGGACGGTACTCTCTAGAATACATGTATGCGAGGGGCATTCACGTATGTGTACGTAGGAAGTGCGATGCCTTGAAGGAAGATAAGTAAATTAGATTGGGCAATTCCGGGACGTAGTAAGAAATATTCATCAGTTACCGATGCGTCACGATTGGTATGATATCCGTACAACATACACTGCTCGAAAGACTTTGTATTTTCAGCATTTTGTTTTGCTTTTTTTGAGACCATATGGGCTTGAAATTTTGTGACACACCCTGGAGGAATATCTCGTAGTTTGATTCTTAACAAAAGACTGAGCTCCTCTGCTCCATGGTTTGTGAACTCTCAAATTCTGGGTCAAATATTTTGAGTGATATGAAAAGCATTTTCATTCTTAAGAGGAACTGAAAAAGAAATGTCTTATTGAAAAATGTTGACAGGATTATCATATCAGAACCGGAGAAAAACACCGGACCTTTGGCGTTGATAAAGGTCTGGTGAGACTTAAAGAGATTTAGAGAGAAGCTCTGAATGTTTATGCTTAGACAAGGTCGATGGAACTTTGGCGAGGAAGTATTTTATTGCCGTGCAATCGTTTTGTTACAAAACATTCTCATATTTTTCTTTATTAAAATTAATTTCAGGGTTGTTAGCTTTTTATTAAATGGTACTCAAAGAAGAACTGAATATTAGAATAAATTGTTAATTTACTTCCTGCTTTTTGTCAAGGATCTGGCGAGAATTTCCCTCTCAATATTGTATTTATGATGTATTCTCTTTATTTCATTTCTTCATTATAATGTCTTGTAGTTGTTTCGCATACTTTAGGCTTTCTTTCATTGCTTGGGATATTTGCATCATCTTCACAATAAATAATGAGCTTTGGTCAAATCGAGTGAAATAAACTGGGATTGTCGTAAATTTTGATTTTCATTATTTCTTCTAATATAATTCATTTCCAAAAGCCGATCACCCAGATTCATCATTGCACCTGCACTCAACTTTTCTTATCTGATTAATGTCCACTGAATGGATAACCGCAATTTATTATTTGATATGGACAATTCTCCTGTTAACACGAAACTATCTACATCATTCGACTTCTGGTTTCATGCCTGCTTTAAATTTCAATTGAAAATATATATTTGATTGTGGCATATTTTCTATACTAACGCATGCCCAGAAGCTTAGGTCATATCAAGTGATACATTAATAAATTTAATTTTGTTTAATACTATTGGCGATTTATATGTATAACATTATTATCTAAGTAATTCTCTGACATTCGACGAAAAAGTAGAGGAATTTTCTTATTCGGTCCTTAAATTCTCATCTGTGGTGAATCATTACGTAAAATTGTGTTGGATTATGAAAAGCATTAGGCTTGAAGAAATTGCGGTATTTGATAGGTAATATTGTTAAGAAAACACGTTTTCTACCGCTCATTAATAAGAACGTAAATGGAGCTTACGTATGCTTGTCTCTTAGAAGGCAATGTCGCCTATCACATAAAACTTTTAGCAAGCACTAACCGTTATTTCTGAGAAGCTACATCTTTTGACCACATGATTATAATAAAAAATGTTACATGCATTAAAATAAAACTGATATTTTTTACACTGAAATTATTAATAGGAATAATTAGTGTAGACTTTATGAGGATTCTCAGCGTTAGAGTTATATTCCCGAGGTGATACGTACCTTTGTCCAGAAGCCTAGCTAGAGTTTGTGTCGCACAGGGTGGTCCCTAATTTGTGGCCCTCACCCACGGCCCCTGGGACTATAATTTTTACCCTATTTGGGGTAATATACTCTGGTTCCGCGACCACTTCTATAGATCGCAAGTTCAGGCTGGAAATTGGTGCCGCCCGGGGCGGATTGCCCCTCATAGATACGCTAGTTAGTTCTTTTCAACCTTTTTTCTTATCTTTCAAATTGAGGTCATTCAAATATTATCTAATCGAGAGGATGACACAAAAAATACGTATGAATGCAAATATATTCCATAATCACAACCACAGGAAATCACGTTTCAGTGAATCCCTTTAATGGCGATTTCCTCAATTGATAGTTCATTAGCTTTTTCCAAATATTTAATTAGTTTGTATACTCGTATATTATTCATACTTATTTAGTTGGTTGATAATATAGTCACATCGAGAGTCATCCATATACTAGTAATAACAATTCGGTGTACATTAATTTGTTTTATTTTGAGCGGTGATTTGAATCGTGTGCAAATATGAATTGCGTGTTATTGCTCATTTGCCATAGTTCCAAAATTGTGGCCTCTTTTTAATGGTCGATGTTGAGCTTACATCATCACTCTGTCGATGTTATAATTATTTTATATAAAGCAATAAAAAAGAGGCTTATATTTATATTTGTACATTTTCCTTCGTCCTAAATATCCATTTTGCATGTCATACGAATGCGGGGGCTAGGGGCGCACTGGAGGCGGGAGTGGAGGGGTGGGCGACTGCGGTGCCTGGCGGGAGGTGGGGGCGGGCGGGGGCTGGAAAGGTTGCGCTGACCACCCACCTTGAGGAATATTCTCTTCGTGCAAGAGCGGAGACACGCTCCAGTTTGAGGTGATCTGTTTCGTCAATGAAAGAATGACTAACGGGCAAATAAACGTTGAATGATAACGAATTTATTAATATGTTTGGTAAAATGCTTTTGTAATTTTTACATTGTAATGCATGAATGGGGCTCTGTTTGACTAAATGAATTACTTAGAACGCTTAAACTTCTCGCACCTATCCTGCCGGCATGAGGCCAGAGAGATTTTAAGAACAACTACCAATTATGGAGAGTAGTGCAAGCATAATACTCACAGCTCTACTAAACGCCACTGCCTCTGTAGTTAGTGGCCTGGATCCACTGTAAAGGTAACCCCGGCACAGGAATTATATTAAAAATGTTTATGAATAAGACCCAATGAAAATATTGGAATTTATTGAAAACTTTAAAATAAGAAATATATCATTTAAAATGAAAATATGAAATAAGAAATACATCATATTGCGTAATGATAAGTCTATTGCAGTCTTATGGTTAATCAGCCATGATATTTTAAATTTAAATACCTCGACTTTTTCCCTACCTTAATCGGTATAATATCAATATTAATAATAAAGTAAGTCGCTCGTGGATTCCTCCCAAACTTATCCTGCCAGTCTGATATCACGTTTCCCCTATCTACGGATCAACGTTCGCTTCACCTTCCCATTATTTCACTTTGAGTTCCACGCCCCTGCCCATTATATAGAGACAAAAATTTATGTCCACATTCATTATATCATCGTATCAGCGCACACACATGCTTGGATTCTCACTCTGAGGGCTCAGGCTCGATTATCGCAGATTTTCTAAGGTACGAGTATTCCTGCGATGCAAGTGATGATCGGCGTCCGATTTCGAAACATTTGCTATATTATCTATCATCTCTGTTACTGGGCACATATTGCATTCTATGTCACTCATGCCCACAGCAGGGAAAATTACTATTTCCTACTAAATTAATTGCTGTTCTAAAAAAGTGGTTCTGATTCTTATGATTGTGATGCTGCAGGCGTCAGCAGGCATTTTATCTGTTGATACTAATTATGATCTAATTATGTCTGCCTTTATCTAGCTCCTAGAAAGATTTATGATCAATAGGCTAGTGTCGTGATGTAATCACGACACTAACCATGCCTGGCGGTGGATATATATATATAAATATGAGATAATGTAAGTATTCATTGAGTTCTGTTTACCCTACGCATCGATATAAAATTTTCCAAGTAGGAACTTGACTGCCGTTCCGCCGAAAACCAATATATTTGAGTTTCCTGTCGGCAAGGAAACGTTCGTCTCTTATTTTCCCAGTAGTACCGAGTCTTTTCTTCATTTTCGAGTGCCCGCTTTCCTTCCTCTTGACGCCCTCGTCCATCAATTTTGCTTGAAGCCCTTCCTCACTCCAATCAGAGAGGAGGAAATGGGAGGGAGTCCACTTCCCCCCACTACCGCATTCCCCAATCTCCTCCTCCTCTCTCCTGCACCTTCCCTACTTATTTCCGCCGATACATGGTGAGTGGTGCACTTCCGACATAGAAATTGAATTTCACTCGGATTTAATTGAATATTACTTGCCCCAAACTCGTAGGCTTCTCCCTGGCCTTCCTTCCACGCGATACGAAGGGACACTCTCCGAGGAAGCAATTCCGGTACTTTACGAGATCGCGCCAAGCTGCTTCACGACAGACAATATTTCCATTCCCGATGCAAGCATATTTCGATTAGTTCATAATCTCTCGGATATCTTCATGACTATGAGACGAGGCCGTCAGTACCACCCTCTTATATCGTTAACTTCTGTTCTTCAGATACCGTAACCACTTGGACGCTCCTCCACTGAATTTGACGGTAGGTAGTTTATTTGTGGCGACCCATTCCCCGAATGACGATCAGATACACCTACTCGATTGCGGAAAATAAAATTTAGGCATCAGGATTTCAGTGTTGCTTCTTTTAAAATTCTTTATTTGGTCTTTAAGTAATTTACATATTCTTCATTGTTTCATGTAATTTCACACATGTGTTATGTTAACTATCCATTTATAATAGAATATTCTAATGCAAGTGTGCTGCATTCGTGGAATTCAATGATGGATTGATAGAAAATTTGGTTTTCAATTTAGATTGATTGATTTATTTGATTTCATGAAGGAACACATGTAATTGTACATATATATATATATATATATATATATATATATATATATATATATATATATATATATATATATATATATATATACTATATAGAGCAAGAGACGGATAGCATATTACTCGTAGAGATTAAAGCAGAACCGACGAACTTGATCATTGTTCAGGTATACATGCCACCGAGCAAACACAAGGAGGAAGTCGATAGGATGTACGATGAGTTAGAGGATATAATCGCGTGCGTTCCTGCAGGGAAACATTTGATAGTGATGGTGGACTGGAATGCGACGGTAGGCGAAGGAAGAGATGGAGATGGAGGTGAGGTGGGGGACTATGGGTTAGGCACGAGGAATGAACGCGGGAAGAAAGCAATTGAATTCTGCAGGAGAAGGGTTAGTGGTCACCAACATATGATTCAGAAATCAAAAAAGGCGTAGGTATAAATGCCAGGTGACTCAGAAAGGTATCAGTTAGATTATATTACGGTTAGGCACAGGTTTAGGAACAGTGTGATAAATTCGCAGTTTCCCGAGAGCGAATGCGGACTCTGACTACAATTTAGTTATTATGAAATATAACGTCCGTTTCAAAAAGATAAGGAAGGGACGGCGGGTTAGGAAATGGAATGTAGAAGCATAAAATGGATTAACAAGGAAGGAGTATCAGCAGAATGTTGAAAAATGATGGATGACTGTAAAGAGCTGAGTACTATCGAAGAAAAATGGGAATGTATCAAGAAAGTGATACGGAAAGCCGCAAAAGACACTATAGGAACCGTTAACGGGAAAAGGATAAGAAAAACCTGGATCACGGATGCGATGATTGCAAAGATGGATGAGAGAAGAAATTGGAAAAATGTAAACACAGAGTTAGGAAAATGAAGTACAAAGAGTTAACCAATAAATTGAGACGGGCCAAAAATAAAGCAAAAGAAGAATCGTGGAAAACGCAGTGCGAGGATATGGAAATTTTACAGAAGAAGGGTGAAATTGGTGGGCTACACAGCTAGGTTAAGTTATTATCGAGAAGTAAGAAGGCAACATCTGTGCTAACAGTCAAAGATAAGTGGGGTAAGACAATAGTTGAACCAGGAAAAATCCAAGAGAGATGGAAGGAATATATAGAAACACTGTATGATAGACACTGTAGCTTAGGTCCACGCATACTCGACGACGAGATAGAAAAGGCATTAAGAGAGATGAAACTAAAAAAGGCCGTTGGGGGAAAATGAGCCTACTACTAGCCCTACTACATTGACCGTGTTGATCCAAAACACTTCCTAGATACGTTAACTGTTCTTCCTGATTCTTCCTTAATTTCAACGAGACCAAGCTACTTGCCCGCGCCGGTGGTTACTGGGACCGCATCATTAAAGAATCCATAGAAATTAAAATGGCAGAGCGGAATTTCAATAGGGATTCCGGTTATTCTCTCAGCAACACATGGAAACCCGTGCTATTGGAGGTAAAAAGAGAAAGGCACAGAGCACAACGACCCGGCGACCAATCAGAAGTCACCTGAACCCGAGAGCGCAGGTATATAAGACGGCCAAAAAAAAACGGAGTGGCAATCATCAACCCTGAGGACGATGCACGAGTCGGGCATCGAAACGTCGGCCAACATGGAACCCCTGACCCGGTGGAAGACCCGAGAAAACTTCATCCAGCAAATACGCCGGGAAAGCACCAGATCTTACTTCACCTACCTCTACGGGGAGGAGACGCATCGTAACATCCGTGCCTTTGAGCACCTGCGGAAAGAGAAGGCAAGACTCCTTAGTTCTCTAGCCTTTCCCTTGATATGCCGCGATGAAGAAGCCATTCCTACTTTTGCCGTTGTTCGGTCCGCCGTGAGAACTCCGGCAGCCGAACGAATCCTGAAGCGCACCGGACTTGCTCTGGTGCGTGAACGCATACATGAAAAACGACGAGCCCTCGATTGGAACGCCAAGGAATTGAAATCGCTGCATCTTCATCTCGCAGAGAAACTCTCTCCAATGGATTGGGACTACATCGACCGTGCGACCACTGCCAATGGTGAATTACTTCTGAGAAAGAATTCAGAGAGACAAAAAAATAAATTTGCCAAACTTCGCAGCACCAAGGCGACCAGAATGCCGTTGGACCATAGCAGAACTGTCATTAATTTGACCGACACGGTATTGGACGAACCCACCCTTTCAGTCCTCTCAAAAGGACTGAACTTTGCTCCGGCCCCCCGGTCCATTCCTCACTCAGACTTCATTGGAGGAATCGAACAGGCTGTCCGGAAGCTTCCGGGCGAAGCAGCGGAAGAAGTGAGGAATGAAGTCACCATGGTCCTAAAAAGGGCCTTGCCGCCCAAACCTAACATCTCCAAGGAGGAACGAGACGCACTCCAAACTCTGCGCAAAAATACGGACATCATGGTGTTACCTGCGGATAAGGGCAACGCTACGGTTATCATGGGCAAGGAGGAATACCATAGTAAAATACGAGAGATTCTCTCAGACAAAGCCTACGTAAAGTTGCCCCGTGACCCGACGGATGCCATCATGAGGAAGACCAACGCACTCATTAAAAAGACCGAGATTCCTGCCGAAATTGCTAAGTACTTGAGACCACAAGCACCAGCCCCCCCGAGATTATACGGCTTACCCAAGATCCATAAAACCGGCGCACCACTGAGACCAATTGTGAGTGCCATCTGCTCGCCTACCTACAACCTAGCGAAGCACCTCACCAGCGTTCTGTCGCCACATGTAGGTTGCTGTGAACATCATCTAAGGAACTCTGCTGATTTTGTAAAAATCCTGAATGAAATCCATCTAGAAGAAGGGAATATCTTGGTGAGTTTGGACGTGGTATCCCTTTTCACACGGGTCCCCCTGTCTGACACCTTACGCCTCCTGGACGCCAAGTTTGACGCTGCCACGGTGATGATTTTCCGCCATGTCTTGACATCGACATACTTCCTGTATAATGGCGAATACTACGAGCAAGCAGATGGAGTGGCAATGGGATCTCCACTCTCCCCCGCCATAGCAAACTTCTTCATGGAAGACTTTGAAGAAAAGGCACTAAAATCAGCCCCGCTTCGCCCGAAACATTTCTTTCGGTATGTCGACGACACCTTCGTGATTTGGCCACATGGGAAGGATGCACTTGACGAATTCCTTGTGCACATGAATCGCCAGCACCCCAATATATCCTTCACCATGGAATTGGAAATCGACGGCAAACTCCCTTTCGTCGATATCCTGGTCCAACGTAAGAGCAATGGCACACTCGGACATAGTGTGTATCGAAAGCCGACGCACACAGGGCTGTATCTTAATGGAAACAGCCACCACCACCCAGCCCAAAGGCGAGCAGTGCTGAACACACTCTTCCAACGAGCCAAGGTCATCGCCGACAAGAATAGTTTGCAGGAGGAGATCAACCACCTGAAAACCACCTTCCTCAAGAACGGATATAGTGGACGCGAAATCTCCCTGGCCCTTAAAAGGTCCTTCGACCCGCAAGCACGCACGGTGGTGGAAAAAGAAAAACCATTAGCCAGGGTCTGCTTGCCGTACGTCGCCTCGATCTCCGGAAAAATATCCAGGATACCAGCGAGGCATAAAATCGAGGCAATCCATAAACCACCGGGGAAAATTAGAAATTTACTTGTCAGAGCAAAGGACCCAATCGGCCTAAAGACCCCAGGGATATACCAAGTCCCGTGTTCCTGCGGAGATGTCTACATTGGAGAGACGGGTCGGACCATCGAGACCAGGTTAAAGGAGCATAAAAGACACCTACGCCTAGGGCAGCTGGAAAAATCTGCCATCGCCGAACACAGCGTCGAGATGGATCACTCAATTAATTTCAACGAGACCAAGCTACTTGCCCGCGCCGGTGGTTACTGGGACCGCATCATTAAAGAATCCATAGAAATTAAAATGGCAGAGCGGAATTTCAATAGGGATTCCGGTTATTCTCTCAGCAACACATGGAAACCCGTGCTATTGGAGGTAAAAAGAGAAAGGCACAGAGCACAACGACCCGGCGACCAATCAGAAGTCACCTGAACCCGAGAGCGCAGGTATATAAGACGGCCAAAAACGGAGTGGCAATCATCAACCCTGAGGACGATGCACGAGTCGGGCATCGAAACGTCGGCCAACATGGAACCCCTGACCCGGTGGAAGACCCGAGAAAACTTCATCCAATTCTATGCTTAACATCCTTATAGAACGTCCCTGACATAAATTTCCTCCTGTTCGCGAAAGCTTGTTTTCCTTATACAGTTCTTCTTCTGAGATGATCACTACTTTGAAAATTTTGGTCCGAATTATTTCCGAGATGTATATGAACTGTTCCAGCTGCTCCAGTTTTTGAACTCCAATTTTATTGTTTAACAGTACTATTATCCAAAAAATCGCAATATATTCCTTGTATCTACCAAATTACTCTATAAAATGGTTTCTCTAAATCGACGAAAGAGAAAAATATATCTTCATATTGTTGTATCTTCCTCCCTATTAGTAATCTCTTTAGTGCAATGCAATCTCGCATGCCTCAAGTGGAATTTCAGTGCGATAGATATGGGATGAGAATCAATATTAATAAAACTAAAAGGTTATGCGATTCTCCAGAAATAAAAAGGCTAAACATTAAAATAGGAGGGGAAAAATAGAGCAGTTAGAGCAGTTTACGTATCTGGGAAGTGTTTTGGACCAACACGGTCAACGTAGTAGGGACATAAGAAGTATTGCGCTAGGCAAGGCGGCTTTCTCTAGGAGGAGGGAGTTGATGACGGGGACGTTGAGGAGGGAGGTTAAGAAAAGAATTGTAAAAACTCTGATATGGGGCGTAGCTATGGTGCGGAAACGTGGTCACTGAAGCAGGAGGATAGACGTAGATTGGAGGCTTTTGAAATGTGGGTGTGGAGAAGATTGGAGAAGATGAAATGGACCGAAAGAAAAACAAATGAGGAAGTACTGGAAATGGTGGGTGAGGAGAGGGGTTTGTTTGGAAAAATCCTATGGAGGCAGGAAATATGGATGAAAGGCGTATTGAGCGGTAGTGGAATGTTGAAGAAGGTAATAGAAGGGAGAATTTAGCAAACGAGGAAAGGGCAGGAACAGGATAGGGATGTTGGACGGGATGAAGGGAGGAAGAAACTCGCTAGAAAATCCAGCGAGTTGTGAAGTGCGGTTTGTAATTAGGTTTTTCCTGTCAAAAACCACGAGCCAATTCAAATTCATGGGCAACATTGTGAAGTGTACAGAGATAGGCTAATGAGTGAAGGTTGAGAGAGACATTGGTGCATTCGGAACAGAAATGACCAAAACACCAATGTTCACGACGAGGACCGACCGCAGCGATCTACCAAGCCTTGTAACAAATAAAATGACAATAAGAATCAACGAAAAAATTCGTGCAAATTTCCTATTTACCATTACGGATCAACACTTGGCTTGCAACACAGCACTTTTACAGTGACACAGAATTGCATTAATTCTGTATCGCTATGATAAATACCTCAATTTGAAACGAAAACATGTAGTAGAATAGTTTAAGCATGTGTCTTTCAAATGAATATAATGAAAGTTTGCCCTGTCACTAGGTTCATATTTTATTTCAAAATTTCAGTTACTTTCTGGTTGGTCACCGACACTGCCTGCGAACACTGAAGATGCTCAAAATTTAAAACTACCCTTAGCCTTCTTTAAACTTTACTATACCAGAATTAGTTATATTAATATTAAAATAGACATTTCCTCAAATTATCCGCAATGGACAACAAGTTCAGTACTTGATGATCAAATGAGGATGGTTGCCGTAGAGTCACCATAGAGCGATGGATTTCAATCTATCCAAGTACTCATTCGCAGAAGTTCAATGAGAAACAAGAAGAAGAGACTGTTCGTGTCTAGGGTGTTTCGCAGGTTTGGCTTGGCTCTCTTTATCACGAAGTAAGGGCTCTCTCTCGCTAGATGAACTCAGTGCTGGGGTAATGATCCTCGCCCCACGAAGTTTGTTCGCTCTCGGAAAAACTTCCACTACATGAGCTTTTGTGGAGTGACGTTCGCAAATTCTGTCGTCGTGCACTTTAGTCTTTGAGCAAAAAACATGGCTCGCTTCCTAAACTTGGAAAATTCAGCAAATGTTCGTAGGCCTCTTTCGAAATATAGAACTTCTCTTTAAGAAAATGCTTACCGAATTAATCAATCCAATTTATTGAAAATAGAATAATGTTTGTCGCCGATGGTCAGCGTTTTGATTTAATTTTTCATAGTGTAAATTGTTCAATAATTAAACCTTATATGGAATCTTCTTCACTTCCCCATTTTCATATAGAATCAGTCCTAACTTTTGGCCGGAGGGTCAATTAAATAACAAGAGATTAAGCTTTCTTTGTGCTTAAATATTTATTTACAAAAATGTAAGCTTTCATCGTGTTCCTAATTCAATGAAAAAGAGATTAAGCTTACTTTTGCACAAAAATGGAAGTATATTGTTAACGTAAAAAGCAGAATGGAAAAGATATAATTATAATTTTGGCTCGACGATATTCCTGAGGAATCAATGGAATTATTCAGATGATACTTTAATTTCTCTAAAAAATTCCAAGCTCTTAAAGTTATTTGGTGTTAATTATTCAGTTATCCGAAGTTTAGGACTTATCTTGTCTTTTAAAAATAAGATCATGCTCTTTCAAAAAATCACTTAACACTAATTATGTGATTGGGGAGTGTCTTTTATTCTCATTAACGATGTTGCAGTGTGAATGCTGGCATAAAGAGGGGCGTAAAGCAGTGTTGGATGTTAGGTTGTGTTTTGCGGAAGAGACCAGAGAATTATCGTTTCACCATTGTGTAGTCAGTGTACACCTAAAACCTATCCTATTCGATGGACCAGTTTTTATACCAATTGATGGTCACCATTTTATTAAAACTTTCTTACGAAATTACGTTCTCAAATTCTGAAAATGCATTCCCCTCTTTTTTCTCATCATCGGCTGGCACAACAAACTCATCCTTAGCATTGAAGAGATTATTCTTCTATTCATGCTAATATGTCTCCTACACCATTATTCACATAATTTTTTTGAAATATTCACACCTCGATACTCATTAATCTTTTGGAATTGCATTAGTTCAACCACTTTTTCAATGTCTTCATCCTTGCACTGTGCTCAGAAATAGAGCGAAGATCGTCAACACAGTACCATAAACATGCGCCGTGAGGTTGGAGCCCGCGGTAATGCGTGCTCAGTGAACGGGGAAGCATGTGGATTTAGGTATTAACGAGAGGGCATGCGACAGTGGAAGATGTAGTGTATTTTATCAAAGCCTGAAGTTGGTAGGACTGCAGGGAACGACCTACGATAATACGACCCCACGAGTCCCATTCCACTCATTCATCCCATACGATCAAGTTGTGGTCGTCCTGCTCTTCTCTCTTTTCCGAAGACCTGCCCCTCATCTCCGATCCACACAGTTGCAATCTCAATATTTCAAAATTTTCATTTACAAAAAAATGCTCTTCTCTTCAGTAAACGTTTCTACCATCAGACAAAAGCACCTTAGTTCAGCTTATATCAACCTCTTAATGACCTAGAACAAACTTTGCTTTCCTCATACCACCTTCATGAACCCGATGCATCGTTGATATTTTTCCCCTTCGGCATAGATTCTTTTAATATAAGTACGGGTTTAACCTTATCCCTCTCCATCAAATTCACTTCCTCCATTTCTGATTCCGACATCTCTTCCCTCGACATGGACCTCCACTCCAAATGAACACATCCGATCTTTCAGTACACATGAAACCGACCAACAAATCACTAGCTATATCTGAACTACAATAGTTGCCATCCTTTCCACACCCAAAAGCCCCAATACTCTTGCAATCAGAACGAAACGAATTTTCAGGAACGCACCCGCTTTGAATTGATACCATACGCTCCACGCTACCGAAATGTTAACTTTCGCAGCACCGTTTGAAGAAGAACATGCTCTTTACTTCCAATAATTACACTCCGTAACCCAAAAATTCGTCATTCGACATGATCAATTTATGTACCTCTAAATTTCCGGGAACAAATGAATTAAAATGTATGCTGAAAGATTTATTTACATTGTTGAAAAATAGTAAATCCAGCTCCCCCTTTATCGAGGACGTGTGCATCCTTCAAACGACATGAAAATCTCATGAGTATCTTAAAATCCACCAAACCGTTGCGTCGACGGAACCTCTTGTCACCCCCCTCCATCAACCATCGCCCTCTCATCCTTCCCTCCGCAGTCCCCCGCACCCTTACTTCGGAATATCCTATTAATATTCACTCAGCATAAATAATCATCGCTTTTCAATTAAATATGCATCCCTGTCCACCCTACATAGCCTGTTGCATTCTGCTTCCCATGGCCTATCTTTTGAAAATGTCTTGTCTTCTTTGTTTAGCCTAGCATTTTTTGAGTATCGATTACACGTTACTAGATATAGCCTGATATTCGTCAAAATATTCTTGTTGAAAATTTTCATTAATGCAATAACCTTAATTCAGGGCTAAAAAACTTCCTCCTTAAAAACTTATCAGAACATATATCATTTACCAATAGTGGTAAAAGTAAATCTCCATCTTAATTTTTGGCTAAGATATGGCCTATTTTGTGATAGCCTGAAAAATGAACATTGCGATTGAATCAATAATTGAATTATTCAATGTTTTATTATTCAATTATTTAATCTTTGATAAGGCCATGTAATGTTAGAATTAGAAATATAAGGGGATATGAAACATCAAATACACTTGTTGTGTTGCCATAATTTCCCCAGGGTAACAAGTTGTAGCTTGATACACGCAAGACGATGGCTGGGTGGTCGAACTTTCTTCCCATTCCGATCTTGCGTCTTCGCTCACACGTTTATTTGCCACCGCCACTGGCCCCTTGGACATTTTGCTTATGAAGGAAGTGCCATAAGTTGCGAGTATAAAAATCATTAGTGTTGTAATTAGCATTGTTGTTGATTAAGGAAGTCAAAACGTATTCCACATGCTACATTTTTGATCGAGGGCCAAATGTGTTCTATTCTTAAAAATTGAGTCGAGAAACAATGTTTAGCAATAAACCTGTCAGAAATTATTTTGATTTCAGCCTTTAATATTCGAAATAATTCAACAGAAATTATTCACCAAAGTGAGTGTAATGACACAAACGATAATTACTATTAACCTATTCACTAAATTCCAATCGGCCCTGGTATTGTAACTACTGAATATGGAATGAGCGCATGTCCTATTGATGTAATTTTCTCTATAATAAGTTTTTAAATGCAGTTTAATGTCATTTCATTATTAAAACGATTGTCGCACGTCGCATATTATAGAACTATTTTATGAGCAGTTGATGGTCACAGAAGTAAATGTACTGTTTCCTAGATTTCTATTCAAATTTGTAAAAGGACATTGGTTTGAATATTTGCTAATAGATATACAATAAATTACGGAAAGCTTTTTTAACGTTCAGATATGCCTTAAAAAATTCTATTTTCCTGTCTTGCAGCCCTAAGTGCTCTACCATTCTTCGATGTTGGATCCGATACTTTGCGCGGCAGAATACCATGGGCGTAGACAAATTCTAGTTAAAATAAAGACCAAGCTTTTATTTATCCATGCTTGTAAAGAAAGTTAAAGTTGTTATAAGATCTTTGGTAGAATCCTTTAGGCATCAGTGGAATTTCAAAATTTATTACGAAGGCTAACTTCTGACGAGAGAATAAGCGGCATGTTTCTGGGTATCACATTAGTAATAGTCGATTGATATGAGAGACCTGAATTTTTATAAGCATTCATATTTTCTAAAATGAACGAAGGTAAGTTGTGCTTTCTGTTGTTTTAAGCTCAACTTTGTGGAAGTTCATATTCAATATTTATTTCATTAAGAACACAATGTATACATCCACTGTTCTTTATTATCGTACAACTAGTTTCAACGCTTAGGCGTCATCATCAGGTACCTGATAAGGTATCAGGTAAAGTACCTGATGATGACGCCTAAGCGTTGAAACTAGTTGTACAATAATAAAGAACAGTGGCTGTATGCATTGTGTTATTAACAAAATAAATGTTAAAGGTAAGTTAGTCCATATAAAATATTGTGTTTTGAAGTAATAAAGCACCATTATGGACATTGCTGAATGAATTCGAATAAGTGTCAGCGATGCCATTGCTCTGTGACTAAAGGTTTTCAAGCACATGCTCATTGGACAAATATGTTCACAATTACTCTCCCCTTTAGAAAATTTAATATTACCTTGAAGTGTAAGATGTTAAGGGGTCCAGTTTCTTAAAGATGCAATTTATGTTCTTATAATTGTCCATGCACATCGCTCTGATGTCCCTAAGTTTTTCTCTAAAGTAGTGATATTTCATATGGCTGATAATATTAGGTAAACTTACAATTTTTCGGAAGACTTACAAAACTATGTAGTAGAGTTTAAAAACTATTGCCCTAGTGGTAGCAATTTCACAAATTTTATTGATTGACAATTATTCACTAGTCAGTTTTTTAGGTTTTTTTTAAGTGAACTCAGTGCAGGGTAGTTGTAGAGGTTTTAATTCTTTCTCATTGACAATTTGTACCTTTATATTATTCGAGTAGCTCTTGTTATTGGGGAATATAAATCGGAAAACACCTCGTATTGTTGTTTTACTCTTAATTATAACTTGTTCCATGGTCGCTGCAAATTTATGTTTCCGTTTATGTTAATACCTTATAATCTCAATGAAACTTTTAGGCAGTACTTTGCAATTTAGTTTAAAATGCGGATGTAATAATCTGATTTTCAATAACACACGAACTTCATTCTAAGAATAGTGAAAATCGCGTGCATTCGATTTCACGTGTATTCCGACGCGAGAAACGGCAGATGAATGTGCTACCGACATGACCTCCGTATGGCGGAACCTGCAGTAGCATAGTAATGAGTCAGAGTTTAAGAGAGGTTCGAGCTGCTATGGAAAAAAAATTATCTAAACTTTATGAAGGTGGCCTTAATTAACCCTCTATCATTAATAAATCCAAGTGATCAAATTTATTAAACTAATTACCTTAACTTGGGTTTTTTTGAAGCCTTTATCCCCAGCCATCTTCCGCGTCTCATGGGCAAATTGAGTCTCATATTAATTGAGAGAGTGAACTTGTCCTTATCGCGGCCTCCGAGACGAGTTTTTCGTCGCGTCAAATCCTTCTTTGGCTCGTGTTACTCATTAGAGCGCCTTCTTGCCTCCCGAGAGAGGCCCCTCTCCGACGCTCTCCTGCAGTGCACCGCCTCCATCCCCCGACCCCCTCCTCGGCCTTGTCTCCAACTTCCGCCGTCGCGCTCATTTTCTTGAAGCAGGGAAATCATTTATTTATTCGCCGGACAAATTCCCACTCGACCTGATTATTTGGCGTCAGGTTGTTGAAGTTCTTAGCGGGCCGATAAGAGAAGGAAGCGGGTCGGCCGAGTTAGCCCTTGTCGAACACCATCGTCCTCTCAAAGCCCTCTAATTCGATCCGACCTTGTGGGCAAGTGTTCGACACTCCCTGATGAAGCATGTCTTTCGCCGACAAATTCCCAAAAGAACTCAGTGAAGACGTGGAGAGAGCTACTGTTATTAACATTCTCATATTTGTGTTGGACAGAGGAACGCAAATGCATTGACAGTGATCAAGCCGAAGGTTGTGTCAAGAGGTGAGCTCAGCCCATCAAAAGCGAGATGTGAAGTTCAAATTTGGAGGGATAGGGAGGGATAGTACCTCGTTCCACCCCTTGGTTTTCCAAGAAGTCATTCTCGTCATAAAATTCATCGCTTTAAATGAATTATTCGATTGTGAACTGGGTTTTTGCAAAGATTTCTTCAAACAATTGAACGCAGTGCCATCCGGTTAGTAGAGGTGCGCTCTACCGACCAGACGACCACGTTACATAAACATGATTATAAGTATACAATTGAGGCAAGTATATATTATTCAAGAATTTAAAGCCGAAATATTGAATACCAAATTTGAATGAAATAAATTAGTAAGCATTTTTATTAACGTTTATTGTTTTTTCAGTGATAGGGCGCAGTGCTTGATCATTGAATACATCCATGTACCTGTATATTAGAACTCCTGTCTTCGATTAATACATGCTTAATCCAAAAGAAGTGGATCATACAGGAGATGGAAAGCTTAGCAGTGTCTCTTTTTCGGGTGACCAAACATTTTGGCAAATCTCAGGTACTAGTAGGGACTAAATAGGTGACCAATGCCTCTCAGGATACACGAGATTTGGGTCTTTCCATTGGGCTCACATCAGGTGGATTCTCTCTCTCACCGAACGACCAGAACAGTGTCGTCTGATGACTGATGGTGTTCTTTGTAATGTGCTTAGTAGTGTAATTATGAGGCTAAGAAAGTAAGTAACAATGATTCGAAACCTTATGACGAAGCCAGAAACCTGAAATGCATTTTGAACCTCTAAAAAGACTGATCAATTCATTGATTAGAGAATATTGTTAGCTCTTCGTTGATTCGCCGGAAATTAGGTGATACTCACAAGTAAATTTTATCAAACGCCTTTTTTTATCTCAAGCAAAAGAGAACCCCTCGCGGAAACTTTCGGCGCGTCGTGCAGATGCAGGAATCGTCCACGGGCGGACTTAAGGGTTCTGACGTGCTCCCGGATCCACAAGACCGAATCCATAATATTGGAATACGCTAGTTTTGAAATTGTAAGAGATACCACGAGTGAACTCACGAAAGCATTCTATTCGCCGCAGTTTTCGTGGGTGGGAGGCGACGGCATGGCCTGAAGGCTTAGAAAAACAAATCAAAGAATGAAAGTAACTTCATCGTCGGGGGCCGTTGTGTGCGGGAATCGAAGAAAGGCGCCCCCGTTGAGAGTCCCCTTGTGAAAGCGAAACGAAGTATTCGACACGATTGCTTCGGATGCTCCTCTTCTTCATTTCTTTCTCCACTTCATTCGTTTTAAATGATTTTTTTGTTCGCTCGCATCCCTTGGGGATTTCGAGACCCTGGAGACGGATTATCAATTCCCCAGTAAGCACTTACACATCGACCCCGTGTTTTCAACTCCTCTAGTCGATTGTCCCTCTCTGCCGGCTGGGAGGGAGCCGAAAGAAGCCCTGGAATCCCAATTAATTCATCGCGAACGCCTCCCGTCCCTTCTGCCCCCCGCGCCGTGTACTCCGGCCCAATATGTGTAAGCCCTCGGCCCCCCCTTCCCCGTCCCCCTTCCTTTTCGCCGCAAAGCGGAAAATCATTTCGAAAGCCTTAATCCATTCCGTGGTCTCGGACGGTGAAATCAATCTCAACTTCGGAAAAGGCCTTTTCGGAACAAAAAGTTTTCCAAAGAACCCCTATTGCCCCTTTTCTGTCCCTTTCCCCCCGTATTTCGCCTTTCCCAGCACCGTCCCCTTTTCCGGGTTTCCTTGCCTCACCGCCCCCCCCCCACGCCTCCACACCCTCCCTCTTTCCCCGTGCTTTTCTCAATCAGCAAAAAAGGCCCCCAATTAAGCCCCGCCGCCTTGCGGATAAAAGGGAAAGCCACACCAAAAACTCGTGCGACGTAAAAACTTCCTCCCCTTCCCCCCCCTTCCCCCCCTTCCCCCTTCCCCCTTTCCCCTCCCCCCTTCACTCAAATCCTCCCGACCCCCTCCCCCGCCCCTCGACTGAATAACCCGCGGAACGTTTATTTGTTGTCCGCCCCCGGCCCCGATACCCCTCCCTCCCCCACCCCACCTTTGCCATCGCATCCCATTGCCATGCTCCACTGTGGGTGCTGGCGTTGTTCTTGTGTGCGACGTCATGTGATTTTTTGGCCATGGACAAAAAATAAACAAAGGACTGCACGCTCTATGAAGTTCGGAGGGTTTCCAAAGTATGGGCTTCGGGTCCTGAGCAAGTTTAGGGTGCGTGAAGTGCGCGCAAAAAAAGATGGCATTCCCTTTTGCGGGGAGTTGGTGGGAGAGGCGAGGGGTGGGGCAGTCTACTAAAGCCGGTAAGAGTCCACGCCCTTCCCCCGCCCTCCCAGGAGGATGAACCGACTCTCGGTAGGCAGTTTATAGCGAGTTCTAGTGAATGGGTTCCTTGCATTTGGCAGGCCATCGCTAAAGAAATTACTAGTAAAAACTTATGCTCTCAAACCTAGAGACACTTATGCCCTAGATCTCGACTAATAGCTCACGGAAGAGGCGAGTAATTGCATTGCGCGTGAGAAAATGAAATCGAAATATCACCGTCTCATTCCCTTATCGGGCACCTTCCGCTTTCATAAGTAAATTTTATATCTTGTGCTTATTTTTTGCCGAATGCTACAACTGCGAATTTCTTGCGGTAAGCCAGTCGTGTATCGAATTTTGGCTAGTGATGTCCTGTTACCTCCTAATACAGTTCATTCAACTTTCGCTTTCTTGATTTGACAGATGTCAGTAGAATCTTAGGCGATTCAAGATTTTAATTTTCCGCCATGTCGATTTTCATCTTCTCTGAACAATAGTTTACAATGTTTCCAGTCGAGTATATTTTCCGGATTTATTATTTATTTGAGCATCGTAAGATACTTACTCTAGCGTTTAGAATCAATTAGCACACATTTGATAATCCCAAAAGGGGAAAACAGCAGTTTTACATTTGTGCATATGGGAATAATTATGTTTATTTTGGCTAAAATTCAGGACTAATACTTTTTCTTTTTTTAACTCAGGACCAATTACCAAATGCCCCGGATACACTCTGGTACAATCGTGCAGAAATTTGGACTGAAAGAAAATGATAACCGGTGGTAATTTTAACTGTTATAAATTATAATCGCTTCTCCAAATGACTTAGGGAATTCGTTGAATTCTTGGAGTACTCTACCAATGCTTCTTTGACTAATTTAAATAATCCTTAGAGCAGAAGAGCAGCCTTCTCTCTCTACAGCCTTCTCTCTCTACCGCCTTCTATCTCTCTCTCTCTCTCTCTCTCTACAGCCTTTTCTCTCTACAGCCTTCTTCCTCTACAGCCTTCTCTCTCTAAAGCCGTTTGGGATTTCATTGTGCATATGCTTGAATATATTTTATCCCATCCGGTGAGGTCTCCATTATGATGGAGAGAAAAGCACTTATGCTACTTTGGGAACTTTGAGAGAACAACGTTTATTTTATAAGGAGCATTGAATTTTTACGAGGCGATACATTCATGTAAAATATAATTCCATGTAATGGATGAAATTTTTTCTTCAGCGATTAATTAAATGACAACGGATTGCCACAATTGTCAATTTGAAAAGCATGGAAACATCAAAGCCCTTTACAAAAGGTCTGACCTTTTCCTGAAAACATCTCAGAATATACTTGTACCTAATGAGCAATTGCGATGGCAAACGGATTCCTAATTCCATAGGCAGATACAAACACTAGAAATTTTGACTAGATATACTCATGATAAACTGCTCTTAAGATACGACAAAAATAGGCGCCTAAGTTATTTTTAGTCAAAAGAAAAAAGTTTGTGAATTTGGCATTTACCCCGGGATAGGCAGACGTGCAATCGGCAGTTAGTTTTGAAAATGTTGCCATTGTTTTTCGAAAGATTATTGGCTGCATCGGCCAATGCAGCCAATAACCTCCCGAAAAACAAATCGACCTATTTTGAAATATTTAGTCCTTCAATTAGTTCCACTGTATGAATGTATATGGCCTCTAATACTTGCATTTTTATACCTATATTTATATGCTGCGGACTTCATATTACGATGGAGAATATTCAACCGCCCACCCAATAACCCGACGACGACGGTTTCATTTCCCGCCTTAGACACGGTTTTTGTGTTTTTATGTGATATACTACACATCTTATATGGAGTTCATGGAGCGAATTATAGTCTCGTGTTCGTCGAAGCACTTCGAAAAACTGATTCTTCCGTCTCGTCTACGTTTTTCTATGAATCTATTTATAGTCTGAGACGAGGGTTTTTTGGTAGTGAATTGTCTACTCTTGCCTCGACTCGCAAAATAAAGACGGTTATCCACCGCCTTTTCGTCTTCCCCCTCACCCCCCTCTCTCTCTCTTTCTCCCTTAGATTTCCGCTTCTTCTTTCCTTACGCTCTCTTCCTTCGATGCTCTCTTCCCCCTCCCCCCATTCTCCGCGACTCTCAATCGCCAAAGTTCACAACTACATCGATTCCGCCGCTCCCACTTTCGCTGATTCTTCTCCTCCCGAGAACCCGCCTTTCGACCCATTCTCTTCCCGATGCACCGCAGTGCTTTTCATTCCCTACGCCGAATCGCTCCAACCCCTCGGTTGAGACCAAAGTTTGGTGCCTGGGAGCTTATTTTTTTTACCTCCTTGGAATTTCCCGATCTAACTTTCTATTTCGTCTCCAAGAAAAGACTCCATCGTCCCAATAGACTGAATTCGTTGGGAAAAGAAGGGGGACCCAGAGGAGGAGAGGAAGCCTCGAGTCATATTGTCACTGGAGCCTCTGGAATCTCCATCCCCCAAATCTCCTCTCCTTCCCGCCAGCGCTGGCCCTTTCTCATTCATAGTTCCGCGGATTTGGTTATGATTTTCATTTATAGCGTGAGTCACTCCATCGGAAGTCTCGATTTTTCCCTCATCCTTATTTCCTCTTTTCCCTTCTTTCCACAATTATACGCCTCTCTTTACACAGCAGAAGCGTACGTATCTCTTCAGAATTTTTTCTGTGATCCCTTAGTGCACTATCAATTCAACAAAAAAGAACGACAAAGGCGGAATCCGTTAAAAAGGCAGAAACTGAATCTGTAAAACGGATGGAAATGTTAGAAAAAGAATGGCAAATGTTTTTGATCGAAAACCACTCATAAATATTTCTTCGAGCCTCTGGAGTGTTATGCTCGATCTGAGGAAGCGCCTTTGCCTGGCGGCGGAAGATCTGACCTCGCCTCGCCGGAGGGTGCCACGAGTGACTAAGCCCGAACAGACCAATGCTCTGTGGTTTTCTGTTGAGCGGAGCCTTGTAGAAAATTGCAGGAACTGCAGGTAAAGGAACTGAAAAACTCCAAAACTCTTTGAAGTTTCAATTTCATTCAGCAAATGGTTTAAAAACCGGATGAGGTTATCCTTCGCCTACACGCCTACTTCAGCATTGTGAGACAAAATTATAGTATAATTTAAAATGTTGTTACAAATGGGATAGAAAAAATAAAGTGCTAAAAAATAGCTTTGAAGTGACAGAACGGGGGACGACTTAGATCTTTTTTTGGGGAGGAAAAAAGCTTTTTCGCCAAGGGACTTTCCAAACTTCTCTCCGAGTCACTTCAAACATTTACTTAGGCAATGCAAGCATGTGGATCAAGTTTCCAACGTATTCATTGTTATGCTAAAGTGAATTCAAAACACTTTCGGAAAGCAAAACATTTGGACAAAGATAAATACATTCTTCAAGTGGGCGATGGACACCAATTAGGTCAAAATGTATTTTTTTGGAGGTGTGCGTTAAGACTTTACCTTTTGGTTAGCATACAGTGTTTAAAATTTCTGAAATGATTGTCCGAAGTTAGTCATCTTTTCAATGGGATAAGCTATTGGAAATAACAGTAAGTATTGTTCGTGGCTACTTGTAAACATTTTTCGTGTTCGTGGCTTGGTCGGAGGATCGGAGAGTCGGCGTGTAGTGCTGATAGTGTTGAATAGGAAACTGGAGAGAGGCGTAGTGGATGTGGAACATTATTATTAGGTAATCTACCGGTTAAGATAGGTTTTTGGATGGACAAAACTATCAAATAAATAACTTGCGACTCCAAACAAAACAAAATCGAGCAACATAATCTTCATCAGGCCTCTCTTCATCTCTGTGTGCTTCCTTCCTCCCTTCATCCCGACCAACATCCTTATCCTGTAACTACCCTTTCCTCGTTTGCCTAACATTCTCCCCTCTATTACCTTCTTCAAAATCCCACTGCCGCTCAATACGCCTTTCATCCATTTTTCCTGCCTCCATAGGATTTCTCTCAACAAACCCCTCTCCTCACCCACCATCTCCAATACTTCCTCATTTGTTTATCTTTCGGTCCATTTCACCTTCTCCATTCTTCTCCACACCACATTTCAAAAGCCTCCAATCTACGTCTATCCTCCTGCTTCAACAACCACGTTTCCGCTCCATATCAGAGTTACGATTCTTTTCTTAACCTCCCTACTCAACGTCTCCGTCATCAACTCCTTCCTCCTTGAGAATACGTCCAGATTGTATTCTTACATTCTTCATGATTACTGATCTCATTACTACAATGGCATCGCGCGTATCTCCCTCCTTCCTAAACTTGAACTCATAATTCCTTAAGTAATCATTTGCCTTACTCTCTATCCTTTTGTTGATGATCCTGAGAATAACTTTAGTTGCGTGGGGTATCAAGCTTTTTGTTCTGTAATCCTCATATGATGTAGCCTTTACCTTTTTCGGAATAGGATCTAACACTGATTGCACAAAATCTTCCACCAGATTCCTTCCTCATAGAAACTACGAATCTGTCCAAATAGTCTTCTTCCCACATTTTCCTAAACATTTCCACAGTACCACAGGAATGTTGTCTACCCCCACGGCCTTATTTGGTTTCATCTCCTTTAATGCCCTTTCTATTTCATCGTCGAGTATGACTGGGCCTAAGCTATCTTCTCCTAAGTCATGTTCCTTTTCTATGCCTACCCTTGTTGGCCTAAGTTCTCTAACATTCAGTGTTTCATCTTTCTTGGGTCTTTTCTGTGTCAAAATTGTCTTACCCCACTTATTTTTATCTGTTATCATGAATGTTGTATTCTTGCTTCTCGATAATAACTTAACCTTGCTGTGTAGCCCACCAATTTCACCCTTCCTCTGTAAACTTTCCATAACCTTGCATTGCGTTTTCCACCTTTTTCCACCACCGTTTTCCTCGCATTGCGTTTCTTTTGCTTTATTTGTGACCCATCTCAATTTATTGTTTAACTCTTTGTGCTTATTTTTTCCTAACTCTGTGTTTAAATTCTTCCAATTTCTTCTCTCATCCATATTTGCAATCATCTCATCCGTGATCCATGGCTTCCTTATCCTTTTCCCGTTAGCGGTTCCTATAGTATCTTTTGCGGCTTTCCGTATCACTTTCCTGATACATTCCCACTTTTCTTCGATAGTACTCAGCTCTTTACAGTCATCCATCATTTTTCTACAGCCTGCTGATACTCCTTCCTCGTTAATCCATTTACTGCTTCTATATTCCATTTCCTAGCCCGCCGCCCCTGCCTTACCTTTTTGAAACGGACGTTCCTTTTAATAACAACTAAATTATGGTCAGAGTCCGCATCCGCTCCTGGAAAACTGTTCGAATTTATCACACTGTTCCTAAACCTGTGCCTAACCGTAATATAATCTAACTGATACCTTTCTGAGTCACCTGGCATTTATACCTACGCCTTTTGTGATTTCCGAATCATGTTGGTGACGACTAACCCGTCTCCTGCAGAACTCAATTCCTTTCTCCCCGCGTTCATTCCTCGTGCCTAAACCGTAGCCCCCCACCTCATCACCATATCTTACTTCGCCTACCGTAGCATTCCAATCCCCCATCACTATCAAATATTTCCCCGCAGGAACACACGCGATTATATCCTCTAACTCATCGTACATCCTATCAACATCTTCCTACTTTTGGTTGCTGGGTGGCATGGATACCTGAACAATGACCAAGCTCGTCGGTTCTGCTTTAATCTCTACGAGTAATATTCTATCCGTTGCTTTCTCTATGTTGACTACATCTTGGTTTTATGATCCCGGTAGATGTAGCTGCAAATGGAAATCATCATAAGTTATATCGTGCTATCAGTTAGATTTTATACTCGTATTATATTGTTTGGACATAGATATGGTAAGAATAGTGTGATCAACTCACATAGTTTATCGGGAGAAATTCCCATGGTTCTTCTCTTTTGCCTCGTGACTTTCGCTGTTCGGTGGCAGGGTGCAGCTGTACGTACGTATAGTCGAAAATTTTGCGTCCTTACGGAAATTGATGCTGAATAATGATTCTAGGTGGAATGGTGATCAAGGTCATAGGGAACTCCAACGGATTCATTATCATTTCAAATAATAAGTCCTAATATAATGTTTATAAAATTAACGAGAATTTTTTTAGTATTTATTGATATTTTAGGGAATATCGAAATAAGGGATAACTTTATTGCTCGGTAACATGTAACTCTAAATAAAAAACAAAATTTATAGATTTGGTACGTTACAGAGTGGGAATATTTCCAAGATTTCCATGGAATAGGTATTTGGATTTTAAGTGTTTTTCCGATTTGATCATTTCAAGTAATATAATATTCTTTGTACACGTAATATATTATTCATAATTTATTTTCATTTATATAATTTTTTGTAGACACAAAAACCACAATAGCCGAGTGTTTGCATCTTTAAAATCGTCCTAATTCGATACGTGTAGGCATATTTAAAATTGCTTTTTTATTTTTTAACGGTAATATAAATTTCGCCTACGGTAAATATTTCCATATGCCGGTACAGCTTCTCCATTAAGAGTGAATGCGTGAGAATAACAAAAAATACGGGCATTAGTGCATGCATTAACAGTTTATGCCACCTAAAAAATATATTTTTCACTTATTTCTCTCGCGAACATCTTTGATAGCATCGTGAGACCTGCGGGTTTTATATTACATAAAATACCCTTATACATTTATAAACTTTCGTAAAAGATATTTGTATACTTCTTCGGTAAACTTCATTTTAATCTTAAAATGTATTCCTGGGCTATGATGGAATATGTCAAGTATTATTACTTCCTTATGAAATCGCGAATCGATAATTGCATTTTTTCTATCATCTTATCCTGTTATTGAGAGGAACGTTAGAATTTTCGGCAAAACTCGCCGATAAATGTTTGCACTTGGAGATCTAAAAGAAAGCCGTTATAAACACTTAAAACTTACAAGAAAAACTGTAAGCATGACGTGGACTGAATGCGCTTGGATATTTTTTTATCCCGCACGGCTCTCCGATTTTCATTTCCCCGGCATGACACCCCATCGCCGACCATCCCTCCCCGACAGACCGACCGACCCGCACTCATTTTATTACCCCGTCACCGCCTTTGGTTTCGCCCCAAATGACTCCCGATCGCCGCCCCCGACCCGCGCTCCCCCAGAATCGTCGCCCTGCCAGCTTTTAAAACCGTGAACCGTGCCCCCACCCCTTCCGCCCAGAAGCGTCCAGTGTTGTGCGGCCTTCTGCACCACCCCCTCCCCCAATCCAGAGCACCCATTGCTGCCTCTCCCTCACTCCCTTCGAAATGCCCTCTCTCGCGCCATCCGCTTCGGACTCCATTTCCGTCTGTCGGGTCGCGATAATGGAAGCGGCTTTTAAAGTGCAAGCGAAACGACGGCACGCGCGCCGGCGCCTGCTCACGGGGCGGATGCCGGCGCCCCGCACCACACACACACGCACGCACGCTCGCGGCGTCACACCAATGTGTACGTGTCAACGTCATGCTCGCAGATTTGTGGGAGCACTCTCATCATAAGCGACGAGGGTGGCACGCCACCCCTGGGGAGGAGTCGAGGGGTGGGTGTCCCCGGTCGAGAGGAGGAGCTGCCGTTCGGAAATGGAAGCACTCGTGTAAATCTATGGAATGTATTGAAAGAGATCCTCTTTTCTTATTCCCTTCAGGCGAATGGAAAATTTATTCCGAGATTTCCCCCTTCCTTCCCTCTCTCCCTCCCTCCCCATCAGCCTCCCTCTCCTGACCTCTTTCCCGCCGCCGTTACCACGGACGGGAAGCTGATCCAAAGTCGTTCCTCCAGCGCCAAGGATTTTGAGCACTTTTCGTCGACTCCGATAATTGCATGACTGCATAGAGAGAGGAAAAGACGAGCGGTAAGTATGTGGCGAAATTCATGCGCTCTGCGCGTCGCTGCGACTTTTCGGAATCCACGTTCGACGCGTTGCTCGCCTTTGTGGGTTTTGCATCGATTTCCGCCAGTTTTGAGTGACAGCAGTGTTACATGGTCATTAAGATGATAAACAGCGGGTCTTACATGATGTTGAAAGCGGAAGGGAGTCGATACTATTGACACGTGCATGGCATAGTAATGGTTCAGTTCCGGAAAACACGTATCGCTTCATGACTTGGTTCTCGTCCAATGGTTTGCGATGTAGGCCACTGGGTAACAGAAGTGGAGAGAGGGACGATAATAAGGACAAAGTATGATTCAAAGTTTTTTGGTTCGATGAAAATGTTCCCGTTAATATTTATGACGCGTAGGATTAAAATGTTATTAAATTTAAAAAAGAAAAAATATCCGAGTTATTTACTTCAGATGATTACAAGATATCTAGGATATGCCAAGAATGAATTAGGGAAAGCGTTAAGCAAATTCAAAATTTTCAAGGAACTGTAACAGTAACTTTAACGGAGTCACCCGCTATGTGTGCATTATAATGCAACCATTTCAGAGAGTAAAAATCATTCGCCTTGACCGGGATCCCGGTCAAGGCGAATGATTTTTACTCTCTGAAATGGTTGCATCAAAGGGAAAAGTTTAACGGAAGATTAGAAAGAGAATTCTAAAGCATTTTGATCGTACGTCGGGGAGGTTGAGAGAAATAAGTTAACTGTTAATTCACTCGAAAATACTATAATAAAGGCGAAAAAGTAACCAATAGTTTGGAAAAGGCTAACTTATTAAATTCCTCCTTTCAAAGCGTCTTCACCAATGTCTCGCCGACTGTCTCCGATAGCTTACCGAATCGTGCCGGTCAACCGGTGCTTAAAATTGAAATCTCATTTGATGGAATAGAAAATTTGCTGAAAAATATTAAGCCAACTAAATCCTGAGGGCCCGATGAAATACCCGCTCGTATATTTAAGGATTTAGCTTCGGAAATTGCGCCGTATCTAGAATTAAAATTTCAGAAATCGCTGGTACGCCTCAATATTTAAAAACGGATCGAGAATCGAGCAATGACAGACTTATTTCTCTCACATTCATTTCATGCAAGGTCATGGAACATACCGTTCCTAGTTTGATCGTGAGTCACCTCGACAATCAGGAGTTGTTATTGAAAGATCAGCACGGTTTCCGAAAAAGTAGATACTGCGAGGCACAACTTGCGCTTTTTGTTCATGATGTTCTTACTTTGGGAGAGAGCAATTTTCCAGTGGACGTGATTTTTCTATATTTTAAGAAAGCCTCCGACAAAGTACCTAATAGTAAACTGCTCGCAAAGCTAGAAGTATAAGGCATAGATTAAAATATCCAGGGTTCGATTAAAGACTTTTTGAATGGTCGGAAACAAAGAGTAGTCGCAGATGGAGTTGGCTCAAACGCAGTAGAAGTCACTTCAGGTGTTCCCCAGGGAAGTGTTATCGGACCTCTTTTATTCCTACTTTGCGTTAATGACTGACTCCGTAGTCACTGGCAAGATACGTTTATTTGTCGACGATGCAGTGGTTTGCAGAGGTATCCATAATACTGAGGACACAGCAGCTTTATCAGACGACCTAAATGCTACACAACGCTGGTGCGACACTTGGCAATTAGAATTAAATCTAAAAGTGTACGTAGTGATTAATTTTAGGAAAAACAGCAATTCACTCCCGAGCACCTACTGCATAGGAAAAGTGTAGACTCGATTAAATACCTGGAAGTTACTCTCACTCGCGACCTCTTCTGGCTGAAATACATGCGAGGAATATGTAGACAAGCTAACAAAAATTAGCATTTATTAGAAGAGTACTGGGTGTAAATATAATGTAAAGGTCAAATAGAGATGTTGTATCTGTCGCTGGTTAGGCCTCATTTAGAATATGCCGCTAGTATATGGGTACCTCAAGAAGTTGGATTAATTGCCGAAATAAATGGTGTTACTAGCAGAAGAGTTAGATTCGTAAAACGTTGTTATGATACACTTAGTAACGTAACCAAATATTAGAGCAGCTAGGCTGGGAAACACTCACCGAGCGAGGGTTAAATTACAGATTAAATCTGTTGCGTAAATTAGAAGAACATCTCTTTAAAAATGATGTTAAAATGTATAATTACTCCTATCGTACTACAATAAGAGAGATCATACTGGTAAAATTAGAAAAATCAAGTGTAGAACAGATAGATTTAAGATGTGATTTTTGCCACAAACGATAAGGGATCAGAATAACATCATCCGATCTTGGTGGAGGGATTTTATTTATTAGGTAATCTACCGTTTAAGGTAGGTTTTTGGATGGACAAAACTATCAAATAAACATTTTGTGGCTCCCCACCTAGCAATCTAATCTATATCAGGCCCCTCTTCATCTCGGTGTACTTCTTTCCTCCCTTCATCCCGTCCAGCATCCCTATCCTGTTCCTGCCCTTACCTCGCTTGCCCAACATTCTCCCCTCTATTACCCTCTTCAACATTCCACTACCGCTCAATACGCCTTTCATCCATTTTTCCTGCCTCCATAGGATTTCTCTCAACAAACCCCTCTCCTCACCCACCATCTCTAGTAGTGGAGGGATATTTGGGTGAAAATTATTCTGGTGTGTATTCACCCCCTGCCACTCACCCCAGCAGTGGCTTGCAGGGTACTAGAGTATTAAGCTATTAGAATTAGCATTTGGACATGGAACTTGATGAAAATATGCATTTGAATTAGAGTCGGTTAGGATATTTAATAATATATATTTTTGATACTGTTGGAGAAGTGGAGCATTTAATTGTTAGGGCGGCAATAGGATAAAACCATAAGCACAGTAATCAACCCGAAGGTCGGTTTAGTAGGTGATGGTAGAGCTCACCCATGTACCAAGCCCGACGGCGTGTGAATATTCACACATCAGGGTAGGGGGGCCAGTTCCTTTCCCTGTGCCGGTTATGGTTTCCCAGGAAGATCTGGTACCCGAAAAATCAACTAGCTTGGGTGGAGCTGCAGGTGCCCAAAGTGCCTTGCCCGGGAATCGAACCCGGGACCCTCCGGTCAGCAGTCCAACTCTCTACCCGCTAGACCACCGCGAGGCAATAGGATATATATTGGATATTCTTATGATACGTAGTTATACTTTACATGTAAAAGGAAAATTTAAAAAAATTTATTGAAAACGACATTACGGTAAATAGTCCTAGAGTTATTGCAATCACTGCACTTTCCAAATAGGAGCATCCGATTCAAAGAATGTAGTTATTGAAAGGAGAAACAAAGAAAATTTCGAAATATTTTCAAATAGATGACTATAAATATTTTTTAATTATTTCAATGACATAGACGTAGTTATTTTTTGTGTTTTTAATCTGATTTCATTTGTCAAGTGTAAAATAATACTTTATATTTTTCATTTATTCAGCTTTAATCCATTATTCAATAAGTCCCGGGACTTATTGAACGGGATATATTTTGGCATGCGGCAGGTATAATTTACATCGACTACCTTGAAAAGGGAAAAATCAATCAATAGCAACTATAAAATTGAGTTATTGGTGATTTTGAAGGACGAAATTGCAAAAAAACGACTGCATATGAAGAAAAAATCATATTTCATCAAGACAATGCACGGTGCCACAAGTCAAAGAAAACAATGGCCAAATTGAACGAGTTAGGCTTCAAACTGCTTCCCCAACCACCACACTCTCCAGCTCCAGCCGCCAGCGACTACTAGCTGATTGCTGGTCTCAAAAATCTCCTGGGGTAAAGATTTGGCTCGAATGAAGAAGTCATTGCTGCAACTGAGACTTGTTTTCAGGACAAGGACGAATCGTTATCATCATATCATCGACAGTCATGGTATCGAAAAGTTAGAAAAGCGTTGGAATGATTGCAGGTGATTATGTTGATGAATAAAAATGAACTTTGCGAAACAAATTTTGTTTTCTTATTAGTTAAGTTTTCTTATTAATAAGTTATTCCTGGGACTTATTGAACGATTCCCAGGAATTATTGAACGATGACCCCAAATCTAGACTGAAAATTGGAATTTTTGTTATTAGGGGAAGTAAATATTGAAGAATGGCAAAGTTGTGACGGAATTTTAAATCTATCACAGGAACGCATGGTGACGAAATAAAATATCTCGAAGGAAAGTATTAAAAAACAATGTCATGCTAACTATTACGTTCACAAGTAGCTATCTTGATAACTGCATGTGAACAATTTTCAGAAGTTGAGGATTTTAAAACGGAAGTTATCTTATTATCGCTTGGAAATGCAAAGAAACACAAAAATAACAATTGAATTCATTCGATCCATCCGAATCATCGGCTGCTGATTCAAGTTTCTCTATGCGTACTTTGTTGTATTGCATTTCCAGCTTTTGGAATAGATGGTCTCATGACTTACACGCTACAGGGAAAGTAGAACTATTTTAATACCGTTTTACTGTATTTTGTGACAACTTCATCCAAGGAAGTAAATAATTAATATACCTAAAATTCAAAGAAAACGCAACCAAATATTGGATTACCAGTATGTTGTTATTTAATGTGCGCTTAAGTAAGTAAAATAAAATGTTAATCAAGCCCAGGAAATTACATTTTCGGGGTGTTTGACCATTATAGCTAAAGACATATGTGTGAAACACTTCATAAAATACTTAATTTTTTGCACGTAAAATTTCCAAAATATATAACCGCACAGTAACTAGATAGCCTGGCTATTCTATGATATCACTTGCTACATAACACACGCTATTCTCTAGCATTTCAACTGCAGGGAAATCCAGTTTTAGGCACGAAGGCTTTTTCTTTATCACACACTGGAATTGTCAATGCTCGCATATATATTTCATAATCCTTTTTAAGGAGTATTAATATGCTATTCTTTTAACCGTTTCTTTAAAGCAATGATTCGAATGTTGCACATGTCAGTGAAATAGCAAATTCGGCAGTTTCCACAGGAATTCAAGAGCCTTAGAGAAGGGAGGGAAGTCCGAACCAGCGTCCGTCCAGTGTGTGTCCACCGAAAGATTTGACGGATGTTCGCGAGTTGGATGCGCCCGCGTGTGGTGACTTCCAGCCGCGAAGCCGAGATCTCTCTCTCTCTCTCTCTACGGATGAGAAATAAAAAGCGGACGGGTGGTGGAAAAATATCCCTAGAAATACATGAAGCCGCCGCGCCGCCGCCCCGCGCCGCGCCGCGTTTGTCGCCTGTTCACGGCCTCCCGTCTGTCCCGGGACGCATCGGTCGTGGCGCGCGGGGAAGAGAATTTGCAAATCCGCGGGCTTCACTCGCCTCGTTGAACGCAATTCTCTACCGTCCGCGTCGGAGGGGTCTCCGCAGCGGCCTTTAACCCTTCCCCCCTCCAGCGCCACTCACCCCCCGACTCGGAGAGAGAGCCCCCACTGTTTGTCCCCCCCCCCAGCCTTTGTCAATCGTAAATTTGCAGGCCTCGAGCTGATTCCTCGCCGGGTGTCGTCCCCGCGGACGACGGAAGGTTGAGACCGAGCGGACTAGTTGACGCTAATTTGTTGTCCCGGGGGGGCGGGGTCAAAGGCGGCGCTCCCCTTGTTATCGTCTCGCTGGGGGATAAGACCAGTCCGGTCTGCGGCGCAGCGCTCCCACGGCATCTGCCCCGTCTATGAGAGAATGCATGCGTCGGACGGCCGGCTCGGATTTTATATGCATAAATTGCTAGGTATTCAGGGCCCCAGAAGGAAGGAAGGGAGGTGAAGCAGTGCGAGGGGACTGGCAAATTGTGTATGGAACAATGTTTCTTAGAAACCCTGCCTCGACAAATCAATTTGAAAGTTAGCATTCACGTCTTCGTAAACCACTCATTAACTTGGTACCGGTATGGATATAATTTTGTTAAGTTATGAACTCATGGATGCTAAAACAATTTATTTTGGAATTAATGGAATATCTTTATTTTTACTTTTGTCATTCAGTGGAACTCACGTCTTCCGTTTCTAATAATAGATTTCCATTACTGCAGATTTACGGTTCTTAACCAATTCAGGTCATGCATCGCTGTTTCATGTTCACATTGAACATACATCGGAACCTAATTGAAATCTGTCAGCTGAATTTTTAACCATCTAGCACTTTAATTACTACTCCTTAGTAATAGGGCCTCCAGATTAATCGAAGAAGATGAGAATAGGCAGTGTATCCGATTTAACATGCCATCTTGGAAATTACAGTCATCAAATGAAGTTGTTCATGAGTAAATGAGTAAAGAGGTAATAACCAACGTCAAGATAATCAGGATTGTTCAAGTAAGTCAAAATGGAAGGGAAGAATCGTTGGGGTTAATCATTTCATCATCCTCCAAACGGAACTCGCCCAAGTGGATGGTGAGCGAAGGCTCCCTCCCCGAAGACCCCTCGACCGACTCTAGTGGAGTCGGGGAGCCACGAGAAAATACAGTCATCGAAAACACGAATTCTGGGGTTTTGCGGGAGGCCTGTACCGTTACTCTTGCAACGACCTGAATCCCAGGGCCGGGAAGAAAATACATTAGTTGTGCGAATAGTCAGCGTTTAAGGAGCTAATTTTTGAGATATGAACTTTCAAATCACCTTATCTCTGTTATAAAATGAATGGGAATATCTTAAAGTCAATATAAAAATTTGAGCCAGATTAATTAGCCATTTTAAATATGAAATTAGTTGTTTCATAAATTGGTTATTTATTTTACATAATCGCGAGATTTTAACTGTACCAAGTTAAATGAGTATACCTGTAAGTTTTTCGAAAAATGTCTAATTTTCTCAAACGTGCTTATATTCGGCACTAAGTGAACGCCAGGTGGAAAATCAATGGTGGGCCAATTTTCTACGTTTAAATTTGGGTAGCCATTTAGTTTTTTTCATAAAACAGAGAAGATGGGAAGAATAGTCGACCATTTTTATTATTTTTACGATGCACTATCAATTTACTACACCAAGCAGATATGTTTACGGTTACATTAACTTGGTGGACGGATTTATTTGATGTGGGAAGGGTAAAGGGCTATTTGGCGAGTGTGGCATTTTAGCATGGAGTTCCCGTGAAGGCGCCTGGCCTATCTCCTTGAAGGTACGTGTTTCCTCTTCCATGGTGTCACAGGTGGGGTGGGAGGAGCGGGAGTGCGTAAAAGGGAGCGATGGGATTAATCTCACTCTTCCGCGGGCTCAGGTGTAATAGCGATAAGCAACCGGGGACGACGGAAATATTTTGCGAAACATTTTAAGGTGAGAAACACAATGCAAATGTATTGGAAGTCATCAAAGGCGTGAAAATGGAGAATGTTGATGCGTAGACATGTTTGACATGTTTTTCGGGTAATTGTTTGTTTAAGAATTCAGTTACAGCCAATAGTTTTTGCTTCAATGAGAATTTTCAATTAACGTATTCTTTTTAAGTTATTTTAATGACAGCTTGGCACAGAAGTACAGGGTATTAGGGTCAAAAAGTTTTTTACTAGTGAAAACATCACAGGAGAAATAATTTAGTAGTTTTAATTTATCATGAAAACAGAGAATAAAGCGGTCGAAAGTCGAGAAATCTTAATATGATGGAATATATTACGGAAAGAAGAGGAGAGAGAGAGCGAGCGGATAGATGGGTATATACTTTCCTGATAAATGAAATTTCTGGGGATAGTGGCAACGCGTCTCATGGGTCATAACTTATTTGTATATGCTCTGTCACTTTTAGATTTAATGTTTTACTTTAGTAAGTCTTGAAATGACTTCAGCGATCATCTAATTAAATAATAATTGAAACATGAAATGCGTTTCGTAATTATGGCAAGAACAGAATGTAGGAGGTGAGAAATAGGTTTGAATAACGAGGAAAGTTAAATTCATTTCACCTTGGTTGAGAACAGAAGAGCCTTCCAGGCCCAACTCCGACTGCACACAACACGGTGCTACATTTCACAGTTGGAAAATTTATTTCAGGGCATTCGTTAACCAGAATTGATCCACATCGCCTCTCATTCGGATGATGCAATTAACGATGACAGTGTGAATGGAAGTTTTGCTGTGCGTAATTTAGAATCGAGAATAATAAAGGTCTTGAACGTACAGTGAGATGAGCTGGCGACTTGTTGAAACACATAAATACCACACCCTATTGTCAAAAAACTCTCCTTGGGTCCGTTTTTCGTCATTTATTTCATACTCAAGGTTGGGAGACCAATCCCTGAATGTGTTGCGTTGATGACTTTTATGTAAGTGAATTGCGTTGTATAGCATAAATCAAACGTTGGATGTAAACTGCCGCTGTAGGTTGCCATTTAGACTCTTCTGAGACATCATGACACTGTTGGAGTAACTAGAACAAATTAGATAATGTGAATCAATACACACTTGGTTTTTATAATCAGAATGATCTTAATTAAACTCCATTCCAGTTTTTCTATTTGAGATCTCGCAGAATCGATGTAAAAACATTCTTTAAACCAAAAACCTCGTTAACATGCCACTAAAATATTCTGAAAAATCATATGATTAATATTCCAACAATTATTTTTAAGTTTTTTTAGCAAGACTAAACGGTTAGGTTTATGGTCTATTAAGCTCGAAGGGTGCAGTGGACCATATTAGGCTACATTTGGTGACAGAACTCCTTTTTTAGTAACAATTTGTTACATGCTAGCCATAGAACCTTGACTATGGAAGACCTTGTGAAAGCAGTTCGATAAAGTTAGTGAATTTCTGATGTGCCATTAAAAAATATTAAGAACTGCAATCTAGCGGTAATCGAGCAAGCAGAGCTTTTGGCTACTAGGCTACCGGGAAGCATGGGTCATCTTCCGGGCGAATCCTCTCTGGGCTCTCCCCCAATTTCACCCAAGCTGTGTGATTTTTCGGGAATCAGATATTCCTGGGAAACCTCAGCTGGCACAAGAAATAATGAATTGGTACTCCTTGTCACCCTGTTGTTCATTTGTGAATTTTACACAAAAGTGTATGGCTTAGCTTCGATATCACCTACCAAATAAACCTTCAGGTGGATTACTGTGGTTCTTGTGAAATCCGTATAAATAACCAATCATAGCTCTAAATCTGAAGGTAAAGGTAGGAATATAATCAGCTGAAAATGGATTGTGTATTTAACTAATTCCTCAAAGGGAATCAGTTCCTGTCCAAATTTAAGCTGCGGTTTCCGAAAAATCATGAGCCCAGTGAATCACGCAGTTTGGTACGTATACATGGAGACGTAGTAAGTGTAACGTTATCAAGCATCGAGATTGAAAATTTGCCTGGGGCCTATTGCCAATATATAGTAGTACTTAATTTAAAGACAGAAAGAATGATCCATTATTGGCTTTGTGGATAATTTCCATAAAAAACAACGCATTTTTAATAGATAGCAGGACATTAATATATTATGAAATGTATTCGTTAATTTAATATTCATTAGACTGGGAAGGGAGCTACTACATGCATGATCCCATATTTGAAAAGGTTAATTATTTAAATGAATTTAACAAAATGAATGGATTACACATACCTTTAAAGAATGAAATCAATGTCCGCTTAGGCAGAGAACTTTCATAGCTTACATGAAGAAACAAAACAGATTTAGCGTCGATATTTAAGTGAAATGAATGAGTATGAATATCATTTCTTATTTTAATCAGCTAATCTTTCTCTTTTATTCATAAATATTACATATTTTTATAAATACGAGTATATTTCGATCCTATAAATAGATTGAAGAGGCAGTGAATAGTTAAGATAATTACTCGTATTATGGGATATTTCAAAATATCCAGATTTTCGTGTCTGTGAAATTTACAGTTCATTTATTGAAATGTTCTCAACTTAATTTTATGAGGTACGTTTTAGGGGCCCTCATTGGCAAATTTAACCTGTTTCATTACTTTTCTGTGTTAACGAGAACGTTTTAATAATCTGATCATTGTGAGACAATTTCTCCGTTGAGTTAGAGCTTAACATATATGAAGGCATGAGTTTCAAAATGAGGCAGTAATGACGTATTGATTAGTTTCATAGTAATATTTGCAGTATAGCGTGTCAGAATTTTATATTTTTGAGCAACATGAATTTCTTTAAAATCAACAAATTGAGTTACATATATGTTTACTCGGCATTTTTGTGGTGATTGCATTTCTCTCATCAAGAGTGGTCGTAGTGTGATGAAGGTGACTGGGACCATCGAAATGTCTACCCATGCCGTCCACCTTTTGTCACTTAATGTCTTTCCACTGACTGCCACTTCATATTTTTCTGCTGAAAGGAGTTGCTCTACGTCATGGTGAAAAACGTGTGCACTTTGCACGTAGCTTAACGGAATGATGAGACAGAATGCATTTTGGGATCACCAAACGGGGGTATTATGGTTGCTATATTTTATCTCAGATTTTTATACTCTTATCCATGTATATTTTATGAAATGGTACTCAGAGCGATTAAATACAACAGGAATCGAGTTTTCACTTTCCATGGCCTTATTACGTTGAAAACAAGGAAAGAGATATAAATGGTAATTTTGTTGAGCGTTTGGGAATGCTACTGGAGTAATAACTTTTTGTGCCTCTGTTTTAATCCATGTAGTTAATTAAAACATCACATTTCTTCAATTTACTCGATTGGAGGTGAGGGAGGGATTGAGATGGATTGACGGCGATAGTTGTTTTATAGTTTGGCACCAAAAGAAAATGAGACTTCCATTTATTCACATCTCTATGATTGATATAGATACAATGTAAACTCATTCAGATCCTGTTTGAAAGAGCTCAATAATATGCATTAATTATAAGCTATTAATATATGATCTTCAGTAAATAAAACAGTTTCTGGCGTGTCTTGTTGGAAAACCTTCATAATGAAATTGAAAATTAAACAACTTGGCTTTTCCACATAGAAAATATTATCATTATTATTATCAGTAGTATCCATGTTGATATACCATATCGAAACCAAGGAGGTAAATAAAACATTTTCTATGTGGGAAAGTGAAGTTGTTTAATTTTCAGTGTCAATATTATCTTCAGGTAAAATAGTTCATTGGTTTATTAAAAAGCGGCATCTTTGGAAGCATATGAATAAAATATTCCATGGTTGTTGAATCCTTAAATTTAAATACAGCATATAGTGGTGAGCCTTTTAAAGGAAACAATTTCCCAATCCCTGAGGAATTATACTTTTCTCAACACTGGGGCTCAGTATTTATTGCTTAGCGTGGGGCTGTGCAATATTGCTTTCTTTTTTCATTAGTCGTCACGCAACAACCTAGCAGGCGCCCTTCCACTTAACTTTCGAAGTATGTCACTTCTTCTCTTTAACTCCTCGTACGTTTGAACGCCAAGCATTTTATTTTTTGTCGAACAGGAGGAAATATGTTTGAATAAATGAATACTCTTGAGGTATCTGCCTGAGCTTTCTGATAAATTTTACATTATTCATTATTTTATTGCGAGATTTTTCACGGCCTATCAACCCTAGCGATCCATATGAAATGGTCGATCTCTCAGTTGATAGAGGGCTGAATTTGGGAACAATCTGTCCCAGCGAAATGTTCCTATTATTAAGGACTATTTATGTCTATGCCCACGAAACATGAAAGCTGCAGTGATCGTTAGATTTCGCGAGATCGCATACTTATATTAACACCCATTTCTATTGCTCTGGTAATAATATCAGAAATACCTATGCTATACTATTTTTCTCGAGATAAGAGGCTTTTTTTATTGCTATCAAAATGATCTAAAGCACGCCAAAAATACTCAGTTATCTCCACCACATTCGTGGAGAGCACAGGCATTTGTAAATAAAATTGGTTTGAATTACTTTACTATCGGTTTTCATGGAAGCTTATCTTGACTGCTCTCTGTAAAATTAGACAAATCAATTGAAGGTCTATTTATGTGTTTTTTCAATAAAGTTTATTACATATTTATCATTATTTGATACTTCTAGTGTAATTTCATCACCTTGGAATAGTTAGTGCTTTTTAACTCCTTGTATTCTTAAACTATTCCAAGTTCATTAAAATTGTATCAGAGAACAGTAAAGCATATGGATACAATTTACATTGTGAAATACCTCAGGTGTGGCCAAGCAAATTTATTATGAAGTGATGCAAAGCAAAGCTATATTTTGAGACTACTGGAGTAATTTATGGCGTGGATAACGATATCTATCTCGCATAGTATAAATACAAATTCGAGGGAGCTTTCCTGGACTATGTTTACCGCATAAAATGGGATAATCATCCATTTTTCATGGAATAAAAACTACGACACTTAATATACTTTAAAATATTTCATCATGTTTAGCGGCAGACTTCCTTTTAGAAATCGTTCAAACTGAACTCTGGCGTGTCTCTCTCTCCAAACTCGTCTTAAGAACTTACTGCGCCATTTTATGGAAATACCCTAATTACTCACGAAAAGAATTGTATTTTGAGAAGATAAATGTGTGGCGTTAACCGAGTAATACAAGTTTTCTAAATAATTCATGCATCATGATTTGTTAGAACTCGGAGATTCGAAGGACCTTCGCTCTCCCTCCTGAGGAATGTATAATTTGTTCTCGTATAAACGGCAAAGAAAGGACGAAAAAAGCTTCAAACTAAATAATTTAGAAAAAGCTCCTCGGAGAGCCCATTCGTTCTGCTGCTGCCGCTCAGAATGGATTCATGCAAGACGTTGTTGGTTAATATTTAATGACATTGCGAAGTGTCCCACATGCAAGTGATCAAGCATGTCAAGAGTAACCAATTGAGAGGCTAGACCGCATGCTCAATTAATTGAAGCGCTCCTGAAATATTAGACGCGCATCAAGGCCTTTCTTGAAAAGAAATTGATGAATTAACGACGACTAGCTCAGTACTCTCAGCCATCACTCCTTTGACCGACAATTGTGCTAATGCACGGATGCCATGGAATTTTTCTCTGCTCGATTTTGTGTATATTTTTTCGCTTTGAAATAAAGCGGTCCAAGCGAAACGACTTACTTCCTCCTCCATTTTCATTATCTCCTCTTCTCTCAGGAGTTCCCGGTCAATCTATGGCGGTAGTTCCATTATGCTTCGATTTAAAGTACTGTTCCTTAAAGTATCTTCGCGTAAAAGAGCGTGCAATGAATTCCTTTCTTTGGAATAAAAACCGAAAAACGTTAGTGCAATCAAGTCATTTTAGAGTAACTACCTATGGAAATAGACACCCATAGTAAAATGTTTACCAATACATGTGTTTGACTTAAAAGAGTAAGAGATGGTTGCGATATAAAATAGCAAAGTACATATATATAACTTGTATGTCCTCCTTCAAACCATATAACATATCTGTGGCTAAAGTAATATAAGGCATGAGGACTCAGGTAAAATGAGGAGACTATGTAATCTTCTACTAAAATTACGTCTGAGACAGCTCAGAATTCGAAAGGCCAAAACAAGTAATAATTTAGAAATGTCTTTATTTTCCGCGCAGGACTTTGACCAAACGGATACACATAATTCTCTTCGGCGATCGAGTTCCATAATTAATGATGTTAGTCTTGGCTTATAATTGTCCTCGATTGAAGAGCTTTTTCTCATGTCAACCTGTAGTACTTCAAACAGCAACGATTTGAATTTTTATAGTAGTTTAAGTCGCGTAGTTCACCTTTGTATTTTCAAGTATTACCAGTTCTTGTATTTTATATAATAGTGTGGGGCTTTCTTTTTGTTCAGGGATACACGCAGGTTTTCCTTACATTTTGTTCGATTGTAGAATTAGAATTTTATGGGCAGAGTACGTATTCGATTCGACTCGTATCCGCTGTATCGAATGCGCTTGGGATTCGACGCCACGGGTTGGAACCAAACACGTGAGGTGTGACTTTGCATTGGGTTTGATGAGTAGAAGGACACATCGGAAACTAGTTCAACTATTGTGTTATTAATTCACGTTTGTAATACCAGTTACAGCTTCCTCAGCCTACTGAGAAAGGGTGATTGCCGACGACGACCTGGGGCAGTGGTTATTGATCTCAAGGCCGTTGGCACGACCGAGTCGGTTGATTGGAAATGTACTTGGGCCCTATGCTGTAGGTGACGCCCTAAGCGTGTGACGCTGTCAATAGAGCGCGTGTGTTAGCGATAGTAAGCTAGAGATCTAAGAGATACATGCGGGAGTCTGTCTTCCTTTTCGAAAGGATATGTATCGAACGATTGTACAGTATAAAGAGTCGTTTGCAGAGATATGCGTTGCCCTGAGGACAAAGCAGCTTTAGCAGATCACCTAAATGTTATCTATGCAACACTGGTGCGACACAAGGCAATCAGAATTAAACTTAAAAAGTACGATGAATATTTGGAAAAAGAGAAATTCCCTCCCGAACGCCTACTGCGTCAGGAACACAAAAATACTTAGGTGAACTTACTCAATGAAATACTTAGGTGTTACCCTCACTCACGATCTCTCCTGGGTGAAACACATACGAGGAATAATTGGACAAGCTAACAACAAATTAGGATTTATTAGAAGAGTACTGGGTAAAAAATGATGAACTGGTCAAAGAGAAGTGTTATCTTTCCATGGTTATTTATAGATATCATTTGGAGTAGGTTGCTAGTTCATGTATATGGGATCCTCATGAAGTTGTATTGGTTGCCGAGTTGAATTGCGTGCAGGGGAGAGGAGCTAGATATGTGAAACGCTGTTATGACAAAGTGAGTAGCGGATTAAAATTATTGGAGGTTCTGGATTGGGAGTCACTCGCGGAGCGAAGGTCAAGTTACAGATCAAAGCTCTTGCAAAAAATTGAAAGGATATCTCTTTAGTGATGATGTTGAAAATGTATTATTAACCCTGTCATATTACGGTAGGAGAGATCATGCTAATACTACTAGAGAGATAAAGTGTAATGTCATTTTTCCCACGAAAAACAAGGGATCATAGTAACATTATCCAACCGTGGTAGAGTCATGTTCGGGTAAAATTATTCTGGTGTGTATTCACCCCCTGCCACACACCCTAGCGGTGGCTTACAGAGTACATAAATAAATACATGAAAAATAAAAAAAATCCAATTCATCGTTAGTCAGTTTTCCAAACAGAATTGTAGGTTAATTGGCGGCTGTTCTTTCAATCACCTTACGACAATTATTGCGTGTAACAAATAGAGCAGTTTCAGGCGTGATGGGATGGAAATCGAACATAATGGATAACTGATTGTAGCACTTTTACACAGTATACATTTTATTTTACGAGCGGGTTTCGATGTATTACATCATCATCAGGTTACTAGATGAAGTTGATTTCAATTTGTTTCCTGACGTTTTGAATCGAAACCCTTTTCCCCACTTTTCCACTGGATAAAATAAATTTTAACCAGTGAAAAACTGCTACAATCAGTTATTCATTATTACGTGTAACTTTTCCCTATTTTATCAATATGTTTCAATGATAACTATATTTTCTAATTAAAACTTAGGTTATTCCAAGAAATGAAGCTACTAAGCCGAGCGTTTGCTCGAGTGGATGCCTGTCGCAGATAACGCCGCTGCCCGAATGTCGTGGCGTCCCAACCCAGCGCTCGAGACCTTAGGCTATCGAGGAGGTGGTCTAGCACTTGCTAGCCCCTTCCTCCTCCCCTCCTTGCCCCCTCTCTTTCGGGGAACCTTGACGGAGGGGACTCCCATTCAAGTGCCCTCGGTCGCGAGCGCTTGTGTTCGGCCTTTGGGGCGCCTTATCGCATCGCGGCAAGTGCTCACGATGTCCCATTCGCCGTTCGTGGGACGCGATAAAATCGCTCTCGTGTAGGGAATCCGCCCGAGTACCGTAGCTCGTCGCGACCTCGCGCCTTGCCTCGCATCGTGGTATCTGCCGAAGGCCCCGAGTGGCCTACCTTCTCATCTTGCCCATCTGCTGCTTGTCTCAGAGTCGCTGGCCACCACGGGCGGAAAGTTGGGTCGGCCCTCAGGTAGTGGTCCCACGATTGGAATCATTCGCTCTTTATCTACTCTCTTCATTCCAGTTAGAGTGTGACTTGAAGCAAGTATTTCACTTGCGTCAGGTTTCTGCACAGCTGGAAAGCAGGTTTGCATCAAAATTAAATTGAGAATTTTATGTAAACCCGTTCGTCAAAAAAAGTTTCAGACACTGTTTCTTTCCATACAAGTAACTTCGATCGGAAGCAAGTATAGTTTAAAAGCTTGATCATTTATAACAAGAAAGCCTTGTTTTCTGTCGCTGCCCTACAGAAGAACTGGGAAGAATTACAAAAACATAGAAGGAACTGAAATAACCCTCCTCTTACACCTATCTTATACCAATGTAGGCAGAATACTCTTACTTTTGCAGCAGAAAACTCCACACTGACAAAATATGGTCTTCCAAGTTGTGTGAAGTGAAAGGACACCAAGAGATAAATCGCATGTGAGTCGATTCGATATTCTCTTGGGCAAAATACCGTTCTGCCACTTGAACCATGTGACGCGACATGCAGTGTTTCATGCCTTTTCCTTCCCATCTCTTCTCTTAACCCATAGAGTCCATTATATATCGCGAATAAATTTCAAGAAACACCTTTAAATTTACGAAAAACGCATGCCCGCTATCCAGGCGGGTAATGCAAAGCTTGTCAGCACATAATCATATTATTTAAATGATCGCAAAGACATCCGCAGAATGAGATATAGGATCGACACCTTTATCGAATAGTTTAAACTTTTAGTTTTAATAGATCATAAATTGATGACGCACAAGAAATCCCTGTTGAAATATTAAACGTATTTCGAATACATTGATTAGAAACATATTTCTTAAGATCAAGGGAAAACGTTTATCATCCAATAATTGGAGGTTAAATCGTATTGATCTCATTTCCGGAGTCATTTAGAAGGAATACAGTAAAGGAAATTGGCGACCGATATTCATCTTGCGGAATATTTAGCATAGTGTTGCTTTTCGTCAGCATTAATGCTTGGCTGGAGCAAAAATGGTTTTAGCAAGTGAGAGAAGGTGCATTCAAGTTATATGATACCACCGATTTTTTCCTCAAAATTTAGAACAGATGAAAAATACGGCTTGTTTTCAAATAAGCGGACACTCATTGTCAATGCGTGACAATTATGGCCGAACAATATGGCGCACAGAGCCTCTAGCGCGTTGCAAGAGTAAGGACTGTTTTGGATGATTCAAGAGGCGACGTGTTTCTTATACAATCAGCGTGTAATCATTTGTTTTCACCATTTGAGTGGTGTGACACCGATTGAAATCCATCGCCGTATGAATGAGGCATTCGATGATGGACGGAGACAGGGTTGTGCGTTCGTGAGTGCGACAGTTGAAAGAAGCCAGAGCGTCGCGTGAGACAACAAACCAAGAAAATCTCGACTTCGCACGAGACACTCTGACGACATGATCGAGCGAGTGGAGGAAGGAGTTTTGGAAGATCGCCAAATGAGTGTGGGAAACGTCGCTTCCGAATTTGGCGTTTCCGTGGGATCTGCGCTTCTGCAAGATGACCTGAAATTGCGAAAAGTGTCATCCTCTAGGTGGGTGCCACGAATACTGTCGGACGACCGCAGGTATGTGCGCGTGGTACAAGATATTATTATGTGGTAGAGGAATCGTATGTGCCAGAAAATGTTGACGCGTGATAACGGTGTAAATGGGACTTTCTTTTCATCGATTCTCATGCTCCCTAGTCACCTGACCTGGCTTACTTTTGGCTGTTTCCAACAATGAAAGACGTTCTCCGAGGCCGCACATTCACCAGCCGTGCCGCTATTGCGTCAGTGATTTTTTAGCGGTCAAAGCAGACTCCTTAAGAAGCCATGCCGTGGCGTCGTCGCCATGATTCCATGCATGCGCAGCGGCCGTGGAATCATGGCGTTGTGAAAAATGTGTACGGCTGCAGGGGATTACGCCGAGATGTGACACAAGTTTCAGATTTCTTTCGAGTAGTTAGTGAGAAAAAAATAGGGAAGTTATAACTTGACTGCACCTCGTACATCATGTGAAAGATGATTTAATTGCACATCTAAATGACGCCATTTTGAAATCAGAGTAACGAATGATACAAGTGAATCCAGTATTTAACAAATTTTATGAGGTTTTTGACTAAGTGTTCTTAACGAAACGATTCATTTTTTCTTTTCAGTAAGAAAAAGATTAACTGTTAGGTACTTATTAAGACACCATAAACGTAATCTGATCATTGACTGGCAAAGGCGAGATAATCGGCTAATGGCACAGACTATGAAGAACAAGAATGAGTTTAGCCGATGATGGATGCAAACGATATTTCGGATTAATTAAAAAATGGTCGATAAAATTAAGCCTAAAAGATTGAGAATAACGAAAGTTTTGACTAAATTTACTGATATACGTGTACACACTAAGTTAACTCAATTGTTTCGAATTGAGTTACTCAAAATATAGTAAGCCTGGATATTATCCTCCTCTCCAACATTTTATCGGATAATATACCACAGGAATATTCGTGTTCACCTACATTCAAATTGGTCCGTTGATGTGCTTGTGGGAAATTGTGATTGCATTTTTAGGAAGTGTTACTTAGAATATACTTAATATATTCGGGACTCATTTGGTACAGTATTACTATGGAAAAAATATTAAGTACTCCGATGATTCACAAAAAAAGGAGAATTTAAGAAGTAGATAGTGTGAAGGGAATATGGGAAAAGAAGATGGAATTCAAAATGACTAAACGGAAATTAGTTTGAAAAGATATTATCGACTTGTTTTCGATTTTTTTAAACTACATATATCAATCGAGAGAACCAACCAAATGAAATAAGAGGAATAAACTGATAAATTTAGTGCATCGTAATTTCGTAACACAATTCGCAGCCAATACAAAAAAAATTGTGACCGAACCATTTTGATACAAACGCTTCAAGCACATCCACAACTACATAATTAATGTGCGGTGACCAACACACCTCCCTGCCTCCCTTCCTTGCGGTGGCTCGCCCATTATGACGTAAATAATCATTAATTTATGAATCGTGGCGAACTAGAAAAATTAAAATTCAAAGAGATCGTCAGCGTGATTTTTCATTTTAATTTGTGAATAATTATTCGGTTTGAGGGGAAGGTGGCATCGATAACCTTTATCCCCAGCGGAGAGTGGAGTGGTTGCGAACTCGGGCAATCCAGAGTCGAGGGGGAAGTGCGATCCAAGTGGGTTCTACATGAACTGCTGACCAGTTGTCTGAGCGACTCCATTCTCTTCCTTCGTCAGCCGTCAGGCCGTTTGCCAATTCCACTTCACATTATACAAATGTACCCATTTTTTACTTTTTTTAAATTTAACTCAAGATTTTACTGATGAGAATGTCTTCAAGAGAATGCGAAAAAAGTTCACCCATTTACTCACGAGGTGTCTAAATGCGTTGTTACTGGGAAAAGTAAAATATTTTTTAGTCTTTATTATGATTCATTATTTTTATAGATGCTAAAAGATTAAAAGATAATAAATTAGATAAAAACCAATCTTTTTTAATACAATAATTTATTCCTGGTTGTTATATTAGTTGAAAAGTTTAGAAAATATCTTTTTTACTTTTATACTTGACCGAAGATTCGGAAGAATGCACACTGAAAGGGCTCTTCGTACTTCTAGTCTACAGTTCTTCGGCCATGTTATGACTCTTACTTCAATTTGGAAAATGAAATTTCTGTTTCAGTTGACATTGTTTAATGTTTTCTCCAAATTTATAAATAATTACATTTTATCGATTTCTTGTATTCAATTTATATTGGAAACTAAAAGGACTAGACTATTTTATCTAGCGCATACCGTTTCTTGAAGTCCAATACAATAATATTCACCCTTTGTATTTAATGAGGTAAGGAATAATTAAATATGCATTTTTAAATTTGCCAATTACTCTGCACGCCGCCACATCGGCATTGAATAAGAGCCTAGTAATTTTAGGATATCATTCATCATGGGAATGGTAAGGCTTGAACAATTAACCTCAAATAATATTGAGTTTTGATCCGTTATTCCATTTGATAATGCAAATGATTCCGACTAATATTTTCCACGAAGGAGTTCGAAAAAAGTAATTGTTTGTGATTGGTGGTAAAATTGTTTGATTTTCTATGAAATTACCGCTTAGATATGACATATTATTCATCACTCGCACTAAAATGTAATGCAGATGAAGTTTTACCTATAGTACGCGATGAGAGTTTCATCTCATATTTTTTAATGACATTGTGACGCTTTCGGTCGGCCTAGAGTTTTTCTTCCAGTCTTGTTTTCGAGTCAAGTTTTTATAGTTCGTACAAAACTAACGTAAATATCAGAGTGAAATCCAAAAAAAATATTTATGCGGAATAAGAACCAATGGAAACAGATTTATTCAATATTGAATCTTTTAGCTTCCTCCTGATTTGAATTTAGTAAAATTTCTCCACCGAGAGCACTGCCTTTATTCAATGCCTCAACCGTACATAAACACAACATAAACATTAACTGGTGGAACAGGTGAAATTGAAATGGCGACGCATTGCATATGATTTTCCCTCGAAAAAATGACCAGAGGAGGCCCGACAACTTTGAGACTTATCGAGCCTAGAAGGCGCGGTAAAATTCCTATAATCAATGTACGATTATTTCAAATGGAGAGGAAATCCGATCTTGGCAACTTATTTTCATCTCTCCGTCATCCACTTCAATGCGCCGTTGAAAGGCGGCTTCCCGTCGGCGAAATACTTTCCCCCATTTCTCCAGTAACAAACCACTTCCTTCTTCACCCCGGTCACACCAGGGCGAAGGAAGAAGTGAGGTCCGGGATCAACGCTCCTCTCACCGCGGTCGCATGTGGGGATGGGATCCTGGACGTGTTTGCCTCTCCTCGGGTCCTTTGCCATCGTCCTCTCCCCTCCATTTTAACTGTGGCTCCGCGAAGTACCCCTCCTCGTTGCCAATATTTCTCGTTCTCCATTGCTATTTTTCCAGCTAGGAAAAGGTCGAAGATATTTATTCGGTAGCCTATTAAATCGAACCAGTTTAGGAAAGAACTGTTGTCAATCGTTATGAACTCCTAAAGCACTCTAAAGCATAACATATGTCTCGGCCCTTTCCATTTATTTCTCAAATACCTCTGACCTTCTTATCGTGCCATTAAAAATCTTATCCTTCTGCTTTTTCTTCCCCACCTGCACGATTCGTTTCCGTTCTAGCTTTCATCGCCCCGTTCACTTTTTCTGCGTTAGAGTTTCATCCAACGGCTCCTTCTCATGCCCCAACATGCACAGCACTTCTTCGCTTAGCTTCCTCTCCTTCTTCCGAATAATTTCCAATTGTCTCACTCTGAAAAATACCAAATATTAACTCTTTCCCTTTTCTTTTCAGTTAAACTCTCGAATTATACAACGCTACTGCCCCAATGAAATTCGTTTAAAGTACCTAACTTACATGTTTTCCGAGTGCCCCAACAAAAATATTCCTTTTCCCTACTGGTTGTCCTTAGATTTCGTTAGACCACTCTCAGAGTTATTACTCATCCCCCTTTGTATTCATCCTTTTGATATGCAACCCTTCTCTTACACAAAATATCGAATCTATCATTAATATACCAAACAAAAAAATCTGCCTTTATTGGAAAAAGTACACTGCTATGAAATTCGAGTTTTTTTATTTAAGCGGTTTTGGACTCCTTAAACAAGTGAAATGAAACAAGCATTTCGGAAATTAGTGAACCGTAATTTAATCAACTCAATGAGTATAAATATAATGTGGAACGTATTGATCCCTCATATTTTAAGAAAATTTTATCAGACTTAAAAGTGAGTTGATTACAGTTTAAAATATTCCTGAAATATTAAGATACGTTTGTCGAATTTCCTAAAAGCGGAATCTTTAGTGTAAGCGGAAAGGCACAAGAAGGGAGGAAATGAAGAGAGTAACAAGAGGTCCAGTTCCTTAAAGTTTTGTTACCATAGCATTATTTTCGATTATCGCATGAAGTTTCTCTTCTATTATTAATCTCACTTCATGTTTTTCATCACCTGCCAAATATGAGATGATTTAAAAATTGGAAATAAATGGAAAGGAGACTAGGAATTCCATATTTGACATTTAGGTAATTACTCTGAAGCGTATAAGGCTTCATAAAGATTCGGTTAGTGTAGCTCTCAGCAAAACTTCTCAATAACTCTGGCACGTGGCGTACTGTTAATTCCAGGATTCTTGTAATCCATACGTCTCCGAAGTTAATGAGTAAGAGACTGGGCATGACGCGAGACGGGATCGCGTTTACCGCAGACTTGAACAGTTTGAGAGGCATTTGTTGTTTTAGAGGGTAAAGTGCGGAGAGTGACAGAAAGAAAAGCCAATTAGACTCCAGGAAGCAAGTGGAAATGCGCGAATCCTGCGAACAAAAGCTTGGCAGAATCATCAGTCTTTTCATTTGAATTAGTACGCATATATCGTAATTAGCATCATTTTGAAGTAATGTGTACTCTTTAAAATTGCCATAACTTCATAAATGGATTCATGTCTCGAATTAAAAAAAACTTAAAAAAGCCGAGTCCACGATTAAATGCATCTCTTAAAATATTTGGGTATCTGAAGTGAAACTGAGACCGTTAAAGTAGGTCAGTCCCAAAATTTTCATAAGAAAACGTAACGCTCGGCCAAAGTCCTGCCAAAGGGAACATTCATAAATTTTTCCTTTGAGCGGAAAAATGATATTATTATTTTTACAAAACTCACTTTTATTTCCATTTTTTATGTGAGTGAAAGATTGTAAAAGTGAATGAAAAATTTTGGTTTGATGCCCGAGAGATGAAAGGTTGAAATAATGCGAAAACAAATTATTCGTTTCTGTTAAAGGGAGCAGTTAGAGCATTTCTTTGTGCCACTGCCGTCCGTAAAGTAAATTTCTTTTTCTCTTCCCGTTCCTCTCCCATCCTCCTCCGCACGCCGTAGGCATACCAAAATGACATAGTTCCCCACCCCTCGCCCTCTCTCAACAGCTCTCCTCGAGGTGGTTGAAATGGCCCCTCCCCATACATTTCTATCTTATGCAAACGAAACGTGGGCCTCGGGTAGTGCCAGCAAAGAGCGTACTCCATTCCGTCAGCGTCACCGGCCGTCTACTCTCCTCTCTCTCTCGCTCCGCCTCCGACGAACTTTCATTTCACCGCCCTCATTTTTACCTCCGCTCACCCTTCGCTCCTTTCCTCCACCCTCCCTCCCTCCCTCCCTCCCTCCCTCCCACGCCTATCATCACGCGATCAGCCATCTTGCATCATCCCTCCCACTCGGCTTTCCGATCCTCCTTTGTGCCTCTCCCTTTGAGCCAAATCGCTGCCAGCTTCCGTTACCATGACAACCGGCTCGGTTAAAATACAATCTTTTGCCCATCAAGGGAATCAATGTCGAAGGGCAAAACCTCCTTGAACATTTTCCGCTGAATTTGACACAGGAATTTCTATTAGCGAAAGCATTTTAACCTAGAGTAGAAATAATTGCAGGTAGGATTGGGTTTTACGCGGACACATCAGCTACACACACACACACACACATATAAATAAATATGTATATATATATATATATATATATATATATATATATATATATATATATATATATATATATATATATACATATAATTTCTTCAAAGTAACACGGAAGTGTCAAATAAAAAACTTAGACAGCAACACACAACATGAGAGCACATAAAAGGAACACTCACACGTTATATATTGATAATTTCGACGGACTCGAACTCCGTTTTCTTCGGAAGATAATTTAGGACTGAGTCAATGCATAGAAATATATATTATATATAAATATTTTTATACATATGCATACATACACATGTATACATATATATGCATATGCATGACATGTATACATATATAAACATATACATGTATATATATATATATATATATATATATATGCGTGCATACATACGTCTTCCGTTGTTTTGTTCTGGCTCTATGGTGTTTGCTTTGTGAAAATCTGTTAACACTGCGGTGAAATCAACTAAAAGGTTATTTCAGAGTCATGTACGAAAATTCATATTTCTCCTTACGGACTTACTTAGTAGCGCTACAGTTGATATTTATTCTCAACGACCATGATTAAAGGTGGCTAGAAGATTCAGAACAAGATGTGAAAATGAAAGTTGCATGTTATAGAAATGAATGAATATAGAAAGAATGTTATAATAATGTGGAATATTTAGACAAAGATTTATCGTAGGTTGCCAATTTAAAGACCAGACATTGGAACCACTGCAACCCTTTTCTTCTCATTTCTGTTAATGTTTTCATTCCTTTGAAGCTCTTCGCGCTGACAGCTAACATTTCTTACGTCTTATGATCGAATCTTAGCCTGCTTCTGTGACTTTCCTACCATATTATTTACTTGAATCGGCTTTAGATTAGAGTTAGAATTACTTCTAATGATAGGAATGATGAAATCAATGGCATGAATTTGAATTTGGGTGACATTGAGAGAAATATGACGTATCGGATAAAGTTTGAAGTTTCCATCTACATATCAATGGGAAATGCATGCTTCTAAAGAAAATATTTGCTTTAGTTGTTATGTTTTGCATACTTCTCAAATTGTACGTTATTTAGTCTTTATATAGACTTTCTATAAGAAAAGGACAACAGACAGGAAGTGCTAGGCCATTGCAACACATAAGGAATTCTTGCAATGGTTACAAGATTTAAGATACTCCCCAATAGGAAGTTATTTTGCGTCATTAAAGACCCCCACGGAGCACCATTACCCCAGCGGACAATTAGTTCCCTAAGAAAGACCGCAAACCTATAAGGCTCTGCTTCGCAAAAAAGGAAGCTTTCATCATTTACCTATGCCGACCGTTTTAAATAAATCAATTGTAGTAATCAGTAGAAAGGAATTTTAATATACGTTCAGTTAATTGCAGATCGAGATAGTTATGACTTTGTGGTAAAGGCGAAAATCCGCTACGAAGAATATCAAGCAGGTTAGTATTCAAAATTATCTACTTGTCATTGGGAACAAATTTGAGGCAATATGGCTGGACCATATTTCATCTTTCTAATAACCTTAACTTTGGATGACGTGGATGCTCCTTGATATCCCGGCCCTTTTTACGAAACAAGAAACCGTCCCTAAATTGATCCCTTCATAAATTCTAGTGATCTAAAAAAAAGAATGCATTCACGTGGGACAACTCAAATAAATAACGAAATTTCTTCGGTGCTGCTCGCATGCTGAGGCAATGGCCCTTCGAGTTATAATAAAGCTTGAAACCTTTCTTTACGAGGGACATTTTTTACCCGACGTCCAGGATGCACACAGCACCAACCAGCACAGCGCCACTTTTTCCGCCCGCGCGGCTTCCCTCCCCTTCCCGAGGAGAGAGCATAAAGCCTCGATAACCGCGGGAACCATTCGCCTCCCCCCTCCGACGGCGTAATTTCATTTCTCATCTCCACGGCAACAATAATAGCCATTCTCATCAAAGCAAGTGCTCCGCGCACGAGATGGCGATTGGCTTTCTCCTCTCTCAACCACTCCACCGACGGAGCCTCCCCCCTCCAGAGACCCTTCACCCCTGCCCTCCAACGTTCCTTTCCCCTCGCCGAATCGAAACCCACCCCACGCCCCTCCTCCCCCGCCCTGCCTTCCGCGGCGGCTTTACCCCCGGAGAAAATAAATAAAAGCAAGGAGGGCCACATTTCACCCAACTCCTTTCATTTTACCCTCTGAACCCCTCGAGAGCCACCCCGATCTTTCCGTGTGACAATAATTCTTCACCGGCTCTCTTGTGTGTTCCGCCGAGTTGGGGCCGAGCGGGCCCGACCCCTCACGCCGTGGCAGGGCCCACCCGACCACGCCCGCCACTAATTTCCACTCCCTCCCATCCCTTCATCACCTCTCTCAATCTCCAGCGCCGGCCGGCATTATGTATGCCTCGAGGGTCACCGCCGAGGGATGAGAGACACTCGCCAAGGCGTCGGGGAAAAGGAGCGCCGTTGAGGGCATGACAAAGGGACGGGCTGCACCAGGTATTCTTTATGCTCTCAAAATTCCTTCTCCCAACGTCTCAGGCATATTCCCAGAAATACCATAATTTTGTTGGACCAATTTGGATGAAGTCTGGTTCTCTCCATTATTAAATAAATAAATAAATAAATCAAAATGTGCAAACATATATATCTCAATATATATGTGCATGAATATACAAATACATATATGTTTATATATATATATATTCAAACTTGAAAATCCCGCCATACGGCGCAAAAATATTCATTCAAACAGAAATAGGTATAAGGAAAGGGGATAGGAAAACACATAAAAGGCCAACACAGGACATGTGGGGAAGGCGGTTTTTGAGCAGATCACGAAAGTAAAAATATTTCCTTATCCGGGATTTGAACCACGGACCTTCCAAAGTCCGTGGTCCGTGGTTCAAATCCCGGATAAGGAAATATTTTTACTTTCGTGATCTGCTCAAAAACCGCCTTCCCCACATGTCCTGTGTTCGCCTTTTATGTGTTTTCCTATCCCCTTTCCTTATACCTATTTCTATGTTTGAATGAATATATATATATATATATATATATATATATATATATATATGCGGGTTGCGGTGGTCTAGTGGGTAGAGCGTTGGACTACTTAGGGTCCCGGGTTCGATTCCCGGGCAAGGCACTTTGGGCACCTGCAGCTCCACCCAAGCTAGTTGATTTTTCGGGTACCAGTTCTTCCTGGGAAACCATAACCGGCACAGGGAAAGGAACTGGCCCCCCTACCCTTATGTGTGACTACTCACACGCCGTCGGGCTTGGTACACGGGTGAGCTCTACCATCACCTACTAAACCGACCTTCGGGTTGATTACTGTGTTTATGGTTTATATATATATATATATATATATATATATATATATATATATATAGATGATGCGGAAGTACTCACGAGAGCAATATAACTTTTGGACGGCACAATAAAACACAGAATAAAACAGATAACACCTAAAAGGACACTCACACTGTAGATGATTTAAGCTTTCGGCCTACTCCGAGGCCTTCTTCAGGTCAGACTGAGAGGTTTGAGGGGTGACCCCGTTCCCACGCTAATTGCCTCTCAAAAAATATTATCTACCTTTTGTCGTGCAAACAATGCACCTCATTCTACATAGGCGAATTCATTACCCCCTTATCCATCCGAATGAACAATCACCGCTACTCATGTAATTCTGCTTCACTCTCTTCTCTTCCTATCCCTTTACACGCAAGTTCACACAACCTATCATTTGACGAATGCTTTTCCCTAACAGTTCTAGAATCCCTACCCGATTCAGCCACCAACATAGAGGTGAGAACTCGCGAATCCGCATACATCCTATATTTCCGATCCTTTAAAATTCCCACCCTTAACCGCCATCTTTAATTTCTTTCCCAACAGTCCCTAAACCTTCCGCCCCCCTTCCCCTCCCCAGGCACTCTTCCCTCACAACCTCTCAGTCTGACCTGAAGAAGGCCTCGGAGTAGGCCGAAAGCTTAAATCATCTACAGTGTGAGTGTCCTTTTACGTGTTATCTGTTTTATTCTGTGTTGTATTGTGCCGTCCAAAAGTCATATGTATATATATATATATATATATATATATACATATATATATATAGAAATGTATATATATATATATATAGAAATGTGTGTATATATATATATATATATTTATACACACACACACATATACTTGTAGAGTAATGCAGAGTGAAGGAGAAGAGAGGCAGCGCAGGGGGTGAAAATACGAGGGTCATCCGGAAAGTAGTACCCGTTCGTGCCGCATGAAGTGCTGACGACGCGAGTAGCCGCTGGACGAGGTCAGATAGCTTCAGTGGCTTGTCTGCCTTCTCTGAGCCAAGTTGCGTGACGCTAGCATTGCCTGTGTTGTTTCTGTGATTGTTTACAATGTTTAAAAAATTGAGAACGCCGCCAGTTGTGAAGTGAGGGCAGTGATTAAATTCCTCAATGAAAGAAACGTTCGCCCATGTGATATTCATCGCCAATTAAAGGAGGTGTATGGAGACAATGTAATGGACGAGTCGTCTGTTCGGCGGTGGTGTCGCAACTTCAACATGGGGAGGGGGAACACACACGACGATGAGCGTTCGGGGAGACCGTCTGTCATTACAGACCAACTGGTGAGCTCAGTTGACGAATTCGTGAGGAACGATCGGCGCGTCACAATTGATGACATCTGTGAGCATTTTCCCAATGTTTCTCGAACAATTGTTCATGAAATTGTTAAACACCATCTGCATTATGCAAAAATTTGTGCAAGATGGGTAAGGAGTGACCCTGTATCTAAATGAGCTGGCGGCGAAGGACTATGCAGCAGGAATACAGAAACTTGTCACACGTTATGACAAATGCCTTAATTTGCTTGGAGATTATGTTGAGAAGTAGTTTGAAGTATCCTCTTTCAAATAAAATTTTTTATGTTTGTTAATATTTACTTTTGTGTCTTTATTTCACGAACGGGTACTACTTTCCGGATGACCCTCGTATAATAGAAGAGAGAAGTAGATGGAAGTGAGGGAAAGCAACCGATTGAATATTACTACGAAAAGTAAAGGCGGAAACTCAGAACATGTTAAACTCCGAATTAGTTCAAGCCCACAAAGTACACGTACGGAATAAATAGAAGGCTTCAATAATTTAGAGAAAATAATTGCAATTGACTGTGGAAAGAAATATTTCATGGTTATTGGAAACTGGTGGTGGGTGAAGGGCGAGATGAGAGGAAAGTGGAGTTTATTACGGTTTTTGGAAGAAGGCATGACCGTGTGGAGAAAGCAATTGAGTTCTGCAGAGGTAGGGTGCAATCAACGGAAAACTGGTTTAAATTAAAAAATAGTGTAACTTTATGCGAAAAGTGCCCGAGGATTCAAATACGTAAATACTGATTTTACTATTTTATTTTCAGTCATATATTTATAAACAGAGAAATCAGTTGATACATTTTTCTGGGATTGAATGCGGATTATATCCGTAGTTAAGTACTGTAGAAGTGAAGCACCAGATTCGACCGTTTAAAGCGAGTTAGGCGATTGGAGAAATGGAATTTGTAAGCCTTAATCGAAACGATAAGAAAGGAAAAATAGCAGATTGTAGTGAAAGCTATCACTCGCTTATAGCTTTTCCCCAACCCCCTTCCAATCCCGGCTTGGCACCAGCAGAATATGTCCTACCATCAATAGTGAATTTCTCTGTAACCTATTATTTCTCCTAAAGCTTGAGGAAAGGGTGATAGGTACAATACAAGAAATATGGGTATAAGTCTAAAACGAGAAATTGAAAGCCGCAAAAGAAGCTTTTAATTGAGTATTCGAAAAAAGTACCAGGGAATTTTGAATTATAGACGAAATCGGAACAATTAATGAGAGAAGAGAATGGATGAATTGGGTCAATTTACAAAGAATTACGAAGGATTTTGGGTTAAATTAGAGCTAATATAGGAGGCTAATAGGGAAAAGAAACGTAATGGAAGACGCAATTCAACGATGTGGAAATTTTGCCTTTCTATTATAAATATTATTTTATTCTTTTTTGCCTTTCTATTATCTAGAGAAGTGACGTAGGTTTGTGGCTAACTAAAAGTGCCAATAAAATGTGTTTCATATGAGTATATTTTTTCCTGTGACCAAACTGCTCTAACTTTATTAGCATACCTCATACATATATATATATAAAAAAAGATGTATATATATTTTTTTCTCCTTTTGTGGGTGTAACAGCTCCCTTACGCCATCTTCTTAGTAATGATTCGGAGCTCTTTGGCGCTTTATAAGATCGCAGATTTCAGTGCAAAGGTACCCTTCCTCGATAGCTCAGGTGGTTAGAGCATCCGCTCGGCAAGGGGAGAGGTCCGGTGTTCAAGTCCCGGTCGAGGAAAATATTTTTACATTCGTGATCTGCTCACATCCGCCATCCCCACCTGTCTTGTGTTCGGCCTTTATATGTGTTCCTTTACCATTTTCCTTATCTCTATTTCAATGTGAATGAATATATATAAATATATATATTTATACACACACACACACGGTTTGACTGAAAGTTATCGGGAACAATTTTTTCCTGACGTGACTGCGGTGCAGCGCGCTCGGTAGGCTCGGTAGTGGGGAGTCTCTCCTTCAGCGCGCGCCAAGCACCAATCCCCTGAAACCGTTCGTTCAGTGGACCACTGCTGAGTGACTGGAAGCAAGCTCAAAATGCAAGCGAAGGATTGAACAACGGTTTACCATCAAATTTTGTGTTGGACTGGATCTAGTTGGAAATCGGGGACGGAGACTTTTGGCATGATTTGCGAAGTGTTCAAGGATGAAAGCTCGTCACAAATTGCAGTTTTTAAGTGGCCCAAGCTCTACAAAGATGGCGAGAGAGTGTGGAGGACGAGCTCCGCGCTGGACGGCCGTCGACGTTAAAAACCGAAAACGTGCAACATATGAATGGAGGGCTGAATTCAGACCGTAGATTAAGTGTGCGCATTACCGCAGATCATATTAGCATTGGTAAGATGACAATTCTAACATGTCACTGAAAATTTGGTGATGCGAAAGATTTGTACTTAACTCGTTTCTAAGGCCTGCTACAAGGTAACTGATTGACGAAAAGCGGCATCGCAAAGATTCCCCAACCCCCTTCCAATCCCGGCTTGGCACCAGCAGAATATTTCCTACCATAAATAGTGAAATTCTCCCTTTAAGGACGCCACCACTAACTGCCGTAAAAAATGCTTTCAAGCGTACCCTTTAGGACCTTCCGGAATCCTCCTACCAGAGAGTCTTCGAGTCGTGGAAAGTCCTCTGGCGAAAGTATGTAGACGCTCAAGGGATGTGTGTGTATATAAATATATATATATATATATATATATATTTGGTAGGAAGAGACTATATGGACTGATTCGTAGCATCTATGAGAAAAGAATCTGGCCGGAAGACGGAACAATAAGTTTGATTTCCCACGCAGGTAAATTTATTCTCAGAATCATCAACCAAAGGGTAGAGAGTAAGACAAATGGTTACTTAGGGGATGGTCAGTTCGCATTTAGGAAGGTGAGATGTACACGTGATCCATTGCAGTAATGAGATCACTAATCGAGAGGAATATAGAATACAATCAGGACATATTTGCCTGCTTCACAGATTTCTAAAAAGCGTTTGATAGAGTGAATTGGGGAAAATTAATGCGTGTATTGCAGGAATTAGGAATGGATTGGAGGGACAGGAGACTGATCCGCAACCTGTACATGTCTCAGACTGCTCGGGTGCGAGTGGGGAACGGAGAGTCAGGTTGGGCTGTGTTAGGAAGAGGTGTAAGGCAGGGTTGCTCATTGTCACCGGTTCTGTTCAGTGTATATGGGAAGGAAATGATTAAAGAGGCATGGGAAGAACTGCAGGTAGTTCGGGGGGAATTCGTGAAATCGGTTAGGTTTGCTGATGACATGCCTTTGGTTTGTCATTCGGCCAAGGGGTTGCAAGCATTGCTGAGTGAATTGGATGTTCAGTGCGATAGATATGGGGTGAGAATCAATATTAATAAAACAAAGGTTATGCGATTTTCCAGAAAGAAAAAGGCTAAGCTAAACATTAAAATAGATGGGGAAAAAATAGAGCAGGTAGAACAGTTTATGTATCTCGGCAGTGTTTTGGACCAGCACGGTCAAAGTAGTAGGGACGTAAGGAGAAGAAAAAGAAACAAGGCAAAGAGGCTTTCACAAGGAGGAGGGAGTTGATGACGGGGACGTTGAGGAGGGAGGTTAAGAAAAGACTGGTAAAAACTCTGATATGGAGCGTACGGTGCGGAAACGTGGTCGCTGAAGCTGGAGGATATACGTAGATTGGAGGCTTTTGAAATGTGGTTGTGGAGAAGAATGGAGAAGGTGAAATGGACCGAAAGGAAAACAAATGAGGAAGTACTAGCGATGGTGGGTGAGGAGAGAGGTTTGTTGAGAGAAATCCTATGGAGGCAGAAAAAATGGATGAAAGGCGTATTGAGCGGTAGTGGGATGTTGAAGACGGTAAGAGAAAGGAGAATGTTAGGCAAACAAGCAAAGGGCAGGAACAGGATAGGGATGATGGACAGGATGAAGGGAAGAAAGAAGTACACAGAGATGAAGAGGAACCTGATGTTGAGTAGGTTGCTGGGTTGAATTTTGTTTGGAGTTACAAAATATTTATTTTATAGTTGTGTCCATCCAAAAACCTACCTTAACAGGTAGATTACCTAATAAATAAATATATGTGGAACACTTTTGTGAAAATCTCACGGACGTGAAAAATAATGTAAATGGAATTAACACTAGTAGACGCAAGCACAGAAACACACATAAAATGAGACCCAGTGAGTTCCTCTTTTATATGTGTTTCTGTGTTTGTGTCTAGTAGTGTTAATTCCATGTACATTATATATGTATACGTAAATATATGCACATATATCGCATAACGCATGCGTAAGTGAAAATCAAAAGAAAGAACTAATTATTTTCTCAACAGGGAATAATAAATTACATCACTAATATTTATGGTTATAAATTTGTGTGCAGTAAATAATGGTTAGTATATAATGATTTTATGCACTAGAATAAAAAATATGAGTAGTTTGAGTGCACATCTTTTTGAGAAATTACAAAATTGAACTCTCTTAACTTAATTTCCTCAAATCTTAATGTGTGTTATGTAATTGGATCGGTAATCATTCATTATATATTCCTTACTTACTTTTTTACAAAAAACTGTAAGCTTCTTAATAATGTTCGAGGATAGGAAGCACTCATCTTTAATAAATTAATTTTAAACAAATTAAATTTAATAACAAATTAAATTCATAGAAAAATAAACCATGAAATTCATGTAATTTTAAGCTTGAAATAATTTCTTTTGAATCGCTCATTGAAAAATCAATATTTATTGTTTTATAGCCGAGTTATACCCAAAAATCAAGTTATGGATTATCCATAATTCTCTTAGAAAAAACGAAACCAGAGTTACGTATGAAATGATCGACGAGAGAATTGATGGTTGTCGGCCATTCCGCACGCACTGCGTTGGTTATCCTGCCACATTGCAGATTGAGGACCCTTTCGAAAGCTGATCCCTTTTCTTTTAAGTATCCGTCCCACCCTTCTATTTACGCCTGATATCAGATAACCTTTAATAATTTTTCTGCATAGGTGGTGCTCTCTACTTTATCCAGGTCAATTCACTTTGGAAAACCGAAAACCGAATTTCACGCACCCCATCGGCATACTACTTAGTTTGTTTCCTTTCACTGTGTACCATTCGTGGAAGTATTAGGGCCAATGCTCACCGCCTCGTTCGCCACGAATTGGAGGCAAAAATTGTCCTTGATGTGTGTATGATGTGAACGCATGGCCGCCACAGCTCTCACTTTTGCTTTCCTAAGGATTCCCTCGGCGTACGTCCCCACGAAACCCCCTCTGCCCCCTTCGTTATCCCCTCCACTCCCTCTATTTCGTGCCCCATCTTTTGCCTCGCCCTCACCTCTCAATCCCACTTTCTCCCACCTTTCCTCCTCGAAATTCCGGGCCCCTCTCCGACATCCACCCCTACCACCACCGCCCCCCCACTCCAGTTCAGCAGCCCACCGCACCACTCTCCGCCATTTTTCTCCCTCTCGCAGTTATCCTTCTTTATGATTTCTTCCAACGTACGTATATCGAGTGCCGCGTGCTCTCTGTCGTCGCCGATTCTCCCAGGCACAACCTCTGGTGCAGCCCGCGGCTAGCCCACCCTCCCCCGTCTCCCGGCAACACAACCTCCCCGCTCCTTTACACGTATCCCTCACAAACACGGCTCGCACACATGCACCCCTCCCCCGTCTCCTCCCACCTCCTTCCTCCCCGACGTCATAAGTCTGTTTCCCGGGCGCCAGACTAGCTCCCTTCCTCCCTATTCCCACAGAGACTCTACGTTAAGGTGTCCCCGCCCAAGTCCACCCCATCGCTCTGCCCCCCCTTGCCTCGCCCCCCCTTGCCTCGCCCCCCCTTGCCTCCTTCGCGCTCCCATCCTAGCCTCTCTCCTTATTCTTCCTAGACTCCACTACTTCTCGCCCCCTGGGAGCGTTTTCTATTTTCTGCCCCCACGTGCTTCGCCCCTCCCCCGGGCTGGCTCGCACGCCATCACCCCTTCCGTCCCACCTCGCATCCTGGTGCCTGCCTGGAGAATTCGACTGCAGCACCTGACTTAACCTATGTAAGTATTCAACTCGACCCTATCCTATTTAGACCCCGCATCGCACATATATCTTACCCTTTCGCCGCAAATTCCTGCGGGGCATAATTCAAAAAAGGGTGCTTTTAACGCGAGGATAGCTCGTTTTCCAACTCTCCTCACGCTCCCTCTCCCGTGAACAAGTGACGATTGGGTTGCGTGATGGTTGTCCCAATAAATTTCTTCCGCTTATTCCGTGGCTCGTCATGCACCAATCTCGGTGAATTATTATTAGGAACGGTATGCGAAAACTTCCCCAGAGGAATGATGCCTAGGGAATGAATAGGGAGCGGCGGTTCCCTCCACTGAACCTACGAACATAACGCCTAAAGAGGGTTTACTTTTACGTACTTCCTTGATAGCAATAACGCTACATAGTCCGTCTCTTTGGAATTATTTTGATTTATTATGGGTCTCATCAAAATGGAAACGGCGCTTTTTATTGTTTTGTAAGTTAGAGGGATGACACAGATTTTGATGCAAAAAGTGTACTTATAATTAAAAGTATCACCAATTAGCATGATGATATGACTCATGTTGTAATAAAATTGCTAATGTGTAATCGAATATGAATTTCTTTGACATGCTAACGACGATGCAAATAAATTCAAACACTATGGGGACTTCAAAATAGATTCTGTTGAATATCTTAAGAGTTACAAATTTTATAACAACTACTTACCCATAAATCAGTATCTGACCCGCCGAGTTTTCTCTGTGACTGGTTATGTGATCTATTAAATACTGAGGAAAAAATAATGCAAAAATGGGATTAACTAAATGATACCTGAGCGTTTATAATCTTCATGTGTGTACAAAAGTATGAGTTTAATACGGAAATACAAAAATACTGCGAAAAGGTGGAGAGGTTTTGGAGCACGTCTTATAAAATTACAAATTCATTCAACAGTGCACAGAGCGTACTTTTTTCACGAAACAATTCGGATTTTTTATTCTGTCAGTTATAGACTTGGCAAACTCTGCTCATAGGTGAGTTTTCACATTACTTATATAAATGACCACGCTGACCTTTTATTGACATTTGAAAAATAGGAGCAAATGTTACCGCGGAAGTTGACATTTTCGCGTACTACTTTAATTAGGTAATAAACCCCACTGGAAGTAGATTTATTCTGATGCCAGGTCAGAACCCGGTTCGCTAAGTCTGTGTATGGTCTCCCCTTTTCTCTCTCCATCTCTCTCTGTCGCCGAGGATGAGAAAAAGCGCCCTTTCCGCCGCCCCTTCTCCTCGCCCCCCTTCCCTTTTTGCCCCCACCCTCCCCGTGAGCCCCTCCTGTATTTATAGGCCATATTTCTGTTGACTACTAAATAACCGCCTCAAGTCCAACTCCTTCTCGCTATCTCCCTCCCGTTCGTCGCCACCCCTTGCCGTGCCTCCCTTCATCTCCGATCCTCTTCTCCACCGGTCCGACCCCACCCCACCCTCGGTTTGTCTCTTAGCGCGGAGATTTTTCAGCAATGCCAAGGCCTCCATGCCGCCGCACTATTTCACCATTTTATTTTATATTTCGAGTGTTTTTTTATTTTTCTCCCATCAATTCGGGGCGCCTTCCGATTCGTCATATCCACGCTTTCAAGCAGTTTGCCACCCCGGAAGGAATATTATTTTTTATCTCTTTCGGAGCTCGTTCTGCGGTGGCTCGATATTGGATCGTTTATTGGGTTGTCACTTGGTTATCAATCAAAGGGTAGATATATTTTTTTCAATAAATTTTAAGAGCCCGAGAGTTAACCTTCCCTCCCCTCACAAGCGCGTAGTAACTTTTCGTGTTCGGAACTAGTTTTATGTTCTCCGCGAATTTCATTTTGGCAAACGTGTGACGATAATTTTTTCTAATGTGGCGGTGATGTACAGGAAATGCGTATTAGTGCCGTATGCCTGAAGTTCAGCCCAATGGCTGCGGAATTGGATTAATAGCGCTCATATTATAAGTTTACAGGAGTTAATGAGTAATGGAAAAAAATAATGCACTGAGTTGTGTGTTAATGTCCTGACTCTTCATTTTATTTTACCAGTTAACTGGAAGGATTTATTTGTTTGGTCACATTCCAGCACGACAAATTGGTAAACTCTAGTCGGGTCGTTTGATATGAGTAAAACTGGAGGAAATACTATTTGCACAGAACAAGTACAGTTAGTTCATTTTAACAATGCCTAGTTGTTGCATTGGGTATACATGAAATTCTGAATCCACCTGGTTATTATACGAGTATAGCTGAGAAAATGAAAATAAAATAATGAACAAAACTCATAAATAATATGCCTTCAATGGTTCACAAATATGCAAAAAAGCCATCTTTTTGATTTTTCCTTCGTGCATTACAAGGATTTACACCAAGTATTGGCATCAAATATCTATTCAATGTTTTTACAAATGTTTATTTCCTTCCACGAGCAAGAAAATCATTAAAATTTTCGGAAAATAACATCTCTTCCCAAGTAACTGAGCGCATATGAAAATTATAAATATGCGTTGTAGGGTATACACCCATGGATATGGTGTTACAGCATGGGCATGCGTTGAAGGAAAGGAAGTATATCATCCTATCAGGATTAATTAGCAAGAAAGTACTTGTGAACTGTAAACCTGCTTCATGGGTTGGTACAATAGTTTTGGTCATGATTTAAAATAGTTAGTTATGAAGATGCAGCCTTTTCCACTATCTACAAACACATACGTATGCTTTCTGTTAGCATGAATTGATACCCTGACAAAATCAGCTTAATAGTGGACACGCATAAAACCGAATGCATTTAAAAATACATTTGCTTTAATTTTACACTTGATGATATTTCTTCTGGGATAGATTATATTATAAATGTGTTTTAGGGAATATATTATGTACAACAAGGGTCAATTAAAGGGAGAAATTTAAATTTTCATAAAATATAGGGACAAAACATTTTTCATTTTTTTTCAATTTTTCCTAATAAATCGACATTATCAAAATCAAAACTTATTTCATTAGCGGCCTTATTTTATTCCTAAATTCGTATGTTACTATTCACTACAGCAGATTCCAGTACGTATACGATTGCAGATGATTGTCTCTATTGATTATATCTCTTTGCTAAAATGAACGAAATCAATCACAGATTTGTCAGAAATAAATATTCATTCATGCATTAAATGAAAATGAAGTCGGAAATTCTAAATTTTCCACATAAGAGAAGTAATCAAAAATAAAATTGGATGAAATAATGGGGATATTAAAACAACCTGAATTTCTCTAGAGAGTATATTTTTACGTCACAGAACAAAATGAAAATATCCTTTTATCATCGCTCAAATTCGAGTGGCACATGAAAAACGTAAAACATGGATTCTTTTATCAGTAACTAAATACCTCTCCGTACAGCTGATATAATAATTCTCCTTGCCTCTCTGGAATGAATTGCGCAGTTAAATCCAGGCGCATTCATTTTTAATTTAAGTTCTAGTTATGAAAGAATGGGCACACAGTCCACTCATGTTTCGAGAGGGTGCGTTGGCGGCTTCCTCTTGTGGCTTCACATTTCAATAAATAATCGCTTTGATTTTTGAACAATGAATGATTAATTAAAAAAAGCACACACCTCCCTCCTCACCCCCCCTGCGTCCTTCCCCTTTTCTCGTGGAAACTCATATCAACTTGGTTTCAACCTCCAAACCGTCGACACATGAAGTGACCTTCACTTTTTGTTTGTCGAATTTCGACTCAAATCATCCAACCGAAACCGAAAAAGTGAACGACCCATCTAGACCACATCATTCCAGTTTCGCGTCTCCTCATCATGGGAAAAAAGCAGCTACACCCTTTTGACGATATTTGTGAATCATTTTCCCTTCTTTCTCCCTCTTTTTTATTTTCAGTCGAAAAGTAACGTCGGGGAAAAAAGACAAAAGTTCCACCCCCTTATGCTTCTGGTCCATTCATTCCCTTGCTGTCTCCCCCTCCCACTTTTGTCATTTTCATTAATCCTCGCACCTCACACCCCTCCTCGACTGAAACTTCCCTGCCCTCCCGCTAACGCCGCCTCCACTCGAACTCCCCTTATTTCCGCCTCCTTCTCCCCCAATCCCCCTTTTTTTTTCATATCCTCTCCCGCGTCGAATCGCTCTTTGCATGACAAACTTTTGCGAAAACGGTTATTAAAAATTTCGGCTCGGTTACTCCCTTCTTGGGGACACCCACGCAATTTTCCCGGGCCCGACTCCGGGCTGGGTTTGGAGGGGCGGCTGCGGGGGGAGGGAATCGGGAGGTGAGAGGGGTGGGTGGTTGTTGGGGAGGCGAGATATTCGTAAAGGTACGAAGAAAGGGGTGCAGGTATTGGGGGGGGCGGGGGAAGGGAGTTCTTCCTTTTCGGATACGGCCAATGCGGAAGTGTGTGGTGGGGGAGAGGGCGTAGGGAGACCGCTTCGTTTGAAAGCGTGGAGCGAGTGGAATGATTTGTGTGAAGGGATTTGTGGATAATATGGGTGCCGAGATGAGAGGGCTTGGATTGGCTCAGGAACTGGACGGCTTTATTTTGGATAGGAAATAAATGACGGGGGTGTGGAGGGATAGGGCATGAGTGGCGTTCTGTCCCAGGACATAATGTTGATTCTCCCACGCGTCGTTCGCCCCTTGCTCTCACTACCACTCCCCCTCACTCCGTATGTACGTACTCATCGATACGCGAATGCACGTCAGCTACCTCGCTCCACAAAAAATCTTTCCCCTTGTTGCTCGCGAAGAAATGTGGATGGAATGAGTGGTCTATTTTGAATTAAAAAATCTTTGTCATCGAGGTAGGGAAACGTTATCGACGTTGGAAAGAGAGCGGAATTCCAATTTAGCAAGATCCACAGCCAAGGAAAATGGACGCAAGGGCATGACTATGCAATTGGGGATATTAGATGATTTTGCAGAGATTAGACAGAGAAATTGTATCTAAATCATATCAAGGGATCTTCTATTAAAAATTACCCGAGCTGGATGTGGCTGATGAAGGGAAGATTGAAAATCAAATGTTTGCCGGTCCTACTCTCTCCTAAGGAGAAGATGCAGTAAATTTAAAATACATCGTGACATTAGCACGATTTCGGATAAAAAATGATGGTGTTTACCACTTTCGCGAAATAAATGGAATGAAAGAACTCTTTTGGAATATAAGGTATACTATTAAGGGATGTGATAGGAAAGGGGGCTCTGGAGTTAGATAGAGAGGCAGAGACGCTGCAAGACATAACCATTTGGAATTACTTCGACCGTGGAGGAAACAAGGAGAGTGCTTGGACTGATCAGGCCGATGAGTGAGAGGCGGTCGGGTGACTCGGCGCCTTCTTCAATTGTCGGCGCCCGCATTTTCGTCTTGGTGCCGTTGATTACGCTTTGCGACATATTCTGGTGCCGTTGATTGAGAACGGGAGGAAATTATATCCTTGATTCGGCCATGCTAATGGAAATTAAAAGACGGCACGGTTACATCTTCTTTAGGTTACCTTAAAGAATCGCCACGAGGTCTGAATTAGAGCCATTTGAGTCAGATCTTTATTTGAGAATAAAGATAAAGTTGAGAAGAAGCGATAACATTCACTATTGAGAATGCTATCGGCTGTATCCCGGTTATTATTTGTAAAGCTTCATTGCATACCGTATTATAGCTGCCGGATATTACAATTAGGCAAGATCCTGGGGCCTCCTCCAGTTTCCTCCGGATTCTGCTATAATTTAACCTCTCTTCCCACACCTCACAGCCGTATGCCAATATTGCGATGGTGACTCCGTTGTATATAGTTCTTAGACTATTTGTGGTGATGCCAAATCTGTTTCTGTTCAGCCTTCTCAAGTTGTTATATATTTTCTTGTCCTTGCCTGCTGTGTTATTTGCGAGTTGTTGGAATGTTAGTCTGCCATCGAATTCAATGCTCAGATATCTAAATGTGGAGGCTCTATTGACGTTTTAACCTTAGATTTGTATAAATGGCTTTCGTAACAATATTTTCCCTAACACTACGTATTTGGTCTTATTAACAGGAATTTTTATTTTTACTCTCGCACTCCAAGACTCCACTATGTGGACTAGTCCTATGCGATGTTTTATGTTTCTCTCCTGGGATTTGCAGGCATTGTGATCACAACGTCATCGACATAGGCCATTCATCTGCAGTTTTCAGAAAGGGGTTGATTCAGCAGATCGTTCATGGCGATGCTACAAAGAAAAGGACAGAGTATGGATCCTTGTGGTGCCTCTTTTGTAATGTTCTTTTCGCCTTCCAAGTTATTTAGTTGTATTTTGGTTGATCTATTCAAGAAATGATTTTTAGTAAGTTCCAATATTGGTCCAGGGATTTTATAACATTTGAGCTGGTTTATGAAATTGGGCCACCATAAAGAATCGAATGCTGCTTCGTAGTCTATGAATAAGGCCACCTTATATTTAGGAATTTTGAATTTCAAGCAGCAGTTTCATTCAGCGGCTGCGCTGGATCCGCCTCTTCGGAATCCACATTGGCTTTTGTGAAGTAGATCCTCCTCACCAACTGCTTCCTCAATTTTAATTTTGATAATTCTTTCGAACATTTTCCCCATTTCGGGTAGTAGTGTTATGGGTATGTATAGTATGCCTTAGGATTAGAGGGGTCTTTTTCTTTAGATTTCAAGAGGGTGCATAGGACACCCTTTTTCCTTGACGCAGGGAAGTATTTGTTTCTGCAACAGTCCTGTAGTAATCTAGTTAAGTAGTTGAGGATAACCGACTCGAATGGTTTGATGGTTTATGCCATCAACACCTGGAGCCTTTCTCATTTTCAACTCTTTAATCGCCGTTCTAACTTCCTCATTGGTGATGTCAATCTCCGTACTTAGCAGGCAAGGGAGGTTAATCTCACTCCGATTTACTTTCTGTTCTTCAGTTTCACTTTCTGCCGTGTCATCCGGTACTAGTGTGTTGATGATGTTGGAAATGGTTTCGGCCAGAAATAGAATTTCCCCTCCGGCGTTGGTCTTAACCGAGTATGATGGTAGGATTTTAAATTTTTCTCCAACCATTTTATATATTGACCCACTGGGGTTCTCCTCAATATGTAACCTCGAAAAATTCTCCCAGGTTTATTCCTTGCTTTTTTGCACTTGTTGTTGATAGGTCTTCTTTGTCTCAAAGTATCTTCTTTTGTTGATAGTACGTTCATCGCGGCTAATGGCTAATACTTCACTGGTAGGTTCTCCGTAGATTTCTACAATTTATTTTAAGCCTGTGAAGTTTCTCATTCCACCACACTGTTTGGTTTCGTCATGTTCTGGTCAGAGGGGTCGAGGCTAGAGAGGCACTTTGCAGTGCCTCCGTAGGTGATCTCACTCGACGATCAATGTTGTTATTGCTCGGATACCATGGCAACAAGTCACATTTTTACCAAGTACTCTGCAATAATTTCTCCATAAATTTGCTCCAGTTTGCTGCACCGATGATTAATCTTCCTTGATAAGAGTTGTCGTTTTCTCAATTTATGCCAATGATAAGTCGAGTAAGATAAAAGTGGAAACAGAAAGGACCCAAAAGGGAATATATAGAAGATGGAGGGAATATATAGAAGAATTGTATAATACAGAACTTAGGCCAACAAGATTAGACATAGAAAAAAAACATGCCATAGAGGAAGATATCACAGGTCAAGGTATGCTCGACGATAAGATAGAAAGGGTATTCAGGGAGATGAAATCAAATAAGGCCGTGGGGGTGGACAACATTCCAACGGAACTACTAAAAGGTTTAGGAAAATGTGGGTGGAAGATACTATATAGTCTGATTCGTAGTATCTATGAGAAAGGAATCTGGCTGGAAGACTTTGTGAGATAAGTGTTAGTTGCCATTCCGAAAAGGGTAAAATATACATCATGTAAGAACTGCAGAATAATAGGTTTGATTTCCCATGCAACTAAAGTGGTTCTCAGGATCATCAACAAAAGGATGAAGAGCAAGGCAAATGATTACTTAGGGGATAATCATTTTGGATTTAGGAAGAGGAGAGGTACACGTGATGCCATTGAAGCTCAAATTAAGAAAACCAAGATTATGCGATGATCCAGAAAGAAAAAGGCAAAGCTAAAGATTAGGATAGGAAGGGAAAAAATAGAGCAGGTGGAACAGTTTACGTATCTGGAAAGTGTTTTGGACCAATACGGTCAAAGTGGTAGGGACGTAAGAAGAAAAATTGCGCTAGGCAAGGAGGCTTTCTCAAGGAGGAGGGAGTTGATGACGGAGACATTGAGTAGGGGGGTTAAGACAAGACTCGTAAAATCTCTGATATGGAGCGTAGGTATGTACGGCGCGGAAACGTGGTCGCTGAAGCAGGAGGATAGATGTAGATTGGAGGCTTTTGAAATGTGGTTGTGGAGAAGAATGTAGAAGGTGAAATGACCGAAAGGAAAACAAATGAGGAAGTACTGGAGGTGGTGGGTGAGGAGAGGGGTTTGTTGAGAGATATCCTATGGAAGCAGGAAATATGGATGAAAGGCGTATTGAGTGGCAGTGGGATGTTAAAAAAGATAATAAAGGGGAGAATGTTATGCATATATTTATTTTTTTTAATTATTTATGTACCCTGCAAGCCAAGCAAGCTAGGGTGTGTGGCAGGGGGTGAATACACACTTGACTAATTTTTACCAGAGGAAGACCCTACCGCGATCGGAAAATGTTATTGTGATCCCCTATTGTTCGTAGAAAAAATGACATCTTAAATCTATCTGCTCTACACTTAATCTCTCTACTTTTATTGACATAATCTCTCATACCATGGTACGATGGGGGTAATGTGTGCTAGTCTATCTTTGTGTGTTTGTTAGAATATATATGCCTGAAATGTGGAATTACCTTTTCTGAAATATGTTCCAGCGAATGAGATTTGGCCATGGGTGTGGGAGTTGAGGCAGATGATGGCGTGAAGCTTTTATTTGGGCGATACCGTAGGAGAAGGGCGTCGCTCGGAGGGAGGGGGGATGGGCGGGAAGGAGATTCGTATCGATGAGTCCGACGCGCATCACTCTGTGGAGGAGTGACTTGATCCGCTCAAAGACTTCATAACGACCGTCAACATTCGCAAATCCAACGGTGAACAGAAAGCCACACTCAAATTAATTAAGCGAGAAACAAACACATGAAGGCAGGAATCCACTTCCGTGGCCCACACTTAATTATCCCAGCAGTCTTCAAAGAGTAGAGCCGTCCTCCCGCACTTTTCCTGTCTCTCTTTTATCCCCACCTACTCTATCTCCCCTCCAGCCATCTCCCTCCTCCCCCTACCACCCTCCCACTCCAGCCACCTTCCTCCTCCAACTACCATTTCCCTCCAGCTACCCTCTCCTCCTCCAGCCGCCCCTCTGTCGCTCACGCACATTTTCCTCATTCCAACCACTACTTTGTTCATACTCATCTTCCAAGAACGCGTTAACCCTTCACCTAGGAATGGTGCAAAATGAACGGAAAAACTTTTGAGTCGGTACGTGAATTCTATTATTCATGTGTTTAATATTTTAATTCGTAAAAAAATTAAGGGGACTTTAGACAAGATTATTTCTGCGTATAAATTTGCTGATTGGTTCGCGGCTATTGTACGAGTAGGAACAGTGTTCATATGATATTTAATCACATAATTAGTTGTGAAAATTTGTTATATCCGGCGTACCTTTATGCAATTTGCATAACATAATGAAATGAAATTATTGACCTTGTAATTCCACGCACTTATTCATAAATACGACCCAGGTTTCGACGCTGAATGCCATCATCAGGTCAACGTCAGGTCTCGTGTTATTTAAATAAAGTATGTGGAATTAGAAAGTCAATAAATAATTCCATTTCAAAATAGTTGTGAAAAATTTAATTTTATGTTCAATTGATAGCTTGATGTGCTGAGAAATTATGATACTATTTTTATTGACATGATTCTAATCTAATTCAAGAGTGGAAGCCGTTGAAATTGGAAGCATCTTCGATTCGCTTATGAAAATGTTGTAGGTAAAATGCGACGAGTGATACGATGCATCGCAATTTTGTTTTCGCAAGAAAATCGGCAGCTCTGATCAACAAGACAATGCAGAAGGCTTACTAAGAGTCTGCTTTATCCTGGAGCATAGCTAAAAAAGGGGTTGATCTGTTAAAAGAGGGGATTTCATCGATATCAATGGGAGGTGGACACGGAGCTCCGGCCACTTCTCTTGTCGAAGCAAAAATCAACGCCGCTGCTACCATTGCGAAAAAATGTCGTCAAATACGTTGATAACGCTATCAGAATTATTAAAAAATTTTATTTTTGTCACTTTCACGTAATTAACAGGAAAATTAAACGTAAGAGGTGTTTGTGTGCTCTGATTTCCACGAAACCCACCGTGAAATCGCGTTTATCTTGCAAAAACTCAATGTGAATTATACATCTCATCCTCCCTGTGATCTGAATCTACCATCTGTTCCATGAGAATATTTATTTTTCCCTTGTAATGAAACACCTTTGATAAAAGAGTTTTTCATCATTAGAAGCAGGAGTAGGCGAGCTTAACATGTTTAAATTTGTAATGGCTGCCACTGATGTAATACTCAGTCAAATAAATGTAACTTTTACGAGATATATAAACATTAGTATATGAATATAGCATGGCATTTAATTTTCGACTTATATGTCGAATTATGAGCATAGAAATCTATGTTGACTCTTCATGGAACAGATTTTATATTTTCCATCGGTTTCTACTTCAGATAACCCCTGCGCCTCCACAAGAAGTACACCCCATATCTGCTATAATTTAGTGTTTACGAGTACGTGTATATTCTTTTCTCGGTCTTTATGTACTGTTCCTCCTTTTTTCCTTTTGTAATGGTGATTAAGTGAACCTCATTCCTTATAATGTGGCCGATCTACTCATTCTTTATTCAGTGTAATGCTTACAGTGTCCATATCCTTATATCTTTCGCAGGATCTCGAATACCTTCCTTCTAAGGAATAGTTAAACTTAGGCAGGAAATGGGAAATCAGTCGACTCTTTTCTCTGAGTAAGCATTGCTGTGACCTTTGGAGACAAGAATACACCAGTTAATGCCTCACGAGCGACACAGTCTTTCGCCTCCATTTGCGGCGTGCTTTCTCCCCTGCCATCAGACCTCTATCCATCCCATTTCCTTCATACTTCCTCAGCTCACTCGTGAGGATAATCTCTAGTGCCTACCTCTGCCTTTCCTTCTTTCATCGGGTCCTAATAATGAGCATAATTACTGTTATGGGTAATCTACCGGTTGAGATACAGGTTCTGTAGGTTTTGAATTGACCCAAAAACCAAATATATATCTTGTCTCTCCTAACAATACAAAGCTCAAAATACTACTCCACCACAGGCCTCTCCTCCTCTCCGGATATTTCCTTCCTCCCTTCATCCCGTCCAACATCCCTATCCTGTTCCTTCCCTTTCATCGCTTGCCCAACATTCTCCCCTCTATTACCTTCTTTAACATTTCACTATCACTCAATACGCTTTTCATCCATTTTTTCTGCCTCCTTATGATTTATCCCAACAAACCCTTCTCCTCGCCCACCATTCCTAGCACTTCCTCATTTATTTTCCATTCGGTCCATTTCACCTTCTCCACTCCCACATTTTAAAAGCCCCCAATCTAATACGTCACTCATTCTGCTTCAATGAACATGCTTCCTCGCTGTACATAACTACGCTTCGATCATAGAAGGCAATAAAAATCTTCAGAGGTAGTCCTAAGTCTGTGTATGGGGCAAAATATGCCTATCAACGTCTATGAGGACATCGCGATGACAATATCTAAACAGCATAAATGCTAACTTATTTTTTAATATGATTCCCTGTGCGTGAAACTCTATCCAACAAAAGTTGAATTTGTTCGCTATGCCATCTCTACTCTTAAGGAGAGTGCAAATTTGATGTTTTCGTCCTTCATCAGTTCGTGGGTTCTAGCTGGACAGCAAAAGAACATGCCAAGGTATTTGAGGTCAGGGCGAAGAACGCTTTCGGAGAGCATCCGATTTCGCGACCCACTTCTCCTCTTTTGTCTGAACGATGAATCTATAACCTGGCTATTTGTTTGAGTTTCTCTGCTACTCACAAAATCCCCGCCAATAAATCATGCACGGTGAGATTGGAATGCGAATACTTTTGTTTACCCGTAAGTGGCGACGCTCATTTTGTTGCCAAGCTGTCCTATTCCGAAACTTCCCTTTCTTTTAAGCAAACATCATAGTCCTTTAATCTAAACCGTATGTTCCTTGCATTTCGGCAAATGGCCGCTTATTTTGAGTAAATGGTGTAATTTTTTTATTTCGGTAATATTGTCCTCTTTGATGATTATATTGGTTAACATTCGTCATTCGGCCGCGCTGTTCTTTTTCAGATGTAAATCTAAAGAAACGGTTAAGACTAAGAAGTGTTGTGACTTGGCATGCGGGGTGAAACTACTTGACAAATACTTTTCAAGTAGTATAATGTTCCTTATTAAGCCTTAAATGGTCCGTTATTATTTTAGTGACTCATGAATATCGTCATTGATGCATAAGTAGGGACGCCATCATCATTAAGTATTATAAAAAACAGAAATTTCATTTGACTAAAAACTAATAAGCTTGATATTAGAATATAATTCGTAATCCAAGGAATATATAAATAATTTCGTCATTCATTTGGGAATTATAAGAAAATGATATTTGAAAAAAAACTGACTCTATAATTTGTGCAGGACCTTTAAATTTTTACGCGAGAAAGCTATATTTCAATAGCCTTTGTCAGGCATAAGTTGATGTTTTTGCTCTATAGTATATTATATAATTGCAATTTGTAATTACCTGCAAGGGAGGATCTAAAGGGATGTATTCATCTGACACCTGTTTCCCTGGGCATCGCCATTCTGGTCGGCCTGGAGAGGGGTTGTTCCCAGGCGGGAGCTGCTATCTACGACCCGTGCCGCCGTGGGAAGCCACACTGCTCATGTAGCGCCCCGCGCTGGACCCCGCCTTGGCCCTCCGTTGACTATCTTGCTTCGGGCTTGATTTCTGCCCTGAGAAAGTCTCGTCCGTTTGCCATTGCAGTTTAATTTCATGTTGAGTGTTAGCATACCCATTTTCTTAAAGTTACTTATACCTATCCTTTAATTTAACTTTTATATAATAATCACCCCATTCACTTCTCAGTCGTGATTAAAATTAGGTACAAGGCAACGGTGGACATCAGAAATCATAATTTGGATAATTATCGAACGTAAACAGCTGCATCAGTATTGACTATTAAATGTGCAAAATGATCAAAACGAATTTGAAACTTTAAAGTAAGCGGTTATGTAGAATTGCCATCAGCCGAAGATTTCAGACGTGATCGAATGACAGAATTCTGGCTCAATGTATCCTAAATCTGAAACGAATTTCTGCAGTTGCCAAATACCATCAGACTAATGTCAAATTATTCAAATGACGTCGGGACAAACAACATAAAGTATTTTGTGATTCCATTTTGATTTACTTCGTTTCCAAAATTATATTACATGATTTAAAATATTATAACTAAGGCCTCTTTTCCTCTTTTTGGTATTAAGTGCCACTTTATTGCAGGGATGACATAACTAATAATCTGTATCATTACAATTCATCAACGAATCTCGTATACTGATTTAACAACATTATCACCACGGAAATAATGGCTGAAAATGATCATCAAGTCACGCTAACATAACGCACACTAATAATTATTTTTTAACTTCCGCAACAATCATTCAATTTAGACATCCATTCTAACTTGAATAACTCATTGAAGAGACGTGGCATATTGAGGATGTGAATATCTGTTGGAATAATTGGCTCAGAGATTATTAACTTTTAAGAAGATTTAATTTCCTTGAATAATATAAATTACTTCAATTCAACCCCAAGTCAACCGTGGGGAAGATATATTTCAGTAATGGAAAAAATGCGACTATATTACGTTTCTTTTAATTATCAGATCACTTCTGAAAAACCGCCTTTGGATGGAAAAAACCTTACCCAACATTTCTTGAATGGTATTTTAAATGCTATAAAATTAAACATTGAAAAAGGATATTAGTTTTATAGTAAAGTGCGAAGACGTATGTAATATAGTATGAGCCCCGGGTCCTCAGTCACGAGGCATTTGTGAAAAGGAATACTTGCGGCCGTGAGAGCAGAGTGCTATGTACTTTCTCTCTACAGGTACAAAGGAAATTATCAGTAGGGAGCCAGAATATTATTGGTTGAAATGTACCTTGTTACAAGAGTTCCTGGCCGTGACTAATATGTCCTGCGTGATATAGGAAGCGATCGATATTTCGGTTTGGGTAAACGAATCAATGAAGCTCTAAGATTCTAATGGTGGTAGTTTTAGGGGAGGTGACCGACAGCTAAGGTCATTTTCGCCATTAAGGATGGGTGGGAAAGATGAAGGGTGGAGAGAAACTCGGCGTCGGCATTAGTCTACTCTTGTCGAAAGGCGCCAAGGGATCACACATAATTTGACGTCCCACTCACGACGGGCGTCGTACTCACTCAAAGTGCTCTCCATAAAGCACCTCAAGTAGGGATCGGGATTCCGCTGAAAAATATCCGCCGCCACCGGGATTCGAACCCGAGCCCTCTCGGTGCCTGTACGTTAGCCACCGCACCATCTCGATTGAAATTGAAATTATAGTTTAAAAGTATTATAGAGCAAATTTATTTGATCAAATGGCTTCACGAGGGCCTTGGTGGTCCATCAGCTCATCAATTTTTTTTCGTAGACTTTCGTCGAGTATTGTGACTCCAGGATATATAGACATAACGAAGGCAATCGAGGGAGAGACATGTTCGCTCAAAATCCGAAATTGCTGAGTTATGGAGGGCGGGTGGCTGGGCGGGTCGTTGGGCCCTGAATTGCTAAAGGCTCGCACATCTGCGCTTGACTGCTCTCGAGAAATTTGGGAGTGAGCAGATTCACAAATACATACATATATTTCCCATCGTAATATTTAAATAAAGTTTTAGATGAAATACATTTGAAAATTATTCATCTCGTCTCCAAACGTATTTGGATTACGAATGATTAATGCTCGAATGCTTCTAATTCCTGGTACAAAGTGCACCTGCGCACCCCTCCTCCTCCCCCACCCATATCTTCCACCCTCTGTCTATTACAGATCAATTTGAGACGCTTATTTACTTCGTTTGCCTTTTTTGCATTCTCTGGATTTGAATGGGGGAATGATAGAAACGAGTAGGTCTTAGATTGCTTATGTGTTTGTTTGATTACGTGAATGTGTCATATGAATGTGCTAGCTTTTGTTTGAGGGTTCGGCGAGAGATAGAGAGAGAGAAAGAGAGAGAGATAGAGAGAAGGTGTGTGTGGTTGGGAAAAGCAAATGTTGAAGCCGCACATTTATCATCCAACACTTACTTTCGGCAATTTGGAGTATGATTTATTAGCAGCTCCGTATTTCATTTCATTTACGGCTTCTACACTTTCCCGGAAAAGGAATGAACTAAAAATTCACGGAATAGACTGATGCTAGCAATTTCCTGAAAAATTTCAGCGACAGTAATTTAAGGATGGCGTATCCTGACAGCGATTTTAGTCGAAATTGATCGATTTTTGCTTGTTTGATTGAGCAATATGACACATTGTTACTCTTCATTTCCATCTTGCTTGTAAATGTCTGATTTTTGGTACTGAGTTTCCTTTAATGGCTTCTCCACATTCCTCTTTGACAAGAATTTATCACGACTTAAAATTTCTGCTCAACACTTATTTATCTTGAAAGACGTTTTCTGCTCTTCTAATCTTTTTACTTTGGGGCGGCAGGCGTGACGGGTCAACTTTAAATTCTCTGGATTCGGTGTGAAATTAATGAATTCGTGCATGAATTCAGTACGCTTTATGTCACATTTATAAAGTCACTTTGATTTCAGTTAAAAAGTATTTCTTTTCTAAATTAATAATTTAGAAACGCCGACTAGATGAACAAACATGTAGAAATTATTAAAGATAAAACTTATACCGTTGATTTCGAGCTTAGACGCCCTTTGTTATCAGATAAATTGGTGTTATGAGGTTCCTGTGTTCGAGTTTCAACATGCAGTAGTCTGCGCGCCGGGCAAGCGTCCAAACCTTTTACTTTAGAAAGCTGTTTGCAGCGTATCGATAAAATATATCAATTGCATAAATTATTGTTCTAATATTCATATTGTAAGTCTTCAACTTTTATTCATGTCTATTTCGTCAGATAATATTATTTTTCCCATACTGAAAACCATTTATAGACATTCCGTGTTCCTTGACTTAAAGCTGATTGAAATGAGACTGCTTTCAATCACTGAAATTATTTCACAACGTGACATTGCACTCTTTTTGTGTGCATAGCGTTAATATAGCCATGAGAATTCAAACAGACAGGATATAACACATGGTGGCGGTTGATTAAGCGCTCGCCAAAAGTGCCGTATGTGTGTGTAGAATTAAACCCGCGTGCAGCTTCGTGGGATATCGCATGTAGATTCACTTGTTTCTCACTGAGGCCTTCCATTGAACTCAATTTGATTTAACGATACCTATGCCCTGGAATCACACTGTAATTAACTTTCCTCAGATGAGGAAATACCTCTGCGGGATTCGCTTGTCTTCCCTCTTTCATTTTCAATTCAATTCCTTCGGAATGAATTGATTTTAATGCGATTTCCAACGAGATGCTCAAGCGGAATTTTGGAGATTTTCATTTTTCATATCGCTTACGAAGCAACGACTTCTCATATAACCTATCAATTGAATAAAGATATACTGAGTTATCAAAAAAAATCCAGATTTATAAAAGCATCAATAACCGTCTCATTCATTAAAAAAGAAATGAAATATAGGTAGCTACACTTTTATTATAGTATCAAAGCTGAAAATCATAGTTTGTAAATTCCATCTCACAGCTATGAAAAGACATGTTATGACGAGGATTTGACTGTACATGTTGTAAATCAATCCTTATTTCTGGTGATATTTGGTAATAAATTGATAATAATAAACTAGACAAAATAGGGTATCAAAAGCGCTAAAATATTTTTTCTATAGAGTTAATTTCCTTCATTTGGCAGCTGTCTGTAAACAATTTAAATAATATCAATATATTCACATCCCCGTACTATATTAAGGCGTACATATTAGTTTATTTACTATTTATGACGGAGACTGTTGACAAAGACGGTCACAATTAAGAATATTTGTCTCTTGGAATGAGCCCTGATCGTCACAAATACTTAGGATATTCTCTTAAATTGGGTTTTCTTTCCTTTGGCGATGCCCCTCATCCCCTGGAGTCAGCGCATCATCCGTCGAGGGCAGGTCGATCGGAAATCCATGCCCTGGCTACCTGGAATTTACCGGTCGGCTCTTGTCTCAGTCACTCTCTGCATCCGTGGGAGGGCGCTGCTTTCGCCTCCAACGCAAGCCATCCCCGCCCCCGACAATGACGGCTCCCCTTCTACCACCGCATCCCTCGCCTCTCGTCCAAGACCTTTTTCTCCCATTGCAGAGCGTCTGAGGCCACCCTCTGCCATCCTAACTCCGCCCGCCCCCCCTCTACATCCTTAAGGACGTTGGATCATAGAATGACAACTGTCATGTTTTTAATATTTCTACTAGTTGGAGAAGACAGTGGCATCTACGTGGCTGTATATATGCTGCTTGCAACAGAAATTCCTTACACGCTACTCCATTTGATTTAACGTAGTTGAAATTACATGCGCTCAATGTGACGAGAATGAGTGTCACATTGGAGAGAATCTCAAGTTAAAAAATTATGTAATATTTTGAAAAAAAAACAATACGAGATTCATATTGTCTCAGAAGAAATACTTCAATAATACGAAGGGACCGAACACTCTTAGTTTTTGAGGTTGAGCGTCCTTCTGTAGCTATTGCAGACGAAATGAGATTGGAGTGATATTGAAATGGACGAGCAGTCGGCTGGGTATAAAGCGGGGCTGAAATTCGCCGCGTAATTCGAGCGTTGTAGTTTCCTTCAGGAGCTGCTTAAATGCTGACGTGCTCCCGAAGTGCACTTCGTACTGGTCCCCCATTTACACGAGTATGGGGAAGGGGGAGAAGAGGGATCGGTGGGGGACAAGAGGAAGGTCGGAGAGGCTGGGAGTGGTGGCGCAGTGTGGGGGAGAGAGGGGGAGTGAATAGTAGTGGTAGACCCTTATCTGCAAAAGGGGATTGGTGGCTTCCTTGAGTGCTCCCAACCCGGCGTCTCCCTCCCCTACCCACACCATCCCGTTGGGTTGGCCTAGCACGTGAGAGTCGTCGGGGCCGGCGAGGTGGAAAATCGTTAGCGCCTAACCTGCCCACCAGTCACTTAATCTCTCCGCTCTCACTTATTTCTTTTCTTCCCCTCGGCTCTCACTGGAGTGAGAAAGAGGGCGGCCCCTGGGATTCAGCGTCGATCATCGCGGACGGGGCGTCGGTTGATGGGCCGCCGTTACGTTTGCTCGCGGGTGCCGGAGGTGGTTGGTGGGCAGCGATCATGAGGCAGAGGAGGCAGAGGGAGGGTGTGGGGCGGGGCGGGGGACGGGGCCGGGCAGTCGCGGTAATCGGCCGCAGTTAGCTTGCAAGCGGGACTACACAGAGCACGAGTCGATAACCTAGGATCGGATGCATGTTAACTTCGGGGCTGAAGGTACATATGTGTCAATGAGACCGGAAGCAGGTACAGAACCGAAGGAAACCCTGATTTTATTTGTTGACAAAGAAAATTATAAATTACTAAATAGGATAACGTTATTCTTTGTATCACACTATCACGTCGGACTACGAGTACTCGTTGAAACGTACTTCATTGGAGATTTATATGTTAAATAAAGCAGTACTTTCATAAACACGTCATTATTATTAGTTTTTCACTTCTAGTCCTATACCAGTTCCGCTTATTGGCAATGATATTTAATTACACCGGTGATTTGCCTAAGCGCAGCTTCTACTGGATAATTCGAGTACCCATTTAGCAGTATGATAAGATAATAGATTAGATGTATTTTCCCTAGGGAAAATACATCTAATCTATTACTTAAAATATTTATGGTCCCCAATCGCTCGTGGAAAACGTAATTAAATTGGTTTTATTAATATAGATTTTTCACAACAACCCAATATTTTGTTGATTGACAATTGTAATATTGAGGTATCACAAACCATTACGATAGGCTCTGCCTATCTTTTAGTCACATCTTTAGTCACAACCTATATTAAAAATATTCTTACCTGCTGGAAATTGCCAATACATGATCCTCCAGCCAAATTCATCGGATCAGAATAGAAGATCAAATAGCTATTATATTTAATATATCATAAGTATTGGCGACAAAAGTAAATAGTATTATTTAAATAAAGTTAACTTTTAGTAGAAATACCTTAACATTCTATTTTTATTTTATTAAATACATGAACGCTGCCTGAAATTAGATGAGAAATAGTAACACATATACAATTGATATTTTATTAAATTATTTTTTGTATGTTTGGGAAAATTTGATGGATAATTGCTGCCTGTACACTCAGGGGTCTTTGGTTCAATCCCTGTCCTAGGAAGGCGTACTGTGGTGGCTTTATGGCTTCTAGAAACTTATCTTATGATTCAGTCTTCAGTATTCACTTGCTAGACTCATTATAAGAAGAGACGAAGTGACATGTTTAAGATATTGTTTACACAAGTGGTATTTCGCAATTTTACAAAAAAGTAAAACAAAGTCATTGTTATTTGGTGTTTATCAGTATATTAACTTAAAACATTTTAAAACCTTGAATTCAGAAGCCTTCCATGGATTTGTAGAAATATGGTTTCATTTTTATCGTGTTATTATTAAACTCTATAAAATGTGTTTGTTTGATGAAACCCGCTCCTATGTGTAAATGTCTCTGTGGGTATGTATCTATGCATGTGTGTATACGTGTCTACACATGTATATATTATACATAAATTCCTCTTGAGAAAGGTGGTTGCACCACCGAAAATTCGAGAACTAGTGAGTCCCTCATATATATGTTTTAGTTTCTGTGTTTGCTATGACTATTTAGTGAATTATATATATATATATATATATATATATATATACACACACACGATATGTGGATTGTTGGCTAGGGGTTGAGCGTAGGACTACGGGGGACCTGGGTTCAATTGTCAAGGATGCTCCTCCTGATACCCTTAGCTTTACCCGAACCAAAGGTAGCACACGGTAAGGATCTCTATTTATAAATAAAAAAATCATAGATAGATGTTTATCACCTGAAAAAATTGCATTCACCGTAGATCCTCTTTGAAAAATAGTCGTTTGACTAATTGTTTTCACTCATGTTATCCCACTTGCACACTTTTAATGAGGATTAATTTGTAACTTTAATCTCGTTGAAAATTTCAAGTAATACAATTACAGTAAAACAAGCGAGACAATGCGCAGTTTTCGAACCAATGAGTTGGCCCTTCTAATTATGAGTCCAGTAACATAAAACAGCGAGTAGTTCGAAAAATAAATCTTATCGACATCTATCGAATGATGATTGAGACGATATTTTGGCCAATACCACTTTCCATCACTATGAGCAAGTGAAAGGACTGATGCTTTGAAAGAAGTTATGCTTCATTGAGAGGATTTCTCACATTTCGAGGTCGTCATTTATGACAAATTTCAGAATGACCTCATTTATCTTAAGGGAAAGTTTGCAGAGAAATGTAATGACCTCGTCATGCGTCACAGTGGGCTTTCAGCGCGCGACAAGTACAAGTCTATACAATGGAGGGCGGTGGCGGTGAACAGGCTCCTGAAAGTTTCCCGCGAGGAATAAATCTAGACGCTGGAATAAGCGCCTCTGAGATCGACGACAGGCGCTAACGTAAGGAAATGGCGGTCGTGTGGGAGTGAGTTAGAGGAGGTGAGAGCCGAGATAACGGCGACGCGGGGGATGGAGTGGTTGAATGGGAACTGTTTTGCCTCGCTAATCGAACGCCGCCTGGTGCAAGATAAATGTGGGTACGCAGTTTGGATTCCCTCTTCCATCCCCTTCCTCCGCGCCCTCCCCCTCCCTCCGCGCTCCCACCCAACCCTTCCCCTACTTCCTCCCCCCCCGGGCCGCGATTACGCAAATAATTTGAAATTCCCTCTTTCTCCTTTTTGCTCCCGCGCGTCCTCACCTCCCTTTTAAGGGGGCGGGGGCGAGTGCGTCGGACGTGGGTTCTCGGAGGCGGGGCGCCAGAGAGGTGAAGGGGGAGGCCACAAGAGTTGAGGGGTCACAGCGATGCGACCTCCACAATGGGATTTCGGACCTGCTAATGGCCGCCTCCCTCTCAATTACTTTCCCCACTCGACCGCCGCTTCTTTTCAAAACCTTCTACCCCCCACCCCAACCCTCATTCTACCTCCCCCCCACTAGTCAGCCACTCCCTCCGCGGGAAGAGGAGACGCAGACCAGACCACCTTCGACCCCGGCGGTAGATAAAAACGCAGATATCTCTCCGTGGTCCACACACACACATCCTCTACCCTCGCCGCCACTCTCTGCCGTGGAGTGGTTGCCGAGGAGGAAATGGAGGCCACCGTCGGGGGTCGGCCGAGTGGTCGCGGGGGTGGGCGTGTGTCTCTGGATGTGCGGGCAGGGAGGGGAGGGGGTGGAGGTCAGGGGGAGGGAGGAAAGGCGGAAGTTTGAGGCGGACTAAGGGGCGCTTTCTCCTAGCGACGTCCTCCCCCTCCCTCACGACCCCTGGCTGACTGAACGCGCGTTTTGTAGGCCGGGGAGCGCGAGAGGGGGATCGGGAGGAGGGTCAATGCGAGGGGTGATGCTGGGAGGCAGCGCGAAAGGGGAAGGTCACCCACTCTCTCTGCGAATGGGTTTTCGTTGAAGTTAACGAGAGATTTACTGCGGAGTGGGAATCGCATAGTTTAGGGCTCTGTTTCGGGACAAAAGGGGTTTAGGATAGAGTCCTTGAGGGTTGGATAACGTCTGTTTGCTTTTCTCAAGCAATTATTATCTCTTCTAAATTGTGGAGGGTTGGCTGCTGGAGATGTAGGTGCCGGCGTATCTTATGGTCCATTGTTTAAACTGCCATAAGAAACGTCTCCCCAGTCGACGTCGGAGAGGGGGGAAACGGGGGGCGTGTGTGCAAAAACAGAGTTCCTTGAAAAATGTACTCACTCCGTAGAGGGGTCAATGAATAACGTTTTTTAGGCTATTCCTTTCAAGAGCAGGTTTGTTGGGGTTTATCTTTGTTATTATAATGTGTTTGCTTATATTTTAACGGGCTTCACGAATTTACGTGTACATGGACAAATTCATGCATAGTAGTTTATTTATTCCCATAATGTTAACGAATTGAAATTGTGTTCTAAATAACAGGATTTTGCATTATTTTTGTAGCACATTGACTTTGGATTATCAATATAGAAATATTTGGAAAAGATTTGTAATGCAATGCATTAAAAGGAAGAGTTATTATTTTTGTGAAAAATTAACTTTATTTGCAAAATCTGCGCGATTTACTTATGGTAAATACTAATAATGTAGGTATGAATAAGTTAGCAACTTAACGTTAATAAGGTTGTCAGAAACCTGTCAATGTGAAAAAAATACCGTAATTTCAGGGCAGGAATGATTTCATTAATAGAACGCAAAACGTTCGGAATGTATGTTAATGAAATTTTAGTAATGAAGAATGATGTCACCAAAGTAATCTATGTAGAAAGTAACGAATTAAAAAAAATAAGGATTTGAGTTGTATTAGTTTTCCAAAATTTTGATGCATTGCTCTTTAATACTACGAGTTGAATTTAATCACTACCTTTGTCCTTAACAAAGTAGTCGCCGTTTTAGTCTAAAAGTTTGTCTGCTTTTACCTCATAAAATTTATATCATAATTCTTAACTGTACGCCTGGCAGCTATGAATACCATATAAATTCTTATATTTTTATTATTTCTACTAAAGTTAAATTAACGTTAAGTTAAATTACATTGCAAAGTTAAATGACATACAGGTAAGCACTTAAAAAAATGCATGGAAATTCATTCAAGCAAACGAGGAATAGATGAATTGATATGTGAGTTTTTGAATGATTAAGAAAATGCTTAATTATAGTTTTATTGCAGATCACATTATCAAGACGCTTATTTAGATATTTCGTGTATCACTTCAAGTGTTCACTACAGGTTGCTGATAAAATTACAAAATTATAAGTGAAATATTGGTTCACATCTTTAATTCTCAGCAAAATAAATTGAATACAGTACACAAGGGATTCTAAAACCGAGCCTGAATTAATAATAGTTCCACTAGTTATTTCACTCCCCTGTTTAATTGGTTTATTTAATTTAATATAGTTCGAAACACCCTCACATTAAAAAATATGTCATTATGCCATTTTAATGATTAAATGCGTTATTTTACGCACTCGTACTTTAAAGTGGCGTTATTATGCTCAAAGTGTGGACTGCCCAAGAAAAACAACTTAATTGTATGTATTTATTTGGAAAGTTTAAAATTAATCTAATTATTCAAACTCAAAAATTGAAATTTTGAAAATTAATCGTTCGTAAAATTTAGTTCTCTAGGTTGACATAAATATGTGTGTCCGCTCAAGGTTTATTCTTGTATTCCATTTTTTCTCGTAGAAAGTTTCTTTTTCTTGAATTTTTTTTTCTTTTATAAGACCAGCCACCGTAGAATTTTCAATATTAGAGCTATTTAAATAGTTCTTTTCCCAAATAAATATCTCAGATAAAAGATTCACTTCCAAAAGAGAATTCCATATACGTCACGTAAAAATAAATTCTCTCTGTTCTCAGATTTTTTGCTTCTCTTTGTTTGTATATTTCTACTATTGCAAAAATAATTTAGTTTTCTCAAATAAAATAACTTCAAAGTAACAATAAATTACGGCATAAAAAATTATGCAGAAAAATCACCCCAGCGAGCGATCTTTGCGTCTGATGTGCTCTACTCTATCATATCATTCTCGTTTCGCAAATAGTTAGTTACAGGATGGTATATTGTAGGAATAACATCAGTACATTATTTATGGTGGATCTAATAATAATAGTAATAGAGATCAGCCTTAGATATTAACTAAATATATTCAATCACATAAAATAAAATCAATGGCATTCGAGTTTTTTTAAGCGTACGCTTCCGTGGAACCAGATTCCAGGCTGATAAAATCGAAACCTGGACAAAAATCCAATAAAGTCGGTACTACATGGGCCACAGCCATTTTAAGCCGGTCTCCATCCCTTCCGTTCCCGGGAAGGAGGTGAAGACGAAAGTTAAAAGACGACCCGGCGCGATACATCTCCTTCAACGGCTTTTACTCGCACCATCGAAAGATTTTCCTCTCGAGAAAACTTTCCTCCTGGATAGCGAGGGTGTGCGGGTGTGATGCCAGTGCCTAGCTCAGGCGAGGTGCCCAGCTCCATGCCACAGCTTAAGAACGGAGATGAAAATCCGCATTCAAACACACTCTTCTCCGCGCAGTTTTCATAGTGAGCCCCACGAGTGAAAACGATACCTGTCGAAGGAAAAATATAGTAAAGTGAAAGGGTTCGGGAGGAGGGGAACGGGGAGGGGGGGATCGGGGTGAATGGTGGAAGGGTCCGGATGGGGTGGAGGAGATACGTGAGGTTCGCGAGTTTGGCGTGCTTTTGCTCTTCTCCGGAAAGGAAGATTTTTTCACATTTCGAGTTTCTGGAGTTTCCCGAGCGATTGGAGGATTCGGATGGCGTGAGAGGGATGAGGGAAGAGAGGATATTTAGGAACGAGATAAAGGCGAGGGAAGGGAAGAAGTTAGACGGTGGGTTGTGAGGTAAATTCCAATATTTTACAGTGGGCTATTCTGAGAGTGCTCTGTAGCTTCACGTTCAAGGGTATACTGGCTTGCTGCAAATTCTATTTTACTTCATTATTGCTGAAAGATCAAAAAGTAATGTGAGAGCAAAGTTGAGGTGAATTTCATTTACTCGACTTGTTCCATGAAATTCCATGAAATACTATATTTCCTGGACTCTTTAAAAAGATAACTGATTTTACAAAAATAATAGTACTAAAATTAACGTCTTTCTTGGGATGTCTTTGCCGCGTAGGTGAGGTCGAGAGTGAGCTCGAAATCATCTCTCGAAGGGTTGGGGTAGCAAGAACGACGTACGTGCCATGGGCGATACGATCAAAGGAGGCCGCAATGGGCCAACCGGGCCGCAGTTTTTCACATTCGGTATGTCTAAGTGCTTCAATACTTCACTGGAATATTAATCAGTAACAGATTAAATCACGGAGTAATACGGATATATTCAATATTGTTGAAGTCTTTACAAATCTCCAATAACACATATTAAATGAACTTTTGTGTCGTGTAGTTCCGCTTTTATAAGAAATTCGTGTCCAACTTTGCATACTTAGCTGTGGTCAAATTGAACTGTGGATTAATAAGTTAAATTTGTACCCCAGGCTATGATGACTGAGGCAAAGTAATTGGTGAAATAGCAGTTTACTTCGAATCCTCTCAACTAAAGTAAGTTGAAAAAGTATTCGAGTTCATGGTTTTACTTACTAAACAAAGGAAAATAAACATTATTATTGTTCACATGAATTACATATTCCCGCAGAGCCTTAAAAGGCATTTAACTTTCTTTAAAATATTTGGAATTTTTGAAAAACCTTCACACAAGTTGATATGCACATCCAAAATCTCAATTTATATATTTTGGAATAATTTGAAATTTTGACCAACGTTTGTAAAATATTCACAGAGTAAAATTTTTAATACTATTAGAATAATATTTTATCTGAAGAAGTCATGTTAAGAAATAGATAAGCATTTTCCAATATCATATTAAAAATAAAAGTTCACAAATAATGGTGGTTTCAAAGCTATATTTCCATGCAAAAACTCTTATAATATTAAAAAAAATCAATCACCACTTATAATATTTTGCGTTTGAAGAACTTAAAGTTGTTTGCTCATTCATAAGATTAGCCTGATTTTTATGAATTTGATTGGAATATTCTGAATTTTCTTTGCTAATTAATGTGGTATATTGATATTATTATACATTTTAATGGCTATTCAATTAATTTTCAACTCTACTGCTATATGTTTAGATGGAAAAAACGAACATATGAATGAAATTTAAGTATTTTAAACATTTCACCCTTAGCTGAAAATCCCACAGTTAGATAAACTACTTTTACCAACTTTCCTTTGATTGAGTTTCATTGTCATTATTTCTATTAAACATTTTCCTGCAATGGCTATTTTTAGACCTTGAGAGTGTTCGGTTATTTGGAAAAACTCTTCCGACATTTGAACTAAAAAATTGTCCTTAGTCATTTTTTCATATTATATGAGACCTTATTTCTACACAAAATATATTTCTTTTGATTTTGAAAGTTTTTTCCTTTTCTTGCCCTTTACTGTTTTTGAAGCCTCGATAGCTTTAAATTATAATGACGGAATCTTGAAAGTTTTGACAATTTCGATGCAAAATTGAAAACTAAAATTGATTTTAAATACTAAATTCAATGTTTTCCAGTGCTCTTATAAGCTTTTGATTTCATCGACGTTTTTTCTTAAATTTCATAGCATCGACATATTTCATATCTTTGAGCGTAACAAACATCGTAGAGTGACCTAGTTGAAAAAGAAAGTTTAATATTGTTTGCGAAATCTTTCGCTATTCTAAAAATATATGAAATATTTTTCATAATGCTTAGATTTGTCAAAAAAGTTCAGGTTGTATATATATTGGAATAATATCCAAGGTATATTATTACTCTTAAAATGCTAAATGTTTTCTCAAATACTTGGACTTTAGAATTAAATGGTCACCATATATCCTTCACATTTTCTGTCTTCAATATTTAAGATTGGCCTTTTTAAGAGAGTTGGTCTTTGCAAGCGTTGTACTGGAATTTGGGTCCAATGCTAACTTAAAAGCATAAACTGAAATCTAAAACGAGATATTTGAAAACGTCGAAGAAATTTCTAAAAAATATAAAGAAGAGTGAAAGGCAGTTCGTGGAGTGGAAAACGGGGTGAATGTTTGGGGAAATCGAAGCGGGTATTTACGAGAGGTGAATGTTGTTTGGCGTGAGGTGAAAGAAGGAGAGTAACGGGGCCCTCGAGTGGTGGAGACGGTTGGCGACGCTCCGTTTGCGAGAACGCCGAGCAGAAGAGGTGCCAACGTGTGGGCGGGTGCAAGGAGCGTAGCCGTCGGAGGGAGAAGTAATCTCGCCTCAGGGTTGCCGAAGAAGATGTGAAGTGGGCGCATGTGTGCATGGAGGGAGGGAGAAAGAACAAGCGACGTACGTACGTCGTGCGGTTCCTTGTTTCCGCAAGACAATTCGATACGCGTCATGTCCATTTCTCTAAGGTCAATTAAAAAATGTATCTTCGTGTGAGAAACAGCAGTTGTTGAAGATTTTTAGTTGAAAAAAATTTTTTCTAGCGTCTAATGGTTATGCTATTAATTAAAAGAGCAATTGAGTAGTGAGAGTGATAATTTCGTTGAAAGAGTTATTCAATTATTATTGATTACAGAAAACTGTATCTTGACTCTCTAATTTCCCCGATTTCATGACACAAGACAGATCCGAGTGAATGATCTTAATTGACAAATTTGATTGCGGCACTTCTGCTTCTTCTTCACAAAATGTTCCCTCTCTCAGTTTAAGATTTTCAATTATGTTGATGTGTCTAACTGACATCCTCCTGTCTCAATGGCGAATTTTTAGGATGCATGTAAAATATTAGATTATATTGATCTTAAATCTTCAATTTCGGAAAATAATTGCACATTTGAGAACGATGACATATGCTTCTGTAGTTTTTCAGTTTTACATGTCCATGTCAAATTTTATATTCAACTTATTCTATGCACTGAGGGAATACATGAACGGAATCAGGTAATAACGTCCTGGTTCCGTTTAAAGTATTCCATCGGTGGTTTCTGGCAGTGTAAGAATTCTTCCGGGTGAGGGAGCCCAAATATAATTTTTTCCTGGTGCAGTTGCATATATTTCCAATTAAGTTCTACGGAAGCATACCAAAGGTGTAATAAAACACAACTAGAGCACATATTATGAATTAGGCCATACTTTTAGATTAATATTTCCTCGGAAATTATCGATGACTTCGAATGAGAGGAATTTATTTTTAAAAATTTGGGTGTCTGCGTCTACCTTCTTCTTGACAGCAGTTCACTTTCTGTCCAAAATCAAGGATGAATCTTAGCACTCTTTTCAGAGAAGAGCACTTGAATGTTAAAACGTTTAGTGTTATGTGCATCATTCGATAGTAGACAACCCATCTCAGAAGCTTAGGACCAATGACAAGTTCACATAGAAGCCCGATTCCATGCGAAATCGGGTGGAGTGTGACATCTTCGTGATAAATCTTCACAATCACGCGAGCAGTGTCCTTCGCAAATCTTCGTTCCCTCGTGTCGACGAGGACTTCTCCCTCCAGACACGCATTCCCGGAATGTGATGAGACTCGCAGTGGCTGGTTACTATGAGAACCGGTCTTCGAATATCTAGCCGAAAATATCTGCATGCAAAACACGGTGCAAGAGAGGCAGCTGGGGGATGGAAGGGTCGGCTGCAGGCGGCGGTGGACGACGACGTGGAATGGGCGCAAGCGGGAAAGTTTGTTGGGCAAATTTATCTCGGGGATTACTGCCATCGTGTACATGTTGCATTGCACGGAAGGGCGAGGGGGGTAGGGAGGATATGGAGGGGGCGGCGGGGGTTGCGCAGAAGAAGGGTTGGGTTATGGGAAAATGTGCGAGTGCGTACGAGAGGGTGGGGGAGAGAAATGGGGGATAAAAACGAAAACAAGGAAGGAGCGATAACAGCGGTTGCCCAGAGCGGGCGGCGAATATATGAATCGGGCGTGTCGTCCGCGTGCGCTGGGGCGGTGGTGGTGCGGGTGTGTGTGCATGCAGGCGGGGGGACGGGCTGTGGTTGGGGAAGCACCACCCCTGGATGTGGACGGCGTGGGTGGTGTGGTAGAACGGAGGGGGACGAGGGGGGGAGCGGAGGTACAGGGCCAGCACGGATAAGGATTTGATTGAATAAGGGTAGAGGCCCTGACGGAAGATGAAAAGGGGGCGGGGGACTCATATCGGTGGAGAAATCAAGGCTTTTCATATTCGAGGTCGCCCAACCTCCGATGGAAGTTCTAACGCGGTTTGCTCTTGAATTGTGAATGTTCCGCGGAGCTGCTAGCGTTGTCAAAATAACGAAAAGTTACGAAATGTCAAGCCTTCTACGTATTTATATTCTGCTCGTGCATGCGTTGTATTTTGAATGAACATAAGTGTAACTTTACAAATTTAGCCGTTAGGGTAGGTGATCGGACATTGGACAAAATGACTCGCTGATTAAAAACTTTTAGCCGTTTAGCATGCATTTCGCGGCTACCTATTCCACTCAGATTGCAAGTGTTACGGTGCTATATCATACTTTGTCTATGTATATATATATAGTGTGAACTACGAGTATTTAGCGTAAATTTTGCATGATAAAGAATGACCAGATGCTGAACACGTTGATGGACCGAAATTTCTTCTCGGTTCTGGACTGTCTCTTACGGAACGGTGAGCAGTTCATTGTTGTGGAAACCGTGCACCGTCTATCGGATAAGACTCTAAAATGGAGACTCTTAAATTTTGTCAGCAGGCTGATCACCAAAATCAGTTTATTCAAATCTTTCCTTCTCTTAGTAACGAATGCAAAATTGTTCTTGCATCCTAGTTGACGGAAATGTTTTCACTTATCGGGAGACCTGTGGATAAGTTCCGGGAATACTGTGACTTAATTGTTTTACGCTGCGAGATTTCGGTCAGTTATTGTCACTCATTTTTATGGCCTTTTTTATTATAAATGAATACAGTAATAATAAGTAAGTATAAATAGTAATAAGTAAGTAACAGAGTACATTGATCATTTTTATTCAAAAAGGAGTACTTTTCATGGTATAGTATTCTAATATCATCGCTGTTATTTGCAAAGAAAAGACACGAAAGTCATTTTACATGTGCTTTATTTGGTTTTGTCGAACAAATGTGTAATGGGGCTATTGTATCTACTCTGTGCCACAAATATGCTACATCCCTTTATGCCAGTGTGTTGAATCACATACATTTTTCGCACCTCAATCGGTGTCATTCCAAGGTTTTCAAACAATTTAACTTGGTTCTTAAAGCTCTCTGATTGTTCATAACCATTTTCAGGTAAACAAAATTTTTCTGTTTTACTACAATTGAAAAGAAGATATTTCTAGGCCTGAGTTTCAAATGCTGGAAGTACATTCACAATATTTAAGAGGCGTAAATTTATAAAGGAGTAACCTAATCTGAATATTTCAGGGACTGAGTTTTTTTTAGCACAGCTCAGTAATTATTTCGTACACAATTTCCTGCCCTATGCTAGTGAAACGTCCAAATATTTAGATAGATACTATACTCCGGGTCTGCTTGCTTACCCTAAGGATATATATGCGTGTATGCGCGATGGATTTTTTCTACCAATGTTAATTTTATTGTCCTTGCGATCGCAAAACCTAGGCTATCATGTTGCTCAAAGCAGGTCCGTTTTAATCCGTAGTCTTAAAATCCGTTTTATTTGTTATATCTCGTTATGAGATCATGCAGCCACAGGATATGCCAATATTCGAGGCATAAACTATGTCAATGATAACTCTAAGTGGACTTTGGAGGTTACTTCCATTAATTCAGAAGTACTTCATTTGTGAGTAGTTTTCAATTTTTAATTATTCTCATAGAGAAAGCAACGGGTAGCTTGGTTTATAATAAAAGAATATGACAAGGAAAATTTATAATATTTATAATTATGATATTTCAAGCATGAATTCACATAAAGGAAGAAAACAATTTTCAGAATTTATTGAATTTTCAGGAAAATATAGTCATAACTATCCAACCTAAATGAGTGAAAGATTAGATTAGCAAACATTTGAGTGAATTCGACTTAAAATCTTTGATAATAGAATAAAGAACAAATGGCACCGTATTCCGCACATAGATTTCAAACAAACGGAGAAAGTAAAGGTGATGGTCACTTGGGATTTATTTGCTCGCATTTCTTTTCTTTCATTCACTGGTTTTTCTTCCCTTTATCTCCTCCCCAGCCGTCCCTTTTGTCCCACTCGGCGAGCTGTCATTGCCAAATCCCTAATCGAAGGAAGGGGGAGGGCGAGGAAGACGCATGGTGTTGTTCCAAACTGAATCTGGAAGGGTCCTTTCTCCGCCGCTCTCGCATTCCTACCACTCCCCACCAACCCTTCTCCCCCCCCCCCCTGCACGCCTCAACCAAACTTCCCCCCTCCCGTTGATGCGCATTCCTCCTCATCGCTGACCGCTCGCCGTATTCCCGCCAGTACTGGAACACCTCGATCAACACTCTTCCCCCCTCCCCCAATTTCTCTCACCTCCCTCTCCATCCAGTCTTCTCTCCCCCGAAACTATTCCCCCTCCTTTCAACCCACTCTTTCACCCAGCCCCGGCGCAATCCCCTCCTCCTCCCCGCCCTCTTGTTTTCTCAGCCCTCCCTCGCTAGCTGGACTCCCTTCGACGGGGTGGGGGTTCACGCGGAGCGGCGGGCCGGTTGGAATTGGGTTCTTGGGTCTGGTTGGCGGCGGATTTGAGGGTTGGGCGAAGGTGGGTAGAACGGGGTGGACGAAAGGAGGTTTGAGGGTTTCTGGAAGTAGGCTGTGGTCCCAGAAAAGTATTTATTGGTAACACAGACACGAACACGGGGAGGTGGTTAAGGGAGTGTGGGGAAGAAGAGGAACGGGGCCGAAGGGAGAGAAGGGTTGGGAGTGGGTGAGGATGAGGGTGGGAGGGGCGCGGATAACAGATATGAAAGGATGGTGGAGTTGGGAGGCGGTTGGGAGTCCAGGCGGTGTGCTGGAAGGGGGGAGAGTGGAAGAGGGAAGGAGATGGTGACGGGTGCTGTGGGGAAATGGGATTGAGTGGGAGGGAGAGAATGGGAAGAAGTGTGGAGGGAGAGGAGTCGGAGGAGGGAACGGAGGAGAGCCGAGAGGAAACGGAAGAGGAATAGATAAAGCGAAGAGGAATCCTCCTCTTGCAGGGCTGGTGTTTGGGGGGGGGGGAAGGATGGGTTAAAGGGGAGAGGGCGCTCGGAAACGGGTAGGGAGGGATGGGGAGCGAAATGGACGGATGACCGGGGGGTGGGGGCGCAGATTGCTCCTGTCGATTCTGATTGCGAGTGAAAAGGAAAACGATTCGAGGGGAAGAGGTGTGCGGCGACAAATGTGGTACTCGCTCCGAGGTTGCGGGTTTCGGATGCGGTTGAAGCTTGACAGGTATTAATATTCATACTTGTAAATAGATAATCATTATGATACTGGGAATGCGCACGGTCAATGGTTGACCATTTCAATCAGGACTAATGGAGAATTATATAACAGAGATATACAAATAAAGAAATAGAATGCATCCAATATTTACGTCATCTACGAAATTTGAAACAAAAAGAAAAAGTTTCGAAATTATTTCCTCAAACTTAATTATTTCGACACTAATACGTGAATCGTTGCTTACAATATTTTATCACGAGTAGAAGAAGGTACAAAATAGAGTGTCTTTTATTCATGCAAGAAGATAAAAGTGTGTATTGGCGAGTGTAAATAATAGCATTCGGAATACAACGTTAATCTTAAAGAATGATTTAACTTGAAACAGTTTTTTTGCCTTAAATAATCATTTTTAGAAATTCGCTTTGCAACATTATTCATGGAACATAATGGGTATATATATGCACGGTAATTTCTTTATGATATGGAAATGAGTTAAAACTACACTTGATTTTTGATATGTATAATTTAAATTTAGAAAATGTTAGATTTATATGCCACCCTTTAAAGTCTTGAGTAATTGCCCACTTTCATTTTGGGTAAAGTGGCTCACAATATTATAATTGTTATTCACCTTTCCAATCTTTGATGAGAATGCTCAACACTCAAGAATGAGTTTCTTCTCAAATTCTGGATAGTAATCTCACTCAAAATGAGCCCCTGAAGAGCCGAAATGATATTGTCTACAAATAAGTTCTATTTTGCGGAAACAAGAAAAACTTCCGCATGAATTCGAAAAAAAATTAATATCCCTTAAATCTGAACAATTAAGAAATACATGCCAGAATACCTTTGTATAAAACTGTCCTTATTTGGATGACTATGACAACATTATTTCAAAAGTGAACCTCATCACTGTGAATACTGCCCATATGACATAGAAAAACTAAGCAGTTAAAGGCAAAGGTACTTCATTTTAAGCCTTAATATTGTTCTTAAAACTCCCTTTAAAAACAATACAGCGATATTAATATTGCCTGCATAGAAATCTAAAAATTTTATCTTTGCATTATCATTTCATTTACGTCCTGAAAACTATGAATCAAACCAATGATTGACGTAAACTATGGCTTTTGACATGCCTGCAAAATGTAAATTTTTAGAAAAGACGGACAATATATCGATAAGTGGATACCTATTGCAAAATTATAAGCCATCTTTGTTAAATTTAGTAAACGGTAGAGCGGGGTGTTTAAAATGAGCGTAATATAAAAATTTAGCGCATGGTACATTCCTCTTTAAACGTGATAGGCCCATGGAGGTCCTTTTTTCCTGCTCATTTCTACCTTTGAGTCCGGGTGACGGCGGCGTAATTTCACTTGGTATAGAGCTCCTGCAACATACCGTCGATTATCTATTCATAGAGGATCCACTTCCGCTTTACTTCCCTTTTTATCCTCATTCCACCTCCCGGAATCTATTTCCGTGTCCACATATTCCCAGGGATCATATTTCCTCTTCCCTTTCCGAGATCACTCAGAAAAACTGATATGTCCGAAAGGAGAGAGTGGAGATACCACGGGAAACCTATGCCTCCGCTTCACAACCATTTTCGAAACTTTTCTCACTCCCAACTCCCGCCCATCTGCCCGAAAAAAAGATACACTGGCTACCTTATCCTTCCACCCCCGCCCCGGAAAGTTTTTTCCCGGCTCTCCCACTTTCCTCTCAAGGCCTCGTTGCCCTTCCCGTTCCCCTCCAGGGCACTCTCTTTCTCTCTCTCTCTCCTTTCCTCTCACTCTTTACCTCACCATCGCAAACCGTTGGCTCCCTCCCTCCTTAATCTCCACCCCCTTCCCACCCCCCGCCTCCCTTTCAGCCCCGGCATATGAAATTATCTTCCGCCTTCCCCCTACATCTCTCTCCCCCTCATCCGCCTTAATTTTTCCTTTCCCTCTCGCCAACCTCGCCTCCGGGGGGAGCCGTCTTCCTTCCCCACCCCACTCGTAATTCGAGGAGTGCCTTCCCCGCTCTCGCCCATTCGCTGATTTTCTCAACCTTTCTCTCCCCTTATCCGACCCACTTTTCTAAATCTCTTCATGGGCCCATCGGCCAATGTGCCTCGCCGTCATATCCCATCTCTCCCACTTCAGCCCTTTATTCCCACCCCCTGCGCCTCCCACCCCTCCCCCCACCCGCCGTATCCTTTTCATTTCCGCAGTGCGGTCAGCGGGGGCGGATGAGAAGGGGGAGCGACGAGGGAGATGGAGAGGGTGGGCGCGGCGCCGTTTCAAAGGGTGGCGTTTCAAAGAAAGGGTGAGGAGGTCTCGCTCCTCACCCTGAACTCATCCCGTCCCCTCACCCGCCCCCACAACTCCTCCTCCCCCAACCCGCCTAGACTACAGCTCCACTTTGTTGCTCCAGGGGTAGCATTTGCTCTCTCGTTGTCCATCTCTTTCGCTCGAAATGGGACGCCAGAGCTTGTTTCTCACGTGACTGCTCGATAAACCTGTTGTTTCTGAACACTTTCTCGACAAGGGAGGTGATTTTGTGGGCTCAGTGTAGGGCCCCGTGCAAATTTAATTGCGAGTTCTTTCACGCGAAATACAGCGAGGGGTTTTCCTCTCTGAACGCGCTTCTGCCCGGAACTACTAGAGTAGTACATTTCCTTTCGACGGCGGTAGTGAACATTCTGCGGAGATTGAAGGCCAAAGATAATAAGGCGAAGTTACGAGCCCGGGTTAATTTAACACCAGAGGATCCGGTGTTATCCAGAGCGTCCAGGGATATTGTTGACTTTCAGGGCGGGTCTCTGCGTGGATGAAATGGCACATCCAACGCAGTGTCTCTCGAATGGAAAAGGATGGAGAGGGGTGGCATTGTTATTATTAAGGATCGTGAGGTTTACAAGGGGATGGGATGAAATGCGTGTAACGAGAATGGAGTATTTCTGGAATGGCATTTAATGAGGAGAGTGATGTGGTTCCGGGGCCTCCGTCGCCCAAAAGGCAGACTGGGCTGGCGATGAGCCTCGCGCGCTAGAATACAAAGAGGGAGTGAGGGAGGGAGTGAATGGGATAAGGGTTGAAGGAGAAATGGGATGAAGAGTGCCTGCCACGGGAACGTGGCGTCGGGAGGAAGTGAGAGAAAGTTTATCCCTGTGGGGCGCCACTGTCTCCGATGGAAAAAAGAATATGAGTGGGTGGTGGGTGGCGCACGTGGAGCCGGCAGCACGTGGGAGGGAAATAAACGCCGATACGAAACAATTAAGGCTACTACGTGCTTCCTATCTTGATGAAATAACTTGATACTTTTAGTTTTCTTCTCCTAGTTGTTTTGAACGTGATTTATGTTGGAAATCTCATTCGGCCCAGAATTCGGCAGTGGGAGGTGGGAGTGGAAGGTCTCTTCAACAGGCATGTAAGGAGTGGTGGTGTATGTGCCGCTAGCTTTCGCTATTGAAACATAGTAGTATAAACTATTCCCTAAACTTGCTTCTTCTGCTGGTATTTATAGTATATATTTCTCGATTAACTGCGTCAAAGAGTGTAGATGATGGTAGAAAAAATGATACGCATTTGGCGACTATTTATAGCAAATGCTAAATTGTCCTAGCAAGATGAATTGCAATAATTGTTCAACATGATTTCTGACAAGTGACATAACCTCATGTTGACTATCTCCAAAACATGAAAATAATGATATTTTACATAAATTAACATAAATACGTATGCTCTGTTGCTCAAAATTTGCTAGAATACGCCATTTAAGACTACGGTATCATTACTCTTGCTTTGAACCCCTGGCATTCAACAAAACCATTAACTAAACTCCCTTAAACAGAGTAACAACCATAAATGACCTAGGCGTTTTAACCGACCAAAAACTAAATTAATCCATCTGTAAAAAATAAAGCAATAACCCTATTAGGCTTTACTTATCGCTTGACGGAAATCAAAGATTCAATCGTACTTATAAACAACAGTCCTTCCCATACTATCACATTGCTCCCCAATTTGGTCCACGTCATCCCCAACTAATCTAAAATCCCTTGATTCTATCTCTTACTTCTTTGCAAAAATAGCCCAGCACTGAATTCTAAATTTCCGCAATATGTCCTCAAACGCTGTTCTTTCTTCTTTATCCATTCCTATCCTCCTATAACACAGATTTAAAGCTGATTTAAAACTCCTCCACAACACCCTAAACTTGACTTTTGATTGCCATGAACTGCTCTCTCTCTTCAACTTCAGGATACCAACTCGACCCACCCGCACCCACTCCCTACTCCATCTGCCTATTGCAAGGATATCTCTCACTAAGCGCTCACCTTTATTTCGCTTCTACTCACTTCTAAATTCACTCCCTCACACTGTTCATCCTTTTTATTTGTCATGTTACAATTCCACCACCCAAGCACCATCCCACCTGTCAACGAATTCAATATTTCTCCTGTCCGTATTCGGTTCTCGTTGTTTGTTGTTATTTTGTTATTGTATTTTGCCCTCTTCCATGTTTGAATTATATTTTTTACTGAAAATTGGCGCTATTGCTGTGTGTGAATAATGTTTTAATTAAATAAATAAAGGGCGCGACTCTTCAAATAACGAATGGAATTTGAAGCGCCTGAAAGATAGGCCGTCTCTCAACTCAGTTGCGTCGCGGGTTGCTGTTTTCTAGGCGAGACACTCGAGTACCGTTGCTTGTTAGACCAAATTTCCTGAGCTCCAGTTTTCCATGCGCTCGAAAATATGTTATACAACCGTGAAATAGGTTAATGAATATGTATATGAGAACATTAACACTAAGTAAGACCCTGATTTGTAAATAAAAATCACAAATGATGAATATTGCATTGGAAGAATTGAATTAAAAAGAAATGTGAATTAACACGCTGTTGTAGAATACACTTAATTAGCTCCTCTTGGTGAAAACTATTTTCCTTCCTCCATGCTAAAGTTATGAGGCTTTCTTCCGTACATATGCAGATTGTGCCAGTGCAGAAGAGTTTGGGAGTGTTTTAAGCATTGATCGGATTACCTAAATTTTCTAAAAACCTCTCGCTGAAAACCTCTTTGAAAAACGTCGTCAGATTTTGAAATTAGTCATCAGAAATTATATATTATTACTACATGTTTATGCAGAGTTTAGCTTGAAATAATAGATCCAATTTCATGAATTTTGCTTTAGATATCATTTACAGGGTATTCCATCATCCCTTATTCGTGTGTTTTTCAAGGATTCTGCATAGTTTTAATCAGCATTTTCTTTCATTAATTCTAGAAATTTTTTCCTTATAGTGTCTCCTCTTCCCTATATTTGACCAGCTAAAAAATTTTCAGGGCGGCTTTTCAACCCGGCTAATGTTAGTTTCATTACTACCTCGTCTTCTCTCTCACTGATCCTCCGATTTCCTTTTATATATATAGATACATTTTGATATAAGATACATATTGTCACCAAAAGAAAAAGAGTGGCGCAAAATTACCCGTAATAAGGAGAATGATTGGTCTCATTCTGCCGTTCAAAATCAATGGCAATAAAATGAATAACACAGGGGGTTAACATTTTGTAGACTTACATTTATGTTTTAAAAATGCTGTAATATATTGGGATTATCCTAAGAAAGATTCAATAGCAAAGACCGGGTTTGGGTGACTGTAGGTTACTCGGGAGCGTTTTTTGAAGGACAAATAGCTGGAAAATAACCAATGTAAAGCAGTAGGGCATACAAAATACTGCTGGTCCATTACAAAAATGTTTCAAAGCACATAAAGAAGCGACGATTGACCCCAAATAATGCTCAGGGGCGGTAATGAGTGGAATTTTTGCTATTATATACAGCTATTGCCACTAATGTAACTGCTTTGATTGTGCTCACTTATGCGAAAAAGTATGAAAGTAAATTAAGATCTTGATTTTGACATGATGTATAAGCAAATAGGTTGGTATAGTCTTTTAATTGCAAAAAGTAAGTATTTATTGAAGCATTTGTAACTATTTATCCCGTTACTCAAAGCATGGTTCACCGCGGAGCCAGGTAAAAAAAGGAACGCAGGAAGATGAAACGAATTGAAAAGCACAAACAAAGAAGAACTAGATGAACAAATCGTGAGTAAAAACTTGTAGGAATTGTCTGTGTGAACGTACGTAAATATCAGAACTTGGGGAAAGAGAATACATTACAAGAACTAAAAAAATGAGAAATGGAAGATCTTTAAATTTTACTAGAAAAAAAACCGGTCATGCGAGAGTCTACGAAGACTGATACAGAATGAACTGATAGGTACTGCAATTGAATCAACGACAGAATAAGGAAGGGAATCACCGATGCAATTACGCAATGCAACTAGGAAAGAGCTTTCGGGATTCGGGGAAAGAAAAACTAAATAAAACATCATTAGAGTAAGAAAATAGGGTAAGAGTACTTTGGCCACAAAGGTCTTGGCTTTTTCAAGTAGTTTGTATCTGAGGATTAATGTAATAGGGTATGAAGTTGACTGATGAGGATCCTGAGAAATTTCCTGAAATCAGAACTTGTCGACCTTTTTTTATATGGATCATAGAGTGTGTGGTCTGAGTAGATGTATAGAATAAGCCGTAATTTGTGTGTTTCAACAATCTTCAAAACGAAATATTTTCGATCAAAATTGAAGTGCATAATTCAAAGATTATTAAATAGTGATTTAATAGGTCCACGATATCCAGCATCAAATTTACGGCCTTAGCTGGAAAATAGCGCAAAATTGGTACCAAACTTTCTGATTGCTATATACCTTTTAAAATCAAAGCATTATTCCCACAAGTCTACAGAAAGCAATAAATATCGGAAATAAATAGAGGAAACCTTGGCCTTCTGAAAAGATGTCCTCATTTTATACGGATATTCTTGGCCGAATTTGGGAAATTCATCTTAATAACAATATTAAGTGGTATTAAAATTTTGAACTGCATATTCTCTCTTCTCAGATGCAATAGGATGGCATCATTTACCATTTTTTCTCTCAAAAAGGCTTGAAATAAGAAAAATATTGATAGCAGCTGTCAATACGTTCCAAATTTTGATAAAATAGTAATTGTAAGATTTGTAAATCTCATTAGTTAAAGATTATGCCATTTAAAACAGAAACGAGCGGTTTTACTTACCATACGTTCTACATTCATGACTTGATTAAGCATGTTTTGCCGTGAAATAGGCCTATTATATGAATAATTATTATCGCACAAAATTCATTAATGCCCATAAACTTGAAATATATTTTTTTATGTGCATACAAATTTATTGCTAGTTTTTAGGTAGTCCTAGGATAAGTTGCTCAGTAGCATTGCATTCCATTATCTTTTTCACAAGTTAATGAAACTTGTGAGAAAGAATTTTGTTAAATCATGTTAACGAATATCTGTCAAAAGCTACAATAAAACAAATTAAGTAAGAGAGAACAGAAGAAAGGAGGAGATGTGTCTCACATTTCTCACGTCATATCACAGGTGATATGATGTGAGAAAGAACTGCATAAAGAATCTGAACCTCTGAAAGGTGACCGAATGAAATTTGATAAATAACTTGGGCAAATAAAATCGTTGGCGTAATTTGGCTTTTGATATACGATGGTTCACTCTGGTTATTTAAGGAGAAGAATGAGCCGCTGCAGTGAGTCAAACTTCGAATTGAATTATTGAGAATTATGGTAACCAAATAGAATTGGACTTATAGTAAATCATGCATATGTATCAGGGTTATATATAATCAAAATTTAATTATTAGTTTTTATCAGAAAAAACAGATATTAATAATTTCGATTAACAATTAAATTCTCGTATATTTCCAAAAAAATATTTTTTAACATGTTTTTTTTCACAATCAGTCGAATGATATGGATAACTGGATGAGCATACTAGTATAAAGCAAATTTTGCGTTTTCATTTGTTATTATAGTATAATAGAGAAACCTCGTCCGGTTAGGGAATCATTTATCTGAAGATATTAATCTATAGAAAAGGTGACTCCAGAAAAACTAGACTCTCTGTCTCTGGGAAAGACAAGGTAGACGCCAGTAGACTGGGATGTTGTTCCTTTACACATTTGGTCGGGATTAGGCTTCTAAAGTAAGTACCGAAGGGACTATTTATAATAAATCCTCACCGAGAATGTTAAAAAAATATTATTTACTCTTGAAGATGTTCAACTATTATTAATTGACAAAAAATATAAAGGTAAAAAATGACCTCATATACGTCTGAAACGTGTTATTTCAGAAAAACTTGCACATATACTATTCCAGAACAGGAAATTGTTTTAATGACCGTTGCATGCTAGTATTTTCCCGAACCCTTACGACTGCCTGCCAGACCTGGATGTCCTCTAGGCCCGCCTGTTATCTCGTTGCCTGGCGCCCTCCTCTTCTTGCGCACTCACTTTATCTCCTACCTGTCGTAAACTTGACAGTACGATTTACGGCACTTGACTTTCCCCTTTCTTAACTCTGACGGAACAACTTTTCTCCCGTTATTCTCTCAGTCCAAATCCTCGAGAAAATTATGCCATAACATCATTTTTCTGCACCTTAAATTTTAGTTTCCTTGTGCCAATGATTTTTGAATCTTGACAAAATTCTTCTCCAAAATTTAAACACTTCATAATTTCTTAGGCTGATTTGCGGTTAGTTAAAAGTTCTCAATCGCATATATTTATATGAAAAATAACTTTCCTAATTAGATTGCCTAATCTTATGCTTGCGCACCTACAAGTCCATCTCTCTAACTCTATCGATTAGGCTCTTGATATCACGTTGCGCGCAGAAATATCCATCTCAGGGAAACGCCTTGTTTTCAGTCATGACTCTTCCCTTTCATCGCATCTTCTCTTCGTTCCGAAAGCAGTCAAAGTTGCTCCACTGTCTACATAAGATTAATTTGGGATTAAGGACAGAGCCACGCCGAGTGTGAAACGTTTGAGGCGGTTGGATACCCTTGTCGAAGCTGGGCTTTTCGGAGTGGAGTGTGAAGCTTTTGGTTATAGTGGGAGTGAAGAGAGACGCAGGATTGAGTTTAATAAACACTTGACCATTCGAAGGGAGGACGACTAGTTTGTTTACGATACCGGCTGGTTTCTCACCGTCTTTTCAGCTCCGTCACGTAATTGAACACCAAAGCTAGCGAGTGTGTGGGTTGGAAAAAAAACTCTGCGTCGTTTTAATTCTACGTTTGGTTTAATAACCAATAAACTTCGGAGCATTGCGTATCCAGAGTAGACTTTTTTATTTTCCTCATCTCAGTTTTATATAACGCTTACACCCAACGGTCCAGAGTTCTAACCTTTTCTAAAAAACTAAGAAAATCAACAGCACTTCTGTGCCTCATAGTATAATATAATTATCGTTATGTCAACACGACTACTATGATGTTATGAATGTTACTCTAGGCTGAATCCGCAGCTCCTTAAACGTACGCCTCCAGAGAAATATCATGAGCAATGTATGAGCAATAAATTTTGTGCTCGCATCATGAATTTCAAGCGCAGCTAAAATTAAATGCTAGGTAATTTGACACGAGAAAAATTTGCATTTTGGTCCTTCGTGGTACATTACATATCATAATTTCGATCTCCTTTACGATCTACGGTTCGTTGATCTTTAATCTTTGCTATCCTTTATTTGGCATTCTGTGAACTTAGTTGCAAACCTCATTTCAAACATAATTTACACAATGTGAAAGGCGGTGTGAAATCCGAACAGTTAACGCAGCCGGTTTACAAGTACCTTGGTTATTTTAAGTATTTTCCCCCAAATAAGTATCGGCGAATGAAGAAATATGCCACACAAACCAATCATTTCATTACAATAGATAAACTATGCAGCATTAAATAAAGACATGAAACTTATTGGACGTTGGAAACCATTAGGTTGGAAATCATCTCTTCGTTAGCATCATTGAAGCCGAGAGACCTTGGCTGTCCCTTTGAGTATCCAGAATGCGCAAAGATGGATCATTTCGGGTATCCAAACCAGGTTGAATCGGTCGACTCCTCACCCGATTAAATGTCTGCGATGTCAAATAACATTTGACTGGCCTTGATGGGATGGCGACCTCCTCTCCCTTGAGAGGCAGTGACCACGGTCAAGATACTGAAGGGGAAGCTCAGAATTCTGTTGAGTAGGAAGGCCGAGAGCAAGGAAAACGCAAAATACGTATATCGTACTTTTCACGATCAAAACATAACTTGGTAACTTAAGTTGTTTGTTATTTGACTTGGTCGGCGGATAAAGGATTTACTGTCACCTAGAGAATTTTGAAATATTCAGTTCAAATATTTTTGTAGAAGCAGGTTTTACAACATTTTGACTAATCTCGGGGAAATTGACGTAAAATTTACAATTGTACTTCAAGGTTCAGTATTTATCTCAAATTATGGTAAAAATAAAAATGTTTATCTACTTCTGTGCGGTAGCGATCGGGAGCATTAACGTAGATATCGTTTTCTCATCAGTTATCTGGAACCTTTAAATGGTTGGAATTTTTCGTTGGGGAAAGAGGGGGGTAGGGGTAGGAATTAAGTTTACAGCCTCTGAGTTAACTCATGCTCAGTTGATCGGTCATGCATTGGTGGGAAAGAGAACGAGTGTTGTCAGGGGCATCGGGGGAAGTGGACGAGCAAAGCCTGCGGAAGGCTCGTTTACCTTGGGCGGGAGGGCATGGTCGTCTGTCTACACTCCGCAATTGGAATTGCTTTGCAAGTAAAACTTTCCTTCTAGTTCTGGTTAGATGAAGTCGGGTTTTCAGTCCAAGTCAGTTTGTTCCATGGTCACTAAAAATTTAGCGCTTATTTCTCTTTTGTCATCTTTTAGGCGCTTATTTCTCTAAGAATATGATTATTACGCTCCACTGCGGATTTAAATAGCTGCCCATACATAATTGAATAAATTTTATCGAACGGTTGTTTTGCTAAAAAATTAATTTTTAAATAGATAATAAAATGGCAATCTGTATCAAATATGCATTGCTGTGAAGGCTGAATTATCATCGGAAACCACATCCCAATAAGTTAATTATACATCCTTATCCTTATCCGTGTCTAATTCTATTGAAGTTTAATTTATAAGTATTAAAATTATGGCGTATATAACTCATACCAAAGAGATCTGGGCGTATATTTGTATTTTTAGAATCAAATGCAGTATAAAGGCACATGAAAGAGCGGAGAGATATTTAAACTTACCCATATTGCACTTAATATTCTAATATGTATACTTCTGTTAGTAAGTAGGTAAAAATATGAAATTCTTTCGGTTTATTAGGAAGAGAGGGTGTATAAAAGGTTACATACAATTATTTGTAAAAGGAAAGAAACTAAGGGATTTGGTTTCGAACGAAGACTACAAGTTGACAAAACTTACAAAAATAATTGTAATTAGTTTACAACGTTTTATAAGTATTTTAGAAATTCTTTTAACTCAGTAAAGCCTTTTAAATTAAGAAATGTTGGCAATCACTTCAACGTTTCTCTCCATTAATTAAGTTTTTTTTAATTAAGTCGTAATGTATGGGTGCTATGGCGACCTTTTTGTTGTCAGATGAAATGTTCCCGAGGCAGACTTTAAGCTCGCTCTGTTTCAGCGTTTCCTCATCTCTATTACACCGCCGTTTTTTGCTATCCTACTCTCTCTCTCTCACAATCCCTCTCCCCAAGATATGCCCTTCTTTTTTACACTGCTCCATGACGTCCCTTAATCATGTAGCGCCGTCTCTCATCCTCTCTTCGCCGCCTTCTCTTCCTCGCTCTCCCTTCTCTCCTCTGCCCACTTAACATTAATTCCCGGCTAAGAATTTTTCCCTCTTAACACGCTCATCAAATTTTATCTCATTTATGTTGTCCAACCTTAGCATTTACCTATCTTTGTACATGTTCCTCTTTAATGATTATTCCATATCCGTGATAAATGTACCCGTCATACTAAGTACTCACATTATTATTAATATTCAATGAGATCAAAAATAAACACATCATGACACAGTCATTGTTTTCGTAATTATCTTATGTATTTTTTGTTTTATTCCCTGGATGGCGCTGAATGAATTTAATGCCAATCTTATGTAGTGGTATCATAGAATGAGTCAAACTGTAATTTGATCATTTAGTTCGTCACTGCTAGCTTTTCTAATTTCAGGCATAATAATGATTTTTATGCTCCTTTTTTATTCTTGATCTCCCTGTAATCTGTCATCTTCCTTTTTCGGCAACAGTTCTCATTACTATTTTTTATCCGCAATTTTGTTCATTTGTAAAATTTCATTTTTTGGTCGTTTAAAAATGTTGTATTTATTTGTTTTCCATTACCTTACGTCTGTATGCCTTTCTATATATGATATCCCTGCGAAATATTTCATAGCTTAACTCTGCATTTGGGAGTTTTAAATATCATTTCTTTGAAAATACCTCGAATTTCTTCCCAATTTTAGTCGAACTGCAACCAATCTGTCCTTCCAAATTTTCACCTTTGCTTTTCTTCCTAAACTTTTTGAAGTTCATCATTGGAAATGAGAACATTCCATATATATTTTCTATTATTAAATCATTTTTCCAGAACCTCATTGAAGATGTGACCATACTATCACGTGAAGAATATCCAATATTCAAGCGTCAATGAAAACGTTTCACAATTTTAAGTTTGAACTCCCGCTTTCGGTAAAATATTATTATTCGTGACATGCTTTCTTATTGTCTCCATATTTACTCTATCACTTTCACAGTCCCTTACTAAGTTAGGCTTCCGCGTTATAAATACTTCCCGTTTCCTGTCCCATCTCATTCTCTTCTCCCAGTTCTCTCACTCGCGCCTCTCAAGGCGTGCTCCTTCTTTTCCCGGCAAAGCGCTCCTCTGAGGTGCGCTCTTGGATAGCGGAGGAGGGACACGTTCCGGCGGGGAGAAGATAGTAAAAGAAAGAAAAGAGGAAAAGTAATTTGCTAGGCATATCAACCACTTGCGATAAAATCAGTAATGACCTCTATCTGTCCGTTATTTTTCGACAGGAAAACTGAAAGAGACAAAAATAGTTAAAATGTATTCAACTTGCTGCAAATTAACAAAAACGCATAATTAAGAAGTTTTTATTGATAAAGTCCATGCTTTATATTTGTATAAGTTCTATAGGGATCAAATAAAATTTTACTTCACAACTTTACCATAAATCTTTCCATATTTACTTGGCTAAATTTTTATTTTGGCGGATGACATTATGCCATGATTTATTTTCTGAAATCGAACAATTTCTCAGATAAACAGCATGTAACATAAACAAGTGAAGTATGCATTATATTTTATCCATCAGTTACGTTGATTAGAACATATTCTGGAATCGATATGGGGAAACAATTTCGTTTAAAATGATACATAAGTTGAAAGTATTGAAATTTGATGTGGAGCAGAATGAATGCATCACGTGAGGCATTAAAAAATAAAATGAGCCTTACAATCGAAACTTGAGTGAAAATGCAATGAATTCAGGATGGAAACATGATTTAAACAAGGCTTTATCAACTTTATTACCAGGTGATGATGATGAGATAAGATGGGAGGACTTTATGAGTGAAATAAGGGAGGGTAGTGCAGGGCGACATGGGTGGGGACGATGGGTGAAAGGGAGGAGGAAATGAGAGAAAGAGAGCCGTGGAGAAGAAAGCGCTTTCACGGGGAAAGACAGTTGAGAGTCGAGAGGCGTGCGGGGGAAGAGGACGCAAAGAGGTCGTAAAATGCGGGAGTTTAGCGTCGAGGGAGGAGAGAGAGAGAGAGAGGGAGAGGAGCTCAAGTGGTGGCTGGAGAGAGACTGGTCGTAAATATCTCCCATATATATTTTTTCTCCTTTCTTCATATGCTCAAAGAGGAGGAGGAGACGGGAGGGATTCTTATCCCGAGAGTGGTACCGGCGGCAGCACTTTATGAGTTTTGCTTTGATTTTCCGGCTATCAACGGGAGTTTACCCGACGTATTTGATTGGAAAATTAAAACTCGCCTTTGGTCTTGGTCTACGAATGAATGACTTCTCACATTCAATTACGTTTAAATAGTCAGAATTTCAGTGCCATCTTAGAAATATAAATTCCGCGTGGGCTTGAACTTTAAAATGAAGTGTGACCAAATGCTGCATAATGTGTGAAATCCGGTTCTGCCGTCAACGATTATTTAGGACACATTCCACGTTAAAAACATTCCTTTGCGCTACAGAGTTACACGTTTATTGTGCTGCATTTTTTCTACATGTATGCGATATTGACCGAAGGGAAATGCTGGGATAGGGCAGCGTAGGTAATTTTGGTAAAGGTAATAGTTTCCCTGAAAACAAATACCAAGCTGTTCTGGCTTTGCCTACCACGAGAGATTCGAGAGTGGGCGCTATGAACGCATCCTCTATTTTAATCCACGTTATGGGAATTCCAATAGCGTTTTGCACTTAAGAAATATGCATATTTTGGCTCAGAACTGCTCCTAAACTCACCAAGTAAAGGGTTTTTCCCTTTCTTTAATGATCAGCTCTACTCTTTTTCCACCCTTAATAATTCCATTTTGATTTCATAGCTCAACTATTTTACCCCTATGCTTTCGATGTTAGATAATCTTGACATGTTTACTAGTTCTCATTCACATTTTAAAATCTTTTAGGGGTTATTTTAATAAAAAATCCAATTCACGTTTAGGTTCGGGTCTAGGGCGGAAGAGGATTAGAAACAGTTGAATTGATTTCCATTTAATTTTATAATAAAAAATCATTATTGTCATGCATAAATTATTACATTATATTAATTATTATTATTTAAACGAAGGTTGATTAGTTGAATGAATAACTATAAAATTTTCAATCTTTTTTATAAGGCAAACTGACCAGTATAGTAAAATGGTGACACGATTAACATTGATTTTAACAGTGTTACACCCACATACGATACCATAATGTGTACCACATTACACCAATATATAATTTATATGAAACTCGCGGGTCGCGGTAATTCAGGGGTTTGATTCCCCGGGAAGCCTCTCTGGTATACTCAAGCTACGTAATTTTTCGGGTACCAGAACTTCCTGGGAAACCATACCCGGCACAGGGAAAGGAACTGGCCCGCCTACCCTGATGTGTGAATTTCACACGCCGTTCGGCCTAGTACTGGATGAACTCTACCATCACCTACCAAACCGACTTTCGGATGGATTACTGTGTTTATAGTTTATGGCTTTTTTATCAATGAGAGTACGGGCAATAAAAAATGAAATACTTCGCTCCACAAAACAGCGACGACCTCTGTAGGCTTCTGAAATGTTAGGCAAGGAAATGACCAAATATAATTTTTCTCAAATGTTTATTAAGAATTTGACTCTAGACTAAGAAAAGAACACTTCAAAACAAATGAAATACAAATTTCGCACCTTATTTGGCCTTTTCATTTATATTTCGGTGGCCCTTTGCGTTATGCGTGGAGAGGAAATAGCGAAGAGATGCTCACATGACTGGTTGGTTGACCATCCCTCAATGCTCGTACAACCAGTTTAAGACAGTCGCCCCATTTCGATTCCGATCGTACAATTTCCGTGCTCGTTATTGATTTATCCAATCGTCCCTGTTGCGGGACGCTGAATTTGGACTGGCAGACAGGGAAGATACGGACGCGGAATGAGGGGGGGTGGTGGGGAGTGCGTTCCTAACGCGCGGACGGGGACCCCAGGGGGTGGGGGGCAGGGCGGCCAGTTAGGGGGTCCCAAAATTTGAACTATCCTCCTTCTGCCTCTCTTTTTCCATTATCTACCCTCCCGCTCTCTCTCCATTCTCTCCATCCAAATGTCCTTATCTTTAATTCCATCACCCTCGATTCTATCTTCCCCAGTGTGATACCCTCCAGTTTTTCTTCATTCTAATTCTCATTTTGGAATTCGGAAGCCACTCGCTTTCTTCTCTCCATATTATCCATTATCTCCCTCGGTCTGTCTTCCTCTCTCTAACCGATTTTTAATTCTGCCTCCGCTTTTTTTATAGCAACGGTTCCCTTCCATAAATTTCCATTTACTTTTCGATTTCGTTCTCTTTCAGAAGTTCAGTGCCATTTGTTCCCTTCAAAAAGATTTGTTCCTTTCGGAATGATCTCCTATTTGAAAAATATATTATGCGCTGTAATCATCTATGTTTGTGCCGTTTATCCGATTTTTTCAAACTGAGAAATTAAATATTTTCTGCCTGAAAATAATTCGCTATTATTTTTTTCATATTATTTTCCCGCGGTACGATTCATTAATTTTTATGATTGTGTTCAAATTAATAAAGGCATAGTTTTCAGGAGAATTGGATAGAGTGTAATTTTTGGTAAGAGATGATGAGATGCAAGGTTAATAGAACTTTTGGATGGAATTCATGACGTTAAAAATATGGGAAGTTGATAATGACGCAATATTTCATATGGACCGCTAGGGTTTTTTTGAAGCATAGGGAAGAGTTTCAATTTAAAGCAGTTCAGTCAGCCTGGGCATCATCGAAAACCTGCACCAACGAGGTAGAAAACTGCTAAGAATAATGATTTCTCAGGAATACATATCCACCAATTGACCAATTGACAAAATAATTTTTCCAGGACTACTTAACCAAATGCATTGAAACACAGATAAATAATTTCAATTTTGATTTTAACAAGCACTGCCAAAATAGTTCAACCTTGGTCGGTTCACTCTAGCCGGATGAGTAAGATTAAACCGTAAGACGAGGTCAGAGGTAATTCATGTCGTGGTTGTATTACACAAGTAGAATGCAACCGTGCATTCGTCCGAACTCAGTAGGCTGGTTGGATATTTTAGTAATGTTGCCTCATTAAAAGAATTGCTGAATAATCTAACATTAATCACCTTCTTATGACGATATAATGGATTCAATGAATAGATAAATTCTACCAAATGGACGACTCTGCAAACACCGAAATTATCTTGACTTCCAAGGTCTTCCCAGTCGTCCCCTCACCACATCCTTCTGTAGCTATATCAACAGCGGTAGAAGAAAGACTCAGAGGAGAGCAGCTACTATTAAATAAGAGGATGGAATCTGAAAACACAGTTGAGAACAAGGGTGCTTTTGAAATGGAGCGTGGAAGTAAGGTTGACATAATTATGGAATGTGCGAATTGCAGTAGAGAGGCAGCGGAAACTATTGGACCCACAGCTACAAAGGACAGGAGGTGGGTAACAAATATAGGTACAGCAAGGGAGTGATCGCTTATTACAAGCATATGGTAATGCAGATTCTACAATTGAAGCTGAAATTAATGTGTACATGCTTCAACTATAATACTAATTAGTTAGGTACGCTTAATTATAAATCATATTGTAATTAGTATATATATTGTTAAGTGTATATATACATTTATATTTAACTATGTATTCAAACTTATATATATATATATTCACATAGAAATAGAGATAAGGAAATGGGAAAGGAACACACATAAAGGACGTACACAAGAGAGGTGGGGAAGGCGGATATGAGCAGATCACAATTGTAAAAATATTTTCCTCGACCGGTACTTGAACAATAAATTGAGAAGGGCCACAAATAAAGCAAAAGAAGAATGGTGGAAAACGCTATGCGAGGATATGGAAAGTTTACAGAGGAAGGGTGAAATTGGTGCGCTATACAGCAAGGTTAAGTTATTATCGGGAAGTAAGAAGACAAGATCTGTGCTAACAGTTGAAGATAAGTGGGGTAAGATAATAGTTGAACCAGAAAAAATCCCAGAGAGATGGAAGGAACATATAGAAACACTGTATGGTAGAGAACTTAGGCCGACAAGGTTAGACATAGAAAAGAAACATGACGCAGAAGAAGATAGCTTAGGTCCAGGCATACTCGACGATGAAATAGAAAGGGCATTAAAGGAGATGAAAGCAAATAAGGCTGTGGGGGTAGACAACATTCCTGTGGTACTGTTGAAATGTTTATGAAAATGTGGGAAGAAGACTCTATATGGACTGATTCGTAGTTCCTATGAGGAAGAAATCTGGCCGGATGTTTTTGTGAAATCAGTGTTAGTTCCTATTCCGAAAAAGATAAAGGCTACATCATATGAGGATCACAGAACAATAAGCTTGATATCCCACGCTGCTAAAGTTATTCTCAGGATCATCAACAAAAGGATAGAGAGTAAGGCAAACGATTATTTAGGGAATGAACAGTTCGGGTTTAGGAAGGAGAGAGATACGTGCGATGCCATTGCAGTAATGAGATCAGTAATCGAGAAGAATACAAGTAAGAATACAATCTGGACGTATTTTCAAGGAGGAGGGAGTTGATGACGGGGACGTTGAGTAGGGAGGTAAAGAAAAGACTCGTCAAAACTCTGATATGGAGTGTAGCTATGTACGGCGCGGAAACATGGTTGCTGAAGCAGGAGGATAGGCGTAGATTGGAGGCTTTTGAAATGTGGGTGTGGAGAAGAATGGAGAAGGTGAAATGGACCGAAAGGAAAACAAATGGGGAAGTATTGGAGATGGTGGGTGAGGAGAGGGATTTCTTGAGAGAAATCCTATGGAGGTAGGAAAAATGGATGAAAGGCGTATTGAGCGGTAGTGGAATGTTGAAGAAGGTAATAGAGGGGAGAATGTTAGGCAAGCGAGGAAAGGGCAGGAACAGGATAGGGATGTTGGATGGCATGAAGGGAGGAAATAAGTACATAGAGATATAGAGGGACCTGATATAGATTAGGTTGCTGGATTGGGTTTTGCTTGGAGGTCCAAATTATTTATTTGATAGTTGTGTCCATCCAAAAACCTACCTTAACCGATAGATTACCTAATAATAATATACACACAAATATAGAAACAAACGAAAGGACAGTACCACCTATTCCGAAGGTTACTTGAAAATCTGTGGAATAAAAAAAAGAAAGGTCACCGAGCATCAGTTAATAAAATTAGAATGAAAAATTTCGGTAACGGTCAAGTCGAACGTTTTTCAGCAGTGTGTAAGCGTGATGTCACGCAATCCGTTAATCTGCTGCGCATTTTACAACTTTAGGAGAAGTGAAATCCTATTATGAAATGGACTACAGATGTCAGTAATTGCAGAATTCAGAATGATTAACAGATGAACGGAAATTGGACATGTGAGCACTTTGTTAAAGGACATGTGAATGGCATGGGAGCATGTGGAGACTTTGCAGACATACGTGGGTTAATAAAGGGATGTAGAAAAAATTGGACAAATTTGCATGAAACATGTATTTCGAAAGGCGTGCGTCAGAAAGAAAATATGTACTTAAGTTTTGGCATAATATCGGCTTAGACTGGAGGAATCACGGAGTTTATTGGAATTCTCATGGTGAGCCATCTACATTTGTGAGTTTAGCGGTTGGAGATTAATTGTGAGATGTTAAGGACCAATTTTCTGCCTTCGCTATGGCTAGCTAACATTTTGTTGAGAAGGAAACAAATGAGAAAAGATGGGTAGAAATTAGAAAAACAGGTAATAAGGAGTTAACCACAAGTTTCGATCGTAAAGCTTTAGTCAGCCAGTCAACCTTGGAGTTGGAGTCACTGATAAGCTCATTACAGATTCATTTTTACGTGTAATTTTGGATCATTATCGAAAGAGAGCTTCAAAATTCTAAAAAAGAATTTTTGATTACTCAATTAAAGGACAGAATTAAAGTGGCAGCTTGTTTAACCAATTTTAAGATCACACTTAATGGAAATGAGCGTAGAAGTAAGAAAATTATATGATAACAGAAAATGAAAAACGTTTGAATAGGAGGATGTTGAATATAGTGAATCTCTGCAATGACTTCAAGACATGTTTCAACCTTAATAACGTATCGTGCATGTGTTATTCCGAAACGTGGAGTAATAACTGGTTTAGAGCAATGAGGTTAAATCGAAGGTTTGAATAAAAAGACTGGAATGGGACAAAGATAAATAAGAGGCAATTAGAGAGGGCAAGGGTAAAGGTTGTGGAGGGAATTTATAAAAAAATGTAAGAAAGGACGAGATATTGAGAGGGGGGCTGACAGTTGGAGTTCGATGGAGAATGTCAGGTTTTCGGGGAAGAGGAAGGAAAAAATAAGCATTAGTTAGTATGAACTTGCATGAAACATATATATATATATATATATATATATATATATATATATATATATATACGAAAATATATACGTATACGAAAAATAAATAAGAAAAAGGGCATTAATTATTGTTTTCGAGAAGCACTTTAAAGGTGCACGAAGAAAACATGTAATATTCCGTCAGTAGGTAATCATCTTCAGCCACTACAAATGGATAGAATGCCTTTGATAAATAAAGTACTTGCAATCGGAAGAGGGATGGTAATCAACCATCGATAAAATTATGAATATGGTACTATGAAATGAGAGAAGCTGTATTTTGTTCATACGGACTTTGAACCCTTCCAGAGGTTCTTGTAAAACTGCTACATCTTACGAGACTGGGCGTTTTTCTTTTGTTGTAAGCGATTTAAATGCGTATATGGTTTGCTGAGTACTTGGAAGGAATTTTAACTTGAATAGTTAAAGCTGTAGGCAGGAAGTAAAAGAGGATGCTTTCACTGAGATTAAAATTATGGGATTACTCGGCCAAATGTTTCTGTAATTGCAAAAATATCAGAAAATATAATTTTTGCTGGTGGTTTTTATTTTATTTTCGAATTTTTGTTACCAAGCAATTTCAGCGCTTGCAAGAGTTTATTAGAGGTGAAGATGATTCTTTGAGATAAATCTCTCATTGAATATCCAGGAGTATAATTGATTAGACCTCCCCTTCTTCTCACAACCGCCCCTCTCCGGAAGCTCAGTCGCTCTTATTTATGTTAAAGAGAAATTATGTTTTATTTTCACCGATTGGTTATCTAGTTATGACGTAATTTTCAATTTGATAGACGGAAAACTCCCTACTACTTATTTGCTCCAGTAACTAATTTCCCTCTATCTCTCTCCCGACTCTTAATTTGCAAATCCTTTAGCTTGTGGAGTTAAATGGCCTCTTACAACTAATTCCAGCCGTTTATACTTTCATCTTGAAAGTGACGACGTAACGTTAAAAAAATCATTGCAAACAAAATAAACTATGGAAGAGTACAAAGTTTAATTCCCACATTATTTGATTATGAAAATATTTAACAGCACTTATAATTCCGTAATCCGTCACCAATTCTGTAGCCCTTTCATGGGGCTTGTTCATCTGCCTTCTCTCCAAAGCCTCCCTCAGCGCCGTCTCCTTCGATCATCGGGTTATCAGGTTTTCTCATCTCAACTCTGCCTTCTCATCTGCGATGCTCTCGTCGCATTCTTTCCTTGTAACTTATCCTGGCCTCGTCGTGACCCATCCCGTAAACCCGCCCATTCCCATGCCACGACGTCTTTCGATTCCATCCCTTTCATTCGCCTTCCCGCACACCTCTCCATAAAGTCTTCCTCCATTCACACTCACGTTTCTCCCTCACCCACCCTCCCACTCACCCCCCTTCACGCTCTCTCTCTTTCTCTCTCTCCATGTCACTTCGATGATATTTTGCGCCCTTATGCCCCGCTGTTGTTACTTCGTTAGTGCTGCCACCTTGGGCGGGATCTCACTCCGTCCTTAAATGTAAATATGAGTCTCGTTTACCTTCTTCTTCCTCCAGATCCCCCACCCCCCCGTTGCTCCTCCGCACCCCTCAAATACACCTCTCTCTCGGTCCCTCTTCCCGCCATCCCCTCCCGCACCCTCCGCCGCACCCTTCTTTCAAACCGCCTCCACAACCCCCGATCCACCCCAAAGCCTCCCCCCGCCCCCTTTTACTAACTTCCAACCACCTCGGGGCGCCTTCCCCGTCCACCCGCACCCCCTTCTCCACTCCGGGCTCTCCTCTCCCCGCCCTTGCTACCCGTTGCCTTCAAGCTCACCTCCCCTCCCCCCGCCCGACATTCCCCCATCCTCTCCCCTAACCTCCGCCGTTTCTTGTTTTCGCTCCCACACACATACACACACCCCCTGCCCATCCCCTCCGCCCCCGCTCCCCTTCTCTCTATTTGCTGCGGAAGAAGTTGTGATTTCCGGGTGGCCCGGAGGCGAACGCCGAAAGGTTTGCGCGCAAGTGAGAGCAAATGTTGCGAGGGCCCGGGAAGGGTGGTGGCCGGGGGGACGGAACCGCCGCCGCCCCTCTCCTTCCGTGGGGAGGGCGTGGAGGGGGGCATGAGGCCCCCACGTGGATCCAGATGCATGTATACGTAATGTGTCCGCGCTCGTCGGGGGCGGTGAGGGGGCAGGGGCGAGCGAGGGGGTAATGCGCCGGCGCACGTGCTCCCTGCAACGGGAACATTGGTTGCTCGATGATCGGACTTATTCAGGATTTTAATGCAAAATGTAAATATGCAAAATGGAATCTGAAAACATTTGTCGCTGAAATGTTTAACATCAAATATAATTACTAACACATGCATACATTTATGAATTAATCCGGAATATTATGACATTGGTTCTTTTTGAATAGTCATTAGCATTAAATGTGTTTAAGAATTGAAGAATGACTAAATTAAGATGCCATCTGATTATGGGGAATGGCGTTTGCCCGCCCTTTCTCTGTTGACCGCTTCACTCGCGTCTACCTTTGAATGCTTAAGCTGATGATCCATCTCGGGGTTTGCCACTAGATTTTCTTACCCCACATGATTCCATATTAAGTATCTTCCGATGTTTATTTCTTGTAAACTTCAATGAATAGTTATGCAAATCATAAATCGATATGGAACTTATAAGTATGGAAGTAATTACTAATTTCTCGAAAAATAAATGTAATTAACTATTTTATACTATATGGATTAGTCTGATTGGGAGTTAAATGGGGTTTTGCACTGTTTACGTATGTTCAATTAAATTAGCATAATCTTAAGATGACGGCCTTTGGTCCTACGAAAATTTTATGTAGCTGCACTGTAAAATATAGACGGAAAATGATCGACTATTATACATCTTGGCATATAGTACATTATTTGATGAGTGAATTATTTTTTATGTCTTCTCACACCCAATATGCGACATTATATTTTGTTAATTACTTGGTTTACTTGTGTGGTTGTCAATTGCTTGTTTATTGGCAACATCTTTCACCTTCCAACTAGTGTAATCTCGGTATTATATTTGCATTTGTCTTGGGCGTTTCGTTGTCATCCGGAACCTTTTAGTCATCGTCCGTTTCTTTCTGATATTAACCGAAAATTAAATCTCAGGAACAATTAAATCAAGATGATCGAGGGAAAATATCACTCAATACCCTTCGATAAAAATTAATCGAATAGAATATATGAACATGAATTGAAATGCTAGAAATTATATATTCGATTGTTTCTCACTCAACTTTGTGGAAGTTCATGTTCATTAAATGAAGAACACAATGTATTCTTCCGCTGTTCTGCAAGAAGAGTGGAGAAATACGTTTCATTCTTCATTTAATGAGCTATAAATTATCGTCTCGAGCAAAGAAATATGTTTGGAGTAGATTAAATCGTATCTTTACGTATGCCATAAAACCTAAGCCTATCTAGAGATAACAAAGGAAAATTCCTGTATGTTTCAATTTGTCTCTAACTAACGATTACTTCAAAGTAGAGGAAGCGTTGTCGGAGGAGATAGGTAACGCACATTCATTGAATGAATGCATGTTAGTTTGCAGAGATAATAAGATCTCCTCATTCGTGCAAATAGAAGGACGGGTTGAAGGTCAAACAGTTTCGGTTGTAATTGAAATAAGCGGTGACACTTTGCCGAGGAAGGATATTTTGCGCGGGGGTTCTCCGGCTACGTACATATTGTAATTTGTGGCCACGTCCGCGGTTTACGGGTATTCGCGCTCGACGCAAAGCATTCATTCCATGAGAGAGTCTGGCAAGGGGAGGGACCAGTTAAGGGAGCTTAAGGGTAACACACACTGAATGGCCGTGCTCGGGTCTTCGTTTGAGATCGTGGGGAAGCAATTTCTAAAGCGAAGACTATTCAGGCCCCTGGGGAGGAACGGGGAAGACGAAAATGCTTCCTCGCCGAAATTCACAGTGATCACTGAAAGCCCCTCCCAGGTGCTGTTGAAGTTATACAGCCAAGTAGTATTTCATTTGTGCGCACGCATCATTAGAATCTTAAAGAGTCGTAAAACTTCGACGCCATTAAATCGCGTCCGTGATGCAGCGTGCAGCACCAGTCGGCAACAATTATGTAGGCCCCCTGCTTTTCGCGACTTGCGCGTTCTTCACGATCCAGGAATGTAGCATTCCTGAAATCGGAAACACAATATATGTTGGGAGGAATGATGTTGCAGCGTGGAGAACAGAAATGGAGCGCATTGGAGTGGAGGGATAGTCGTGAGGGAAACCCTTCACTAGTCTGCTCACATGGGAATAAGTCAAGGGATAGAGCGATTTCTTGAGGTGAAATTCTGGTTCCCAGAAAATTGCTTCCTTTAAATTTTTTTATTAAATTACCCCCAAGGCATTTTAATGAAAATTAATCAAGGTTAATAATTGAATTTGATTAATTTTCATTGCCCGAGTTGTGAACACAGAGCACGCCGGCTTGCCTTTGAATGTTCTACTCGCTGGAACGCTCTGAAAGTTTCCAATTTGCTACACCTTGCGATGAAGTACTTTATCATCCAAAGGGAATAGACGGAGCACATCTGAACCGGAGCTTTGTCAAGAAAAATAAGCGCACTAGCCATTGTACCCCTCTCGTCAACTTAAAAATTGCATGACTGATCAACCGTGCAAAACTCCGCGGATCGTCCTCAGTGGCTTTGATCCACATTCACGGTGATTCACCCGGAGGTTGACTTTGCCAGTGAGGGTAGAACTCAAGCAAGGAACTAATACTGTAGGAGTGGGAAAATAACACGTTACCGATTGGGAGAGCTAGTTCCTTTCCCAGTGCCTCGTTGAACACCCCTCGATTCTCAAGCAACCAAAAATTCTCACTGCTGGAATGGTTAACGGGGAAGTCCCAAGGCATTTTAGGCACGTCTTCCTTAGGGAGGAAGCCTAACTTTCCACGCAGCAACCTAACAAGGCGCCTTTCTCTCAACATCGTACATACTTATATTATGTATTACGTATTTTCTAGGATGATCCCCATTCACCAGTGCACATCTTAGAGTTTTCAGTGACTATTGTTCACTTGCAGTGAACTTGTCTTTCATTCACAAAACAAATTTAAATAATCAACTGAACAAAATTAAATGCGTCAGGGAATAATCATTAACTATGTCATTGTGTTGGAATCAGCAACATTGTCTAGTATATACTTCAGGGGCATGTATACCAACATAATAAAAAAAGTTTGACAGTCGGACTCTCCAAGCCCGCGAAATGCAAAAATTCTCGTTATGTTTTGAACACACCTCGTACCTTTTGCCCAATCTTTTTATTTGTTTTTTCTTGTGGTCTACAAGTATGTGTGCATTACTTCTCAGCCTACCCTCGTACTTCATTTTTTACCCTATTATCTCATCTACGAATGAAAATTTCAAAGAAACAAGAGAAAGAGATCGGGAGTTGAAATCAACCTAATCGTTTAGTGTGAATCCAAATAATTTTTTAAATTACTGTGTCACACATTTGGTGACTACCACAAATTGGCAGCATTCATGTCAGTCTTGTCACAGAATTGTGGCAGTATTCATGTCAAGCACTCAAGTAACTTCTTCAATTCAGCCTCGTTGAATTTCAATCACTTACAAGATTTTATACCAATCAATTCATAAATGACCATCATTCAGGGACATTAGTTAACATCAACGGAACATTCATCGAATTTTTCAAACCTGATCGAATTCATTGTAAATGCAAAGAAGATTTCTTAATCAAGTCGGTGCTTGCAGACGATTTTGCTCGCTAGATTTTGAATGATAATTTACGTTACAGCAGTACCTCGCCACAATTTTTCTCGAGAAAGATAAAAAGCACCGAGAATGATCTAAAACGGTGACATTCTACGTGATTCTGTGTCAATGTGTGTGTGTGTGTGTGTGAGGGCGAAGGGTTTTAGCGTCACCTACGTCCTATCTACGTGCTTTGGAGATGGAAATATGTACTCAATGTTAGGGTGGATGTACGGTGGTAAAAGTGCAGGAATTAAAGGAACTTCAATGAGTTATGAGGTTGGAGTGAGTGGCTGAAAATCTGATGAAGACGCGGAATCATTGAAGGTCGGGCAGAGTGGGGGTGGGAAGCGTCCGGGGGGTGGCAGGAGAGCAGGGGGGGGAGGAGTTGGGCGGAAATTAGCTCCCACCGTGAATGGCTCGGAGAGACAGCGCCGGGGGATGGGGGTGGGGGAAGGGAGGAAGAGGCCCCCAAAGCGAGTGCCGAATGAAAGCGATCGAGGCGTCTCGCGAAGCTGTTTTTGAACGAACTGAGAATATTCACCGCGGGATTAAAAGGAGAAACGCACGCCAGATTAGGGAGTGGAGACAAAATGCAAAGACCATTGCGAGGGCGCATGTCAATCAAGGGGAGCATCTTTATAATGCCTCAACGAAAACCATCAACCTGGTCTTCTGAGGGGGAGTGGCGAAATTGAACGGGCGAAAATTCTCGCTATACGCACGAAAAAGTTTTTGAAGGATTCGATGAGCGGATCAAAGGAGGTGCTTTCGTTATTTTTGGAGTTCATTATTGCAATTTATGACCTTGAAAATAAGAGCCTGAAATAAGATGAAGGATAAAACGATGTATTTGAAGGAGATAGAGAAGAAAATATATGACGGGACGACAGCATCATCGGTCCACTCGTAATATCTCGTTAACACTAAAAATGCAACCAAAACATACGCACCTCTTCAGCTGAAGCTGATTTTCCTCGTGCAATCGCCTAAGTTGTTGCCAAGTGCTAGTGAAACATTTAGGTGGAGTATTATTTAATCAGAATTTAACAAGAATCAACTCCCAGAAAGTGGTCAGCTTTCTCAAGTCGAAGGAAAAATTGTTTTAAAAATTTCTCTTTTATGGAAAATATTACATATATTCTGATAAACATATTTTCCCAGTAGAATTGTCATCAGCCCGTTCCAGGATTTTGTCGTATAATTTATAAATTTGGTCATTACATACCAGTCACATCTGTATAGTAATTTTGGTAGCACGAAGTAAAAAAAATTATGCTACTTTTATTGAGTTTAAATCTATTGAAACTTGGGTTACAGGTTATTTGGGTGCTTAAGAGTAGCAGGATTAAAGTAAAAAGGTACAAAAATTCTTCAAAATAGGACACTTGTGCAAATTGAGTAGTTTCAGGCGTGATTTGGTGAAAATCGAACATAATGAATAACTGATAGTAGCACTTTTCCACTGGCTAACATTAGATGAATCAAGTCGGAGCTGCAATAATTCCCAAGTGAGCGGTAGCTCACTCCTCGAGAGGTAATGTATCGTGACGAGTGTTCAGAAGTCTTGTTTTCCTCAAAGCTCGGGTCGGGAATGAAACTGGCTTTACATCCCAGCTAGGAACCAATGTATTGGGAAAATTGCGGAAACCATGTTTTTTATATGTTAAAATATTCCTAGGAAGAAAGCATAAATGCGTACTCGTACATAGAAGAAATTCGCAATAAAATAAAATTTAGGAAATAATTTTATTAAATTGGTCCCAGGAATAAAACGTAATCATTAATCCGAAGAAAATTACTCCCCTTTTTAGGGTCGCTAAAAGATTGAGTGTAATGGAACAAATATCTCCAAGTAGGGAATAAAAATGCTAGAGAGAATATTTTAAACTCGGAGATAAAACCTGCTGAACGTGAGTAATACGCGCATTGTAATAGCAGCCCATGGTATCGAAGTGCAACGAGGTTTTGTCTGATTTCTGGTCGTATTTAATGCTCAGGGTAAGATTTAACTGTTTAATACGAGTTGGTTAATACGGAAACGAAATAGTGTCACCATTTGGGCAAAAGGGACAAAAAGTTAATTTTTATAATTTGAAGTACGCCAAAGAAACAATTCTCCACTTTAGCTTCCATATGATTCGCGGATCGGTGAATCTAGATTCCCGGAAAAAAACCGCTGAGTTCAGCATAATTGCTGAAAGAAATGAGTATATGCTCTCGAGAAAGAAAAATTTGGGGAGGGGTTATATCAGGTGAAAGAAGTCGTACGTAAGGAAAAAATTCGGGAACTTTTTTGGATATACTTAAAATCAGAGGAGGAAACGTTGAGTACCGGAACAAACTTTGCCAGCTCTTCAGATTTTCCTCAATTTTGCCAAAAGTCGGCATCTCTCCGTACTTTTTGAGACTTGGAGTCACCGTAATCTTTTTGGTAATTCCAGATCAAAGCAGTGAGTGTTCGTTATGAACACAATTCCGGCCGTAAAATTCTCGCCGAGAGACTGGCATGATTCTTTTTCCGTGAAAAAGCACCAAGTTTAAATTAATTTTATCGTTTAAATTTTAAGATACTCCGAACCCTCGTTCATCATGATACACTACGTACTAACACTCGATGAGCGAGCATTATTGCAGAATAAATGATTTCCCGATGTCCTTATATGTATTACTTCAGAAACCAAAATTGGACTCTTTTTTATGCCTACCATGCATCAAAATATTTTAAAAAATTCTAAGTTGAATTTTGTTTACCACGAATAATCTGATTATTTCCTTCTACTAAATTTTTGTAATATATCATAATATAAAAATACATTTTAATGTGGAAAATTAAGTAACATATATTGTACCAAAATTTAAGCTGAAAATTCGAAATTTACTTCATAAAAAAAGCAACTATAAGTGAACCATTTCGCGTCTTTCATTATTCTCCCCATTTTATTGCTAAGTAGGATTGTTGTTTAAGTAGTTTGGAAGTTTGGAATGGCTTATTTGCTTCAGGCAATCTCTCCTCGTAATTCAAATTAAATCGTTAATTAAATATGCTCAGTGCTATTTGCTTGCTTTAGTTATTAAACACCAAATCCCCGCAATAGAGAATTCTGAAAGTTGAAGGTCGATGTTAAATGTTGTCATATTTGGCACGCGGAAACGAAGGATATTTCGAACTGAGGAATAGTTTTGAGCAAATATTTATTCGATTGCGAACGGGAAGTTGACTGTATCGTCAAAATTTTTGAAGTGACTGTAAACGAAATCGTTTCCCGGGACATATTTCAAAGTTGTCGTTTATTGAAAATAATATGTTTTCAAGCAAAGTTGGTGCTTCATAATTTACCCTTCCAATGTGATTACAGGTTATACCACAAGAATCGTTAGCATTGAGAACCTGTCAGCGTAAGTTAGGCGCAACATTTGTGTTATATCATTAATCAGGGTTGCTAAAACGAAAATCAGAAATGATAGGGTAGGTTGGACAAATTAAAAGAAATTCACTGCATACCGAAGATTTTAAGAGCATATCGAGAAATATTCTGAGACGTAAAATCAGTAGCTGAAAATCTGACGAAGTAATGAAAAAATACATATTATGTTAATTTAAAAATAATTCTAAGATATAAAAAGTAAATTATCGTGTGTGCTAACCATGAAACTATTGAACTTCCTGAACAAAAATGAAGTTAAAAATAGAAAATAGATGTTTTCACACAATGTTTCTTCATAAAACTTGTAAATATGCAACTGCATACTTAATGGAAACAATACAATTGATAATCAGTTGGTAAATACATAAATTTCATTATATTCATCGAAGGTATTAGCTTTGTTAATGATTGTTATATTTTTCAAGTAATATTCATAGAACTTAACATCATCAAAATTATATTAAACAATAAATAAACTTAAACATATTCCATTAAACATTATTTCGTACTTGAAAATATACGATTTCTTTAGGTTACATATTCTTCAATATAAATGTACAATGAACGTAGCTACGGTCGTGAATCAATGTAAACAAAAAAAAGCCGAGACCGTAAACTTGATTGACACTAAGTGATAAGAAAAAAGAAAAAGGGGAAAAAGTTTAAAAAATTTACAAGTAAGGGGAGAAATAGGGAATACACACCAGGTCATCTGGGTGTGTTTGAGAAACAGTGACCCACGTATACCTCAACCACACACAAAAGGCAAAATAAATAATAAAAAGAATAAAAATAAAACAAACTTGCAACCACTCGATCACTAGGGTGTGTTAAGAAATAACAGTCACTCTCGTGAATCACATTCACACACACACACACACACACTCAGGGTTTACGAGGATCCCTCCTATGTCAATGACCCGTCAATCGCACAAATAAACGGAAAATTACAAAAAGAATGCACTAAAAAAGAAACAACTTACTTAAATACACCGTCACTCAATTACTCGGGTGTGTTAGACCTTTGTAAATTTCACACACTCACTCATTTGGGGTTTACAGGGATCCCTCCTTTGCCATTGACCCGTCAATCACCCAGAAGAATATAAAATTATAACACGGATGTATGCAAACTCTCGCTCATTCACTTTATCATTTAGGCGTATTTGAAAAAAAGGACCTTTGCGACTCACACGTTCAGGGTTTATCAGGATTCCTTCTATGCTAGGGACCCGTCAATCACACAAACACAAAATCGCGCCAATCACACAGAAATAACAAAACGGAAAATAAGGGACTTCCGTAAACATGCATTCACTCAATCACTCAGGTGTATCGGACATTTGTGAATCACACACACTCACTCATTCAGGGTTTACAAGAATTCCTCCTATGTCAGGGACCCGTCAATCACACAAACACAAACAAAAAATAAGGAACTAAGGTGTTTCGCCTGCAAAGCAGGCCTCTTCAGAGAAGAATGAGAAGTAGGTTTGTTTTTTTATTTTTATTATTTATTTTGCCTTTTGTGTGTGATTGAGGTATACGTGGGTCACTGTTTCTCAAACACACACAAGTGATCTAATGTGTATTCCCTATTTCTCCCCTTACTTTTTTTTTACCCTCTCTTTTTCCTTTTTTTCTTTTTTCTTATCACTTAGTTAAGTGATAAGAAGTTTACGGTCTCGGCTGTTTTTGTTTACATTAAAAATTCTTCCTTTACACTCTCTTTGTGAGGGTATGTAAAAGGAAATGAGGTCTTTTATTTTCGCAAATAAGAATGTGAATACTGAATTTAGATTTTAAAATAATTAATCCATTTCATTCTACGGAGCCTATTTTAAACTCATCTTTATTTTACATTGTATTTTAAATTCATTTCCTGATGAAGCAATATTTAATTATATATATTGTTTCTTTTGCTTTAAGAAACTGAGCACCTTTTCCATTATCTTAACAATGAATAACTTCATTGAATGCTTTCAATTTTAATCAAAAGTATTCAGTCAACCGAAACGCTGAAGAAATGGCGGCCATTCATTTATATATAAAATGGATCTTAGATTTTCAATAAAGTAATGAAGATTGAATAAGGAAACACTATGTATGCATCCACTGTTCTTTATTATTGTACAACTATTTTTGAACGCTCAGGCGTCATCATCAGGTACGAAATTAAAACCAGCTGCTGCTCGTTTATATAGCATTCATGAGGGAGAGTGGAGTGGGTGAGAGAGGGGGTAAAAAAGAGGGGTTAAATCGGGTTGTGATCGGCGTAAATGGGAAGGAGGATAGGGGTGTTAAGCGTCAGTGATTGGTGGGTTAGCCGTGGGGCGGGGGATGGGAGTGTGGGTTATTGTGTCTTTCGGTGAAGGAAAGGGGTACATCCATGATTGGGGAGTGGTATTCAAACAATAATTCGTTCACCAAATGACCCGTTTTTAAATTCTTTCTAATTTCAAGCTCCTCCCACTTGTCCATCCCTTTGTCCATCTGGTGAATGAGTTCCGGATTGAAATCACTCTCATGGTTGTTTTCCCACAGATGTTTAGCGAAGTGCGATTTCATGAGGTCACAATTCCTAAAACAGCGTTTATGCTCTTCCGCGCGTGCTTTTAAAGATCTCCCCGTTTGGCCTATATATATCGCATTGCAGTCGTTACAAATTAACTTATAAATGCCACTTTTATTCAATTTGACTACTTGGGGATATTTGACTACTGGATATTACTTCTCCATAGATATTTATTTTACTTACACCTTTTTATTGGTATTACCAATAAAATTATTAGCTTCTGAAATATTGTCGATATGAAAGAAATATTTGTAAAAATAGAAAGGTATATAAATCCTAGCAACAAGAAAGGAACTTGAACTTTTACCTTTTATGGAATTAATATTATTACATGTTTATTTAATGTAATCTATGGTTCATAACAAACCCATACATGTTTACCTGAGTTAAAAAAATAATAACTCAAACGAAATGCTGACCAACTGATTGCCGCGATCAGTAATGTATGCACGGAAAGTAGATGAACAATGTGTTATTCAAGTATTATTAGGTGACATTTGATGGTGACGAAATATATCGATGACTCATTTATTTTTGAAAATAATGGAAACCTCTTGAGACGTTTGGAAGGAGTTCTTGGAAGTAACGAACTAACGTATCTTCAAAATGTCGGCCGTAACAGTAATTATAGTGAGTGAAAAAAAGATAAAAAACGCTCTGAAAGATCGCCATATAACCCTTAAGTAGTTCGTCTGGCCACCCTAGTGTTACTTCATCCCATTTGCAGTCCACGCATGCTAATAATTGTCTTGTCAGGATAGGATCGCCTCCTATCAACAGGGGACGAAAAGCCAATCACCGTTTCGATATAAACATCCATGCGAAAAAAGTGAGAAAAATGAGATAATGAAGACATAATAATGAAATATTAATATTTCATTTATCTTTAAGAGAGGTCTAAATACTTCGTGAACAACAACAGAAGTGGCCTCCACATGAAATTGAATGAACGAATTCACTGACTCCCTAATTTTTTCAAAGAATATTTATTCTATGTTAACTGCGTACTATCACAACCTTCATTGCCGACAATGCGCCTCATGCTAATGGAGTCAAATGAATCATTATTTTGTAAGTTTAAATGTCACCAATAAGATGAAAATTGAAATATTACTAATTTTATTATCGCTGTGTGAAAGATAATTTTTATATTTATTTATTTTTTAATGTGTTTTTTTAAATCTGTCCAAAAATATTGAACATATGGCGCACGAAGTATGTGTTACGCACTCTGTGGATAATATGAACCACGTCTCTTGCTTGCACCACTCTCATTTTGCAACTTATCACATCAATAGCTATTATTGCTAACTTTTATGCAAACCCATTTAGGTATGTTAAACGAAATGACTGCGTGTATTTCACGTAGGTGTCTAAATGCTTTTTGTAAGCTTGGTTGAGAAGAAATTGCTATTCGTGATGCGGGTGACCCGTCGTCAATCCATTAACTGAGGAGGATTCATGAGATGGGTACCCTCCTTTGATTTAGAGGCAACTTTAGATGAATGGAATGCCACTGTTTTACAACTGCAATGATATAGTCAAATATTTCTGTACACATTGAGACTTTCTACTAATTTTTGCTTTCTACTGTCGGCATCAAAATTATGTGGCGCTGTAATTTGATAACTAATGCTTGGGTTTTCGTGCAAGCTCATGTAATATTGTGTACATTTTTTCTAATAAATTCCATTGGATTTATAGTTATACGTGACAATTAAAAAAAATGTAAAATAGTAAACAGAATGATCCGCGAATCCTAAAATTGACGTTTTTTCAACCTAGTGAACATTGTAACTAACCCCAGGGAAAGCGATGAAAGCTATAACTACAAGTTTATAATTTGAAATTCTTAAAGGATAAACAATTATACAAACCAGTGAAAATTTTTTACTCACCAGCATTATCGTTTTTATTTGTCTACAAAAATGTTTTAACAAAGCGCAGCCATTGAGGTTGACACAAATAGAAAAGTTAAAATTTTGTTATAACATGTTAATTATGTACATAGTCTGTCCCAAAAACTAAGTAGACTAAATCCGTGGATAACTTTATTGCAGATAAAAGTACAAATTACTAAAACTCTTCAAAACACTTGCATCGGTGTGCTGATGCACCGTACATCACACCGATGTCAGCGCCTCTGCCACAGTTCTGGTACACTTCCTGGAAGGCGTTGACGGGGATCTCATTCTGGAACCTCGTCACGGCCTCTTTGCCATAATCCAGTGGTCCATAATGGTAACTCAAAGGGGATGTACTTGGGTCGTACTCGCATGCCCATGACTCGTCATTAGTGGCCACCTATTAAAAAAAATTCGATTCACTTTCACCATGGTCCAGGAGGTGCAAGGCAAGATTTTCGCACAAGCAGTCTTCTAACAGCACCTTGGGCACAACCTTTCTTATGACTAATTCTTCTGTAAGAAAGCGATGCACCGTTATTATATGAATATTTCCCTCTTCTGCTAACATCCGGATCCTGGGTGGTCAATCAATGAGAATTGAGCATGTGTCTCACTTTTTACACATTTGCATCACACTGTGTTGTTGATGGGCATTCCTCATCGTTAACCTCCTCATTTCTCTCCCAGAGCATCCTATGCAAGCAGAAAACCATCACTTGGGGCATTTATCCATCTCCATAAGCACCCTTAACCATGGTCTCTGAACCCAATTTCCCGAGTTTAACACAACACTTTGTCGCATATGGTAGAACTCAGAATATTGCGTCGAAAGCCATTTTTCCATCTCTTAAATGTCGTCATTTGTATTGTCAAATCTCCGACCCCGCAATAGTTTCACCAATTAAAAAACGTCGCTTGGGCCAAGATCGGGAAAACAGGGCTGTGGCAAAATTTCAAAACCTTTGATTGCATGTCGTACCGTGTTTGCTTCTGAAAAGGACGTCATGGAACCCAGCGTGTTGACACCATTAGCATCTGCAGATCTTCGTAAATAACTTTCCACATCCTGCCATAGCTAAGAGCAGTCTTCTTTATGGTCATTGGGATATACATCTACATAATACCCCGCAAGCCGCCGCAAGGGCGTATGGCGGGGGGTGTTAGGTCACCACCCAAAAAAGGAAAAAGAAATACCGCATTCAAAACCAACACACACACGCATGCAGCCACAGCAGTGCACACATTCATAGAAACATCCCATCATTCGACGCGCATGCAAACACACATCTACCTCCCTTCACTCCAGAAGCATGCAAGCATACACTTAACTACAACAAATAATTGTACCCCAGGATGCAGTAAGAGATTTATCAGGAACGTGCAAGCTAGATTTTAGTAAGTACCTAGGCGAAATACCACCACCACAAGAACGTGCTACATAAAACTCTCTCCTACCCAAGGTGAGGAATCTGACCCAACGCTGCAGGTAGGAGTAGGGCTCACCCACGGAGAGGGACAAGGGATGGAAGGGGAAATTTAGGGTACCAAAAGCCGAGCAAACAATCCTGTAAACAGCAATACATTACTTAATGGCATGCGGGAAGGGTTTTGACACAACACACAGGAGGTTAGTGAAAGTGCATGCAATTGAGTATAAATAATTGTTACCTAGACGCCGAGGGTGGCAAGTGGCATTTTTGCTATCTATGAGTGTGACCCTACAGTTGTTATCCCGTATTGTCCGTGGGAAGAAGGAGTCCTTGAGTCTGCTAGTTCTGGCATCTATTTCCCGAATTTTGTACACATGATCCAAGCAACCAATGTATGTTGGAGTGCGCATAATTTTCGAGACCTCGGTGCTGAAACATGCGGATCTGAATTTATTTAGAAAGTTTAACCTAGCATTGAGTCGTCTTTCTTCCAATGATTCCCATCCCAACTCCATAAGCATTTCAGTGACACTTTTCGTTTTATCGTAACAGTTTTCCACGAAACGAGCTGCCCGGCGTTGGACCTTCTCAATTTCCCGAATGAGGCCTTTTTCACACGGATCCCATACGCTACATACATATTCTAAATGGGGCCTTAATGGGGATGGGTGCTCTTCGGTCTAATATGTAGGATAAAGTACTCCGCGTTCTTCACTTTAACAACGCATTTCCCAGATCTTCTGTGAGGAACAAATGGCCATATTGAAAATTCCCTTTCCTAGTAAAATCTGGGACATGTGACGGGCTATAATTTCCATAAACAGCCATCATTTCATCTTAAAATTGCCGAACACTCTAATCTTTCAATTGATGGAATTTAATCACACTGCAAGATTCTATCGTCTCCATAATTCTAGTTACTTCAATCTAAGGCTTCTGAAAACCAAGTAAATCAATATTACTAGTTGAATTTTACAATATTGTACACACACGGATCAATTAAGATAAGAAATAAATTTTAAACAGATATATTGACTATTTATCAGTGATAATTATCTAAAAACGAAAATCCCACGTGATATACATAAAAGGGATGAAAGGGTTGATTTTGAAAATAGTTCTGATTACTTTTAACAAAAATTGATCGAGCTGAGATTATGAGTTGTACTTATATTTTTTTGCTACTTCATGGAATTCCTTCGAAACGTAATTTTAAACTAATCTGGATGTACCGTTGTAAAAATAGTTCCATCTTTTCATTGAAATAATGAAAATTTGAAAAGATATTTATCTTTTTGTTATTAAATTGCCTATTACAAAAGCAGAGGGGAATTTTTTGCGTGTTCGAAGAAAATTTGAAAAGTCAATCAGGTAAAATTGGATAAACTGAATTGATTTCTAGTCCTTTCATCAATCCTGTTTATAATGCATTAATGTTCTTCTTTTACGGAGAATTTTTAATTGGAATATTACGGAAAAATCTATTTTAAAAAGTTCCCTCCCTTATACAGTTAAACGGCACGGAGATAATGTCATTATTAAATTTATTTTCTAATGATTAAAGGTTTTTTCTAACAGCATAATCTTTTAACGTCAGAAGGCATAATCAGGAAGAAATATTAACGTTAGTAATCGGGGACAATTTGATCAGAGATTCTTTTAAAAATCTTACTGTGTATCGTGTGTGGAAAATTTTAAGAAATATTCGTCGCATTTTTTAAAGTTGAAAACAAAGTTAAAATGCGACGGTTTTCATCAAGAAATAAAGAGCCAAACGCCCGAAGTGAATGTCATGTGTCATGCTCATTCGACGTCTTTGAGCAGAAGGATTTGGGCACCCTCGGCCGGCAGTGGTGCAGAAGGACCAGAAAGGCCGATTCCCTGTCCTCGTTGACCTCCACCCCACTTCCATCGATCACCCATGGCGTGGCGACCGGAGTGGCCAGTGCAAGAGGGATTCGCCGCGCCCCGTCCGTCCCCAAGGCGCCTCGCGCCCCCCCCCCCACCCGGCCCATCCTAGGGTGCCTCGCGCTCCCCGGCCAATCAAAGCGAGAGGTCTGCCGCTGCAGGTCACGGAACTGACGGGAGCACCCACGCCTTCACTCTGCTTTCCCTCTCGACTGCCACCAAAATGTCACTGCTGAATTTGACTGTAAAAAGGGGAAATATCGGTTCCAGCTGATAACGAAAGTACAATTTCATCAAAAAATTGTTCGATTCCGATGAGAAAGTCCATAACTCAGATCCAAATTTCATTTCATGTTTTAAATTTATATTTTTCATTCACACATTTGAAAAGCATCAAATGGCACACAAATGCACTCTCGATTTGTGAAGAATGATGAATCTAATTTATGTCCATTTCGTGAATAAACTGAACTTAAGGATTTTGCTGAACTAATGCCAAATAATCCTGGCCAAAATAAAGAGACTCCAAAAGTCCATGTAAGTTTGAATTTTTGCATTGATAAGAAAGAAAAGATTACTGCATTTTTGGTAAAATTAACTTTTATCTATTCTCACAAAAAACCCTGAAGTTGGCCTTCCGATTTCAACCTAACCTTGCTATCTTATAATGTCAGTTGTTTATTTTAAAAGTGCTCAATATTCGTACTATCCTCCTAGTGCGCCCCACTCACTCGATTACATCGGTACACATAGTGATGCAATGCGATTGGCGGTGTTGTCAACCTTGATTTGTGAAAAAAACGTAATGGTAAAAAATAATTGTTTAAGGGGAAGCCCATCGAATTCACATTCCAAAGGGAAATGATGTTCGGTTGCATCTCGAGAAAATACGGAATCAGCCAGAAAGTGACGAGCAGTGAATCCAACATAGTGGTGAAACATGACGAGGAGCTCAAAACAAGAGAAAATCAACGGGGAAGAAGCTCGGAAGTAAAGCTAAACCTGTCCAAGTAACATTTTTGCAAAAGTAGAGAGAATGAGCATGTAGAATGGAAGCATTCACTTAGAACATGAAACACTACTTATGTTTATAAACAAAAAAAATGCCGAGACCGTAAACTTGTTTAACTTAAACAAGTTCACGGTCTCGGCATTTTTTTTGTTTACATTGATTCACGACCGTAGCTACGTTCCTTGTATATTTAAACTACTTATGTTGTATAAGAATTCGGCAATTTGACCAAAAACTTATTTTTCGAATAAAATTTTTTTCAAAAAACCCCCGTTTACTGATACAGCTAAAGTGTAAACATCCTAATGTTACGATATATCCGTCGCGGATAACTATTTTGCACGCCCCCATTTTTCATCCCGGAAGGCGTGGTCGCAATCACGAGAGAGAACACCCCACATTCGGGGAGTCACGAAATGGGAACAGAGCCCTGTAAACGCATCGCATTTCTACTTTATTGCAGATACACTTCTGGAAAATATTTTGATTCCTATGATATCCATTCCGTGTAACGCCGTGAAGCCAAACAAAAGATTCAATTAGTTTTTATAGTCCGTGTCATGATTTGGGCATTTTTTATCTGTGGGACTGAAATTGGAACTGACCCAAAATAAACCCCATGCCGATGTAAAATGTGTCCTTTATGCTTACAAGAGAATTTTGCAGGAAATTTTTGTTTTGGAATTTGTTCTGGAAATTCAGAACTTAGAAAGTCCTTTTGCGGAATAGAGCCTTCATTCCTAAAGAGACTTCATTAAAGCTACAGGCTATTACAGACTTTACAGCTCCCGTCTGAAAGGTCAGAACACGTGATGAATGCCATCATCGTCTGCGCAAAATAAATCTCTTGATGAATAAAATATTTAACTAACAAATGCTCCTAAGTATCAACTAGTTGTAACTTGATACATTTGGAATATTAGATATGCCTAATCTACAATATCGGTGAGATAACAATCGCTGGTGGAGAATGAATTTAAATACACGTAAATCAGATTTCATAGCGTTTCTAATTACATTTGAGGTTGAAGTAAATGAAAAATGCACCTCTTCGAATAAGTACGAAATTGTACACTAATCGGGATACAATATATTTACTGCTTAATGCAACTTCCCACATATTAATTGACGAAATATAAAATAATACATTTTTTATTTAGCTGAATGATAGATTAAAAGAGTAAATTTGAAATTCCCTGCTTGAAATTAAGTTACGAAACATCTTATGGCATGGAAAACAATCTCACTTAAATTATTACACCCATACGTTATGCATGTACATTTTTTGCCTCATCCTAATTATGGCTAATAATTACTAATAATTTAGGGTAATAGTCAAGAGGTGGAGGTTTGGATTACTGAATGGAGGGCCTGGGTTCGATTCCCGGGCACGCCTCTGGGCTCCATAAGCCTCACCCGAAGCAGTGTGATATTTCGTGAACCAGAAACTCTTTAGAAACAGTAGACGGCATAAGTAAAGAAACTACCCCCTACCCTGATATGTGAATTTCCCACACCAATGGATGAAGTACTGAGTGGACTCCGTCCTCAAATATGAAACCTACCTCCGCGTTGATGAATGTGTTCATGGTTTTCTTTTTATTTTGATAATAGCTTTTCATCAAATCTTTTTCGCAGATATTGAATACCTAACGCTATTTCAGGCTGATAAACGAGGGTGATAAAACACAACCAGAGAGGAAGTGGCAGATAAGATATGTATACATTACATTTTTGCAGTTTAAAAGTATAAATGTTCCATTTCCTCATTGCTTTGGCCTTACGGAAAAACGATTTAGGAATACACCCGGGACTACTTTCAAAGGCGGCACGTTATATAAGCCGTAGAGCTGCCAACGCATTTTCAGCGATTCTCTCCCCAATTCAACCCCTCCTACCGCCCAACTCGTTCATCCCCTGCGCCTACCTACCCCCCTTCCTCCCTCCTAGCATGCAAACCCAGGGCCTCCACCCCCTCTTCCCCCGCCCACTCATTACACCCAATCCCACCCATCCTCCGTCCGCGCCTCTCATATCATTTCCAGGGAATCCACACCCCAAATCACACACACGGCCACCACCCCTTGCCTTTACCACGTGCCCGCTACCCTCTGGGAACTCACGGGTAAACACCCTCTCCCTTACCACCGGAAGGACCGAAACGCGGAAATGATTCTGAAATTGTTGCCACTACGTCCCCAAGCGCCCCCTCCTCGCCCCTCCCCCTCCACCTTCTACTTCCATATCCGCTCCCTCTACGTGCAAAAGTGTGTTGCCTTATTAATGTTTATCTCTTTTCGTCACCAAAGCACTCCCCTCTCCCGGCAACCGTCCTTATTAATGCCCCACTCTCCACCGTAAGCCTCATCTCCAAATCCGTGCATTCACCATCTTCGCGCATTCTCTTTCTTACAGAGTCACGGAACTTTGCCGGAGGTGGTTGCACCGCGGGTATACCCGCTGCGGGATGGACACGCGGTGCGCCCCGCACTCAAAGGAGAGAGAGATATCAAGCAAGAGAAGACGGTAAAAAATAGAGCAGGTAGAACAGTTTACATATCTCGGAAGTGTGTTGGACCAACACGGTCAAAGTGGTAGGGACGTAAGGAGAAGAATTGCGCTAGGCAAGGAGGCTTTCTCAAGGAGGAGGGAGTTGATGACGGGGACGTTGAGTAGGGATGTTAAGACAAGACTCGTAAAAACTTTGATATGGAGCGTAGCTATGTACGGCGCGGAAACGTGGTCACTGAAGCAGGAGGATATACGTAGATTGGAGGCTTTTGAAATGTGAGTGTGGAGAAGAATGGAAAAGGTGAAATGGACCGAAAGGAAAACAAATGAGGAAGTACTAGAAATGGTGGGGGAGGAGAGGGGTTTGTTGAGAGAAATCCTATGGAGGCAGGAAAAATGGATGAAAGGCGTATTGAGCGGTAGTGGAATGTTGAAGAGGGTAATAGAGGGAAGAATGTTGGGCAAGCGAAGAAAGGGCAGGAACAGGATAAGGATGTTGGACGGGATGAAGGGAGGAAAGAAGTACACAGAGATGAAGAGGGACCTGATGTAGATTAGGTTGCTGGATTGGGTTTTGTTTAGAGTTACAAAATGTTTATTTGATAGTTGTGTCCATCCAAAAACCTACCTTAACCGATAGATTACCTAATAGCAATAATAATGTATATATATATATATATATATATATATATATATATATACATAAACACAATATTCAACCCGAAGGTCAGTTTGGTAGGCGATGGTAGAGTTCACCCAGTACTAAGCCCGATACAACGTGTGAAATTCACACATAAGAGTAGGGGAGTCAGTTAATTTCACTGTGCCGGTTATGGTTTCCCAGGAAGATCTGATACCCGAAAAATTACTCAGTCTGGGTGGAGCTGCAGGTGCCCAGAGTGCCTTGCCCGGTAATCGAACCCGGGACCCTCCGGTCAGTAGTCCAAAGCTCTACCCCCTGGACTGTCGCGACCCTCACAAAAACCCTAAAAAATATTTTTTCTGTTTATTTCCTTAGTAAACATCCTTAAATGAACACTGATAAATAAAAAAAGCAAAATTTACGCTAGGTGGTGTGAGAAAGAAATGGAATGGGTAAGACACGTGAAAGACTAGACAGTAGAATAATTATTGATCAGTCATAATTAGAACAGTCATGTAGCCATCTGGGAAAGGAGGATACGTGATGAAAGTATTTAATACATTTCCGAGAGATTTTCTAATTATAATTGCTTAAAAATAAAATAAAAATAAAATAGGTTTAAAACACATTTGACCATGGAATCCGCAGGACCATTAAACAGGAGTGTTTCTGGACTAGAAGTCAATCATTATAGGTAATGGAACCATTAATAATGGATACATGTAGTTATTTTAATTCAGGATACCTAAAATAATTTTTGTAATATTTATTTTCCTTAAATTAAAGCCAACTGTATTTCTCTTTATCATTACCAAAGTTCCAGAAGTGCAGTTTTCATTGAGTGCAATGTTTGCTCGAACTAATTTTCCTTCAAAATCTTCAAGTTTCACTAATGAACTGTGATAATCGTCGAGCACACACTCAGTTCCTGAGGAAATCCATTCAGGATGCCTTCGGTCTAACTCTGACTGAAACTCACCTATGGCAGAATAACACGTTTTTTCCCTTTGGAACAGTTTCCGTACGATCAAGCTCCAACACCGGAGTTTACGGCTGAGATAACAGGACCTCCATGTCTCCTGGAATACGAACGCTGTTTGACGTTGATGAGGAGTGCGAAGGGCAAGGGGGGGGCGGGGCTCAGGGGGTGGAAGGAGAATTCCCGGCGCGGGATTGAATTGAAGCTCAAACGCTCGGGAAATACGCGGTATGTTTGCCTTGAGGCGCACTCCCTGAATCGTGCCCCACATATGCTCAAGGTGGGTTTCTGAGGCGAAGGAAGCATTGATAAGATTGGATTAATCGGAAGTAGTTTCAATGCTGCAGCTAACGTTCAGTGAGCGTATGAGTTAAGCCGGAAAGTGGTCCTGATATCTCGTTTGCGCGGTGGGGACCCTCCCAAGTATCTCCCGGTACCACACTCTCTCGACCTCTTGTAGTTTTCATTATTGATCATTATTATGGCGTTGAATTTTCCTGCAGAATTGCGCTTGTACTTTGCTCTCATCAATGATGTCATTGGAGATCATTCAGATAATCACTAAAAGTTAAAGAAACATTCATTGGAAAAAAATCATAGGCCGTATGATGGATCCCAAAATATCATTAATACTGATAACGATAGCTGTAACCTTCATTTTCTTTCTATCTACATTTACCAACTCTCATTAACGTACGCACATGTTGTTTTTAACGTTTGTGTGTGTGCTACATAAACGTTCTACAGTGTAATTTGGTGAAATTTCCAAAAATATTAATATATAGTAGTATTTATATACATTTATTAGTGATATTAGGTTGAGACGCGGCGGTAGGCGAAAGAGGATATAACAGGGAGTATGGGAATACGGTTTAGGAACAAGAAATGACCGCGAGGAGAAAGCAGTTGAGTTCTGCAGGAGAAAGGGGTTAATCATACCGAACACTTGGTTTAGAAGCCACAAAAGATGACGGTATACATGGAAAATACCCGAGGATTCAGGAAGATATAAGACTATATTATTGTTAGATACAGACGTATAAAGAGCATGATTAATTCTCACTGGTTCCCTTAAGGGGATACAGATTCAGTCTATAATTTAGTACTAATGAAGGGTAACGTCAGATTTAAAAGGATAAAACAGGGAAGAAGGTAATGTAAATGAAACAAAAATGCATTAATCAGTACGATTTAGAAATAAGTACCAATAGGCTGAAAAGAAAATTTTGAGTAAGGAAAGGGAGACGTGTACAATAGAATAAAATAGAAACATATCGAAAATGGGATATCAAAAGCCGAAAACGATACAAACGGAATAGTAAATAGGAATAAGAAAAGGAAACAATGGACTGAAGATAAGATGACGAGAAAGATAGACAAGAGACGGAAATGGAAGAATGTAAATACAGAGTAAGGTATAGGTAAGTTTAAAAATTGAATAATAAATTAAGAGGGATATAAATAGAGCAAAATAAGCGTGGTGGAATACGCAGTGCGAAGATATGCATAGTTTACAGAGGTAGGGTAAAATTGCTGTGTTACATGTATACAGTAAGGTAAAAACACTCTCTGGCAGTAAAAAGAAAAAAATATGTGATAGCAATCAAGGAAAAGTCAAGAAAAATATTAGTAGAAGTAGAGAAGATCCAAGAGAGATGAAAAGAACTTATCGAAGAACTGCTCTATGGCAAAGACGTTAGGCCAGCAAGATTAGGCATAGGAAGAGAATATGACTTAGATTAAGATAGTTTAATTCCAGGCTTACGGGATGGGGAGTTAGACTATGTATTAAGGGAATTAAATTAAGGCAAATAAGTTAAGAAGATGAAATTACAAAGAGTTCAATAATAAAATAAAGACTAAGAAGTCAAATAAAAATGAAACCAATGGGGCGAAAGAAGCACGATGGGAGACGCAGTGCAAGGGCATGGAAGTTTGCCAAAGAAAGTCGAAATTGATAAGCTGCAGAGAAATGTAAACGCACTGTCAGGAAGTAAAAGGAGAAAATTCGTGCAAACAACCACGAAAGCTATTAATGGAACAAGAAAAGGTTCAAGATAGATGGAAGTAATACATTGAGAGGCTATATAAAAAAGTTCTTAGGCCAGCAAGCTAGTAAATAGAAAGAGAACATAACGTAGATGAGGTCAGCTTTAGGTACAAAGTGTACTTAATGTCAACATAGAAATGGTATTAAGGAAATGGAAATCAGATCAGGCCTTGTGGGCAGACAAACAATCCGCACTTTCACCTGAAGGTTTAGGAAAACCTGGGAGGAAGAAATTTGACAGAATAATTCGTTGAATTTATCAGGGATGAATTTAGCCGGAATATTTCGTCAGATTAATGTTTGTTCCCATTCAAACAAAAGGTAGGTAACCATATGTTTTCACACGCAGCTAAAGTGGCACTCGAGATATTGGGTACGGGTACTCAGGATAAGGGGCTGAAGAGCAGATCAAATGATTATTTGGGAAATAAACAGTTTTGGTTAGTTGGTTTTGGTCTCTATTAGTGATCTCATTACAGAAATGCCGTCAGGCATCACTAATAGAGAGTAATAGAGAACACGTAAAATCGGGATATGTTTTTTTGTTTCTTAAATTCGGGAAGGCGTTCGATAGAGTTAATTAGGCATAATTGATGAATGTATTGAAAATGGGAGTAAAATGGAATAGGAGGCTTATCCGCAACCTGTGCATGTCTCAGTCTGCTCAGGTGCGAGTGGGGAATGGAGAGTCCGGATGGACAGTGTTAGGAAGAGGTGTAAGGCCGAATTGTCCATTATCACCCGCGCTTTTCGAGGAATATGTGGAGGAAATGATTAAAGAGGCATGGGAAGAAATGGACGTATTTTGGCGATTCTATAAATCACTCAGATGTGCAGTTGGTCAATGTTTAGTTTGCCAGTCAGTTCAGAGGTTGCAAGCAATATTGAGCACAATAAGAACTCAGCCCAACTTTTTATGGGATGAGAATGAATTTAATCAGAGCAAAGATTATGAAATTTTCAAGAAAGAGGAAAGCTAAGTGAAATATTCAAGTAGTAGAAACACGGTCATAAACTACATCAGGTGGAATACTTGACCTATCACGAATAAGTTTCGGAACAAAAGAGAAAGTATTGGAAAATTAGAAGAAAGATTACGTTGGGCAGAGAAGATTTGACAAGGAGGGAATTCAAGATACGGATTTTAAGCAAAAATATGAGAAAAGGCTCTTAAGAGTTACGCGGCATTGTATCGCGCGGAAGCATAGCCATTAAAGCCTGATCATAGGTGTCAATTGGAGACTTATGAAATTTAAGTGTGGAGAACGATGGAGAAAGTAAAGTGTACCGTAACGAAATCAATGAGAAAGTGGTAAGGTAGGGTGAGCGAGGAGAGGGGATTGTTGGGAGAAATCTAAAGGCGGTAGGAAAAATGGATGCAGAACATTCTAATTAGTGTATGATTAAAAACTATGATAGAAGGGAGAACGTTTATAATGGCGTCCGATGTCAGGATGTGTTCTATTAGGATAGGCAAAGAAATGTAAAGCTATATAGCGTGTCTATTCAAAACTTGCCTTTTACGTCAATAATAATATTTTTCATTCCGATTGTCATCATGATGGGATTGGAACGCTTTGTAATTTTCCTCTGTTTCATCAACCTTCATCTATATATTTATAGTCAGTAATTTCAACGGCATTAACATGATAATGATTAATTAACATTATAACCGTACGACATAGTAAAGTTCCCTCGATAGCTCAAGGGGTTAGAGCATCCGCCCGGCAAGTGGAAAGATCCGATATTTAAGTTCCAGTAAAGGAAATATTTTTACGCATGTGATCTGTTCGATTCCGCTTTCCGCTTTTCAGATGTAGAATGTTTAAAACATAAAAACTCAAAGAAAGGACACTCACATATGTAGTTGACATCTCGACAGTCGTGCCATCGAAACGTCAACTACATATGCCAGTGTCCTTTCTTTGTATTTCTTTGTTTTAAAAATTCTACAACTGAGTGTTAGCGTTAATCTTTTCATTTATTTTTTGAAACTATAATTAATTCCAAGAGTGCATCAAGAATCAGTGAATGCCATAAAGGTGCTATCTCTAGTATATATATATATATATATATATATTTATATATAATAAAATCTCAGTCTGCTCAGGTGCGAGTGGGGAATGGAGAGTCCGGATGGACAGTGTTAGGAAGAGGTGTAAGGCCGAATTGTCCATTATCACCCGCGCTTTTCGAGGAATATGTGGAGGAAATAGGCTGTGGGGGTGGACAATATTCCTGTAGAAATGTTGAAATGGTTAGGGAAAGGTGGAAAGAAGGCCATATATGGACTGATTCGTAGTATCTATGAGGAAGGAATCTGGCCGGAAGATTTTGTGAGATCGGTGTTAGTTCCCATTCCAAAAAAGGCAAAGGCTTCGTCATGTGAGGATTACAGAACAATAAGTTTGATATCCCACGCAGCTAAAGTTATTCTCAGGATCATCAACAAAAGGATAGAGAGTAAGGCAAATGATTACTTAGGGGATGATCAGTTTGGGTTCAGGAAAGGAAGAGGTACGCGTGATGCCATTGCAGTAATGAGATCACTAGTCGAGAGTAATATAGAATTCAATCAGGACGTTTTTGCCTGTTTTGTAGATTTCGAAAAAGCGTTTGATAGAGTGAATTGGGAAAAATTAATGCGTGTATTGCAGAAAATAGGAATGGATTGGAGGGACAGGAGACTGATCCGCAACCTGTACATGTCTCAGACTGCTCAGGTGCGAGTGGGGAACGGTGAGTCCGGATGGGCAGTGTTAGGAAGAGGTGTAAGGCAGGGTTGCCCATTGTCACCGGTACTGTTCAACGTATATGTAGAGGAAATGATTAAAGAGGCATGGGAAGAACTGGAGGTAGGAATGAAAGTCGGAGGAGAATTCGTAAAATCGGTTAGGTTTGCTGATGACCAAGCATTAGTTGCTCAGTCAGCCAAGGGGTTGCAAGCATTGTTGAGTGAATTGGAGGTTCAGTGCGATAAATATGGGATGAGAATCAATATTAATAAAACAAAGGTTATGCGATTTTCTAGAAAGAAAAAGGCTTATAATATTATAAGGCTTATATATTATATAATATTAAAATAGGCGGGGAAAGAATAGAGCAGGTAGAGCAGTTTACATATCTCGGAAGTGTTTTGGACCAACACGGTCAAAGTGGTAGGGACGTAAGGAGAAGAATTGCGCTAGGCAAGGAGGCTTTCTCAAAGAGGAGGGAGTTGATGACGGGGACGTTGAGTAGGGATGTTAAGACAAGACTCGTAAAAACTCTGATATGGAGCGTAGCTATGTACGGCGCGGAAACGTGGTCGCTGAAGCAGGAGGATAGACGTAGATTGGAGGCTTTTGAAATGTGGGTATGGAGAAGAATGGAGAAGGTGAAATGGACCGAAAGGAAAACAAATGAGGAAGTACTAGAAATGGTGGGGGAGGAGAGGGGTTTGTTGAGAGAAATCCTATGGAGGCAGGAAAAATGGATGAAAGGCGTATTGAGCGGTAGTGGAATGTTGAAGAGGGTAATAGAGGGGAGAATGTTGGGCAAGCGTGGTAAGGGTAGGAACAGGATAGGGATGTTGGACGGGATGAAGGGAGGAAAGAAGTACACCGAGATGAAGAGGGACCTGATATAGATTAGTTTGCTAGGTGGGGAGTTACAAAATGTTTATTTAATAGTTGTGTCCATCCAAAAACGTACCTTAACCGGTAGATTACCTAATAAAAAAATAATAAAATATTCATACTGAAAGATAAGATGTGATTATTAACACATACCTAGTTTCAAGTGAGTGTCATTTTAATTTTTTAATTAGCTCCGCCTAATTAATTAAGCTGATATAGAGGTAAAAACAATAATATTGGCTTAATAGAAAAGCCGAAATTCCTTTTGTACTTGCCTAATTATTTAGTTTACCTAATATTCATTAAAATTAGCATTCCATGAAATCTGCTTAGGAAAACATGAATTATGACCACGTTTCAAATTGCCACTTTGAAGCCTCTTTGTTCCCGGAGACTCATTTGCTTCCAGGCAAACATTATAATGCATGCCACCAAGTAAGAGCACTGGCAGGCATGGCATGCAAAACAAATTCTAGATATTTATAATCGAGTTCCACCCGCTAAGGATTCCCCACCTCGTTCTCGTAAATTTCTTCAGAACTTTCCACCGTAGGCCGTTAAGAGATAAGATGTTTCGCTGCAGTGGAAACATTCCATCTCTTTTTACGCCTCCGTCTAAAGAGGGAGACTGCTTGGCAGAGGGCGGGACGGCGCACAATTATCGCGAGTTATTCCCGAGAAATGAATGGAGAAGTAAAGCAAACGAGGGAGGACGTTAAGGGGAGTTCTCGTGAAGAGTGCATGTCTTCTCTCTCCTTAATGGCCTCTCTTGCGTCGACCCCTCCCGCCCCCTCCGCCCACCCTGCTCCCGCCCTGCCCAAATCCCCTTCCCTCCACACCGCCCTTTCCTCCCCCATCTTCTTTCTCCTCACCCATTATCTCTCTTCTAGTTTTATTTTCTCTTCCACTTTGCCCCCACCTTCGTCATTTCTCTCCTGCGTCCTTTTTCTTATATCATATTAGGCGTCGATTATTCTTTCTGAAGACCCATTTTGAAACTCGTTTCCCCGGTCGTCGTTTTATGTACGAGTAATGCATTTTACTTGCCTGCTTTCTTTGAACGCTTTGCTGATTACCTTCAGTCAGCGTGCATGATTATTTCAGAAATATTTCCATTTTCTCCTTGCCTTTATATTGATGGCATACCTACTGGAGTAGTCAAATTGTCTTAAATAAGAATTTATTTTTGAATATAAATAATATGAAACATAATTCGGTAATCATATGAATGAGCATTTATTAAGGGCAGTTATTCGAATAGACGAAGTTTGGTGAGAAGGGGATGAGGTTAAGGGTCAAATAGCAAACGTGATTCGTTCCATCAAACCGGAAATTATCAAAATAGAATTTCGAGATGACTGTGAAACGATGGAGACACAGTAGTCCAATTACAATTTACACTTGTGTTTTATAAACCACCTTTTAATTATACAAGGTGTTCGGAAGCACGTTGTGGGATAGCATTAAATCTGATTCACCTGAGACATCAAAATAAAGTTTTTCCGGAAATACGTAATAAAGTAAAGTATCAACCTGTTTGGATGTCATGAGTCAGTCAGTAGCATTAGGTATCGAAACTCGAAGATGAGTAATAGACTGAAGATGTTAGAATTCAGAATATTTGGATAATTTGAAATCATTCACATAGAAATAAAAGTATTCCGAATCAAAATATTTATTAAAATAATTTTAATGAAAAGTAAATGATAATAAATGTATATTTAGTAAAATAGAAAATGATTAAAACATAAAATTAAATTAGATTAAATACCTTATTCAACAATTATTCAGAATCTTCATTTATTGTGTAGTATAATTATTTGGCAAAGAATACTGAATATATTGGGAACGTTACAAGTATATGCGCTATAGTTATCTACTATCTGTGTTTCCACTGCGCAGGTTGTGTATTATTGCTAAAGATCCGAAAGCACGCAGCCTTCACGCAGTCTATTCGTCCGGTGGAAGCCTCAGCGCGACTTCATATTACGCGTACAGAGTTGTTTCAAAAAGGGTTTACTTCTTATTCGTTCGTGTTTCGACTCGAAAGAACTGACGTAGCCAAATAAAAACAGGACACCCCGCTATTTTGTAAACGTGAGAGATAGGTAGATATATTCCGTTGAATTTTTTTTAAGACGCAGTTGTGAATGTTGCCTGGATGAGATCAATTGTGGTTTTGTTTAATATCACTCGCTTGGTTTCTTCGATGCGAGTGGCGCCACACGTGTTGGCGAGAGCCGCTTTGTAGTGTGCGGTTAAATGATGTTGCGAAAGTCCTCTGAATCTTTTGACCTTCCCGAAAATCCCTCTTCTCTCTCAATTTCCTTCAATCCTCCCCTTCACACTCGGCCCGGCGCCCCCGGGCTCCCTCCTCCCTTTCCCCCTAGCCTCCCTCGTTATCCCGTGGCCAGACCCCTCAAATCTTTAAGACACGTAGCGGCATTGGGGGAACGGGAGAGGGTTCACAGCGTCCAAGGAAGAGAAGAATAGGGGCGTGTGTGCCACGGAAGGAGGAGAGCATGAGGCGTTCTTCTACCGAGAGAGGGTTGGGAGAGGTGGGAAGGGATATTTTTTCCTTCCCTCGCTCGGGAGGGCCCGGGAGATAGGCGAGGAGGAATTGGAAGAGTGATGTTTAAGGGGTGGGTGTGTGGAGACATTGCAGCGGAGGGGGTGGGCGGGTGCGCGCGCGTGTGTGTGTGCAGTTGGTTGGGCGACGGATTGGGGTGGGTGCGGGGCGGGGGTGCGGTGTGGGTGGGAGACGCAAGGACGGCAACATTGGGGCCCGTCACGTTTGACCACTCACGGAACCGCATTGCGGTGCGAGGGAAGGAACGACTCGCTCACCGTGGGCAGATGCGGCGGGGGGCGAGGGGGCGGGCTGAGGGATACATGAAATGTTCGGAGGAGAAGCTGCGAGCGAGTGGATGGATGGAAGCGGGTGGAGGTCTCTCGACTCCATATCCTGCTCCGCGACCGCCAGGACGAGAGGAGCTTTGAAACCGGAGGTCATGTATTAGATTTGTCAGGAACTGGTGGCACCTCTCCTGTGGATGCCAACTGTGAATGAAGTTCGCGGAAATACACTTTTCGGAAGTTTAGAATAATAAGGCAGTGGACCTACAGTTATAATGTTTTGAGGAAAAACGCTATTTTAAGCCTTTTTCGGATCCTGGTTTAACTTCAGTCACGGGAATTTTGTCGATCGATGACAGTACAAACTCTTGAAATTCTTTCACAAGAATTTTGGAAAAACTGGGGTGAAGAATTCGATTCGCAATCACTCTCGCACGCCAATTTACATATATTGTGAAGCGTTACATGTCGTTGAGTAAATAATGGTTCGAGTATAATGTCGGTATTCCAGGTCCAATTATTTATTTGCCTTGCATTTAAATGTAACGGAATGATCAATGAAAGAACTAAAAAACACAATGAAAAATAAAAACCAGTAAATATTAACATTGTTTGCATTGACTTATATTATACTTATTATTAAACAATATTTATGTTGGTACATTTTTTCGAATTCTATAGCTCTGCATTTCGTTCAATCTCATTTTAGATTTTGCATAAATAATGTTCCTCCGGTTTTGATGAATCTTCCCCCCCCCGATCTTTGAATGTGACAATATGATTGATTGCTTTATTTTAAAAATACGTTTCGGAATTCTTTGAACATTGTGTCACATTATCATGAGTTGAATCGCCAACGCATATTGGATCGTGATCATTTGAAAAACTTCTCTCATGGCCCTACTTCTTTTAAGGTCTTTTTACTTGCTAAAAAATATATTATTTTGTCCAAATAAGCAAATTTGATTGCCACCCATCGATTTCCTTTGGTCTCTCAAAGTGATTACTCTGGTATTTCACAATTTTTGGTAAATAATTATTTCTTGAGGAATTAATATGCATTAAAATATAAATTTATTGCAACAATAAAACTAGAAGAAAAAGTTTTGACTTCTGCTTTCTGAAGAGTCCCTTAGAGTAATAGAAATCCCAGGTTATGTCACGGAGACTCCTGGAAATCGTGGAGGGCGAATTTAATGATGCTTCTCGTCGGGATGTGGTGAACGGACTTATTTTCATTTATTAACATGACAAATTTTTTCTGTTAGTTACCCTAATTGCCCTAAAACACACTTCTGAAGGACTTTACTTTCTTTGGCCAACACTTTGTGGGCTTAAAGCCATCGTTAGACTCATGAATCTAGAGGTGATAATCTGAAATAAGTAGATTTAATGTGGGAACGATGTGACTTTGCCTGAAGATTTAGTGCGATGCCATGCGATTGATTTAAGCTTTTGATTTTTACGCCTCAGCAAAGGAATTCTGAATTACCATTCTGATCTTTCGATGCATGAGTGTCACTTTGGTCCAAGGTATGCTAACGTATCAGAATATAGATCTGGACAGCCACAATGATATGCTCTCAATAAATCCAATTACATATTGATAATGGAAAACTTATTTGGTTTACACCATGTATGGCACGAGTACGATAATTAGCATTTCAAAATTACCTAGTCAGCAGATTTGTGTAAATATATATCGTTTATGTAAGCCGAACGATATTTTATAACAATATTTAGTCATATTGTGCTTTTATTTTTCCCCAAATGAGAAAATTGTATTTTTAAGCAGAGGTTTTCAGGGCAAATAACAAAGCTACGCTACTAAATCTCTTGGCTCCTTACCCTCTTAATCGATCCGATAATAGCTTCAGGTACCATTCCCTTCTATGAATCCAAAGCAGGTGATCATTAAGGTACCGCTTTCCTTTCTGTGCTCTCTCATGTTTTGTAGGAAACTCTCCGAAATGGATGAGGTTAAGGTTGGTGAAGTGTTTTTGGTTAGGAAAGTTCATGGTGATAAAATTTGGTGAACTACAGGGTTCGTCCGGAAAATAAGTGTCTTGACAAATAAGTCTTTTTTGACAAAAGGGGAGTCGTCCACTACGAATTTGTACCTGAACGATAAACTGTAAATGCTGCATTTTACGTCCAAGTGCTCGACAGGCTTCGAAAACGAAACGCGTCTGGCCAGCGATCAAAAACATCTGGCGGCTGCTTCACGACAATGCGCCGTCTCACACCGCGCTTGTCGTGTCGGACTTCTTGGCCAAGCACGGCGTGGCAACGCTGCCGCACTCGCCCTACAGCCCGGACTTGGCACCACCGGACTTCTTTCTGTTCCCGAAGATAAAGAGGAGTTTGAAAGGAACGCGATACGGGACTTTGGACGCCGTCAAAGAGGCGTGACGACGTGTCTTCGAGAGGTTCCCGATGATGCCTTCGCGACAGCGTTCCAGGAATGGGAACGCCGCTGGAACAAATGTATCGACTCACAAGGGTCCTATTTTGAGGAATATTAGCTTAAGATATGTAAAAGTGCAATAAATTTTTTTTCCTGAGCTCAGTACACTTATTTTCCGGACAAACCCTGTATGTCCTATTTTTAACTCATGGGGAATTTGAGTGATTGCTACAATTTTTTGTACAATTGCTTTTGTACGATTGCTACAATAGAAAAACAAAACGAACTTTTAAATATTTCTGTCATATCTACGGTTAAGTGTGGTTTCAAGTATTGAATTACTTTCCAAGATAGACTTGAAATGGGACAACATATAACGGTCTCCTACTTGGGGAGGAGACCGTTGTATGTTGCATGTCCATGTGGAAGTGGAATTTCACCTTCTTGATTTTCGGATTTCGGCTTGCACGATGTTGGAGGGACTTTTTATTGCAGCCTAAGGTACAATTGTTTGTTATATGATAGTGCATATATTTGCATGCGTGTAAAATGAAAGGATTTTTGCATTAATATGTACGCCACTGTGAGTATAGGTTTGCACGTATGTGTTAATTTTGCATGTGGTTTTGTTCCCTTTTTCAGGTGGTGACCGAACACCCCCCCGCCACACGCCCTTGTGGCGGCTTGCGGGGTATTATATAGATGTAAATGAAATGATGCTTCGCGGGCATTTAATATAAAATATTTGACTTAATATAGTACTTACGTGAATCAGAGAGATAATCCAGTGTTCGGCTTTAGCGCTGTGGAACTCCAATTTTCAGATTGGAGAAAGGCACTTAGTGAAATTAGCTTCCGAGAACAGCTTTGCAGTCGGATGAATAAACAGAGCTGTGGTATGAGGCCTAGTGTACGTATAAAAATATTGAATAAAAGAGGCTTTTGTCCCAGTTTGAAATATATTTGATGGGTGAAAGTGCAACATTTTCAGATCCCTTCTAGCACTAAGGCGCTTCTTATTTTCAATTATTCACCTTGATTTGTGCAATTTAATTTCGCGGAAAAGAGCTGTCGAGTCGAAGCTTTTTCCAATTAACTGACCATTCTGTAAAAAAACAATTACTTCTTTAGTTGAATGATTGGCGTATGGAAGTAGAGCGTGATCATGTTCTTCCTCGATAAAGAGAAATGAAATGCCCAAATTGAATTATATTTCCTTTTTATGCTCATAGTCTGTGACATATTTTTTGTTGATTCAATTGAGATCTTACAGCTAGCAGTATTGAATAAATGAAATGACTCCAATAGCCGTAAATAGTTTACCTTTCAAAACATCCCTTTTTTTACTTTGTTTTGAAAGGTAAACTGTTTACAGATATTGGAGTCATTGCAGTTATTCTCTCTTTTTTGTTCATTAAAATATGTAGTGTTCGGAGAAAGAGTAAGCTTATTTTAAACGTAAAGTAATTTGCGAGTATTTGGAAACTGACCATAAAATTTCCTAACTAAAGCGCGCCTAAACTATAGCACGCATGCAAGTATGTATTTGCATGCGTGTAATATGATAGGATTTTTTCATGAATGTATGCACCACTGTGGGTATGGGTTCGCATGTATGTGTTGGTTTTGAATGCGGTTTTTCCCCTTTTATGGGTGGTGACCTAACACCCCCCTCCACACGCCCTTGCGGCGGCTTGTGGGGTATTATATAGATGTAGATGAGTCTACCGATTCCTCAAGGCACAAACTGGATGTGACTTCGTCCAGTGTTCTGTTCTGTTTCGTGGCTCACCGTGTGTGGCAAACCATGTAGTTTACATAACACTCCTTAAAATCCGGGAAAACTTGCTACTTCATCAACTTTTGCTTTTTCTCTCGAATGTCAAATTCCAATTTCCATTCTTTTTTGTGGCCCTTGCTTCGAGGAATGTGCTGTGCGACCCAAAGGCTGCCTCTGTTACTCCCCCTCGAGGGGCCGCATCCCACCCCCTCCCCCCGAATTCCGAAAGAAAGGGCGGGCCTCGCCCTTGGAGACGCCCGAGGGGTCGCCACGCCTTCTCTCGGCCCCACCCCCTCCTCGCCCCAACGGGAAAGGTCTCTTTCTCGCACATCGAAGCGCTTCCGTCACTCGGGGCGAGATGCCAGTTGGGATCGAGTCACGCATTCCCTGTCGTCAAAGGTGTCAAGCACCTGGGAATCTCACGACGCGGGTCCAAAGACCGCACGCTTAAATGCGACTCCAGGGGTGAAGCCGTGTTTTGAGGAATCAAGGCGGTCGGTGGTGGGTGTTCTCGCGTTGGTTGGTTTGGCGTTGGGTGGTGACCTAACACCCCCCTCCACGCGCCCTTGAAGGGTGTTATGCAGATGTAGATGATCAGTATTTACGCATTCATCTAATATTAGTGCGGTGCGGTAACTAAATGTATTTCACCTTGTTATTTTGTCTGTCAGAAGCCACCTGGTCCAGAAGCTTAAATTCTATGAAAATATGTTTTAAAAAACTATAATTTCCAAATAATCAGCATGCTTAAATACTCTAGTTATTGCTGAAAAGTGAATAATAACAAGTTTGTAGGTTCCACTGATTTTTATGTTTGAAAACTAGCTTTTTTAAAAAAAGGTATTTAAAAATAAAAATCAGTGGAACTTGCAAAGTCGTCATCATTCACTTTTCTCCGTGAAGTTCCATCAGATTGAGCCGAAAACCATAGAAATCGTGGTTATCTTTATTGAATCTTCGTCGACATAGATATTTAAGGTTGTACTTCAGTTGTAAAGTCTTGATATTTTACTTTTAACATGGGTATGAATGCTATGAATGTTAAGCACTGTTATGATACAAAGCCATCAGTATATAAAGCAAAACTCCACTACGAGCTTAACAGTAGTAAAATTTACTGTAGTTATCCATAGTTTTCAGCACTTATTTAAATTTATTCATTGAAAAATAGGTTCTCTTAAACACGAGAGAAGAAGATACATTGTTTAATCTACATAAGTATTGGGTGAAGTAATAAGAAAGCTTCATCTACATCTAAATAATACCCCGCAAGCCGCCACAAGGGTGTGTACCGGGGGGTGTTAGGTCACCACCCGTAAAAGGGTGAAAAAATCTCATTCAAACCAACACATACATGCAAACAGTGGTGCATAAATTCATGCAAAAATACTATCATTTTACACGCATACAAATACATATGCTATCATCTAACAAATAATAGCACCTTTGGATGAAGTAAGAAACTCATCCAACATTGTGCAAGCTAGAATTTGGTAAATGGGAAGGCGAAATTCCACCACCACAACAACATGCAACATAAAACGAAGGTAAAGAGTTTGACCCATTGCTGCAGGTAGAAGGAGGCTTCCCCCACGCTGAGGGAAGGGACGGAAGGGGGAATTTAGGGAAACCAAAGCAGAGCAAACAAAACTGTAAAGACCACTACACTACTCGATGGCATTCCAACGCGGTCATGCGGGAAGGGTCCTGACAGCAACACACAAGAAGTCAGTAAAAGTGCATGAATTTCAGCAGAACTAATTATTCCCTAGACGCTGAGGGTGACAAATGGCATTTTTGATATCTATGAGTATAACCCTACAGCTGTTATCCCGTATTGTCCGTGAGAAGGAGGAGTCCTTGAGTCTGCTGCTTCTGACATCTATTTCCCGAATTTTGTATGCATGATCCAAGCGGCCAATGTATGTTGGAGTGTGGATAATTTGCGAGGCCTCGGTGCTGAAACATTCGGAGCTGAATTTATTTACTAAGTTCAACCTAGCATTGAGTCGTCTTCCTTCCAATGATTCCCATCCCAACTCCATAAGCATTTCAGTGACACTTTTCGTTTAATCGTAACAGTTTTTCACTTTGCGGTTCAAATCGTTAACAAAAATCAAGAATAGTAACGATCCGATAACACTTCCCTGAGGAACCCCCGAGGTGACTCGTAAGCTGTCCGAACTAGCGCCGCTAAGGACTACCCTCTGTTCCCGCTCTGAAAGGAAGTCTCAAACCCAATTTATTGCGCCCTTTAATTTATGGATGAGTTTACCATATGGAACCCTATCAAATGCCTTTTGAAAAGCTAAAAAGATTGCATCGACTTGCCTACCACTTTCACCTGATAAAAGTAAGTCATGTGTGAATAATCTTAATTGGGCCTCCCATTAGCGTGTTTTCCTGAATCCGTGTTGATTGTCACTTAAAAAGTTAATGTTATCTCTGAACTGACAATTATTTGCTCTAAAAGGTTGCAACATATAGAAGTGAGAGATATGGCTCTGTAATTGCTGGGGTCCTCCCTGTCATCACTTTTAAAAATAGGCGGCGAATTTCCAATTCTTAGGGATTCAGAGCTTTAGGTTTTCTTAAACATTTTAGGAAGACTAAGAATTTTTATAAACAGCTGGTATTTAATCTTTCCCTCGCTGCTCGATGGATTCATCAAAATATGGTTGGGACATTATAAAGAACATTTTAATAGAATATATTCATAATTTTACGCTAAAGACTTGGCTCAGTTAAATGCATAGAGTTCGAATAGAGTTCGACTGTAAAGGATTTGGAACCTCAAGTTGCCTTCCAATATGAGAAAATAACGGAGCATTTTCCTTTACGTTTTTGTAGGTACCCGCAGGTTCAATTTCTTCGGGATTAGGAAAGGCGAGAGAGGATTAAGGAGCAGTACTCGTGTTTGCCGGCGTTGGTAAGTTGCAAGATTGAGCCGTTTTCAGTTTTAAGCTTTTGTGAGAGGGGGAGGGGCACGGTGGTGCTGCCGTGGGTAGGGAGGAGGTATTTGGGGGATGGGGGCGGGAGATCATCGGTTCGGGGATTACCTTCGTTACGACGGGGAAAAGGGAGGAGGAAACGGTTGTGTTAGCGAGTTCAAACGCTCCTCCTCCCCAAACGCCACCCCCCAACCCTCACACTGTTCCGACCCCGTGTACGACCCCAATTCTTCACCGCCTGTGCTCCCCCGAGCACCCCCCACTCTGCGTCCGCCCTCGGTCCCTCCTTCCAAACCCCCGTTTCCACCTTCTTCTTGCCTTTCCACTCTCATTACCCATTCTCCACGATTATTATTACGATCTACGGCAACCGTTATGAGTGCCGTTCCTCAGAACATATAATATCTCCCTCTATATCCATCCATCCATCCTTATACACACACGCACACGCGTACGCGCACGAACGAACGCGCACGAACGAACGCGCGCGCACACACATATACACACACAGATCTATATATTATTTATCAATTTTTAAATAAAAAGGAAATTCACATTTGTCATATTAAATTCGCATCAAATGTAAAAATATATGTTTTTATTTGTGATCATCTTGTGTAGATGTTTTGATGTTTTTAGTATTAAACATTTTTTATTATTTGCTAGGCGATTAAAAAATATTACGTGTATGGTAAAGGAAGAAGGCTTAGAAACATACTTAGACGAAAACAATGAATAAATAAATCGAACTCGGGCCGTCCGCTCAGTAGTCCAACGCTCTGCCTTTGGACTGTCACAGAGTCATTCCTTATAAATATAAAGTCAGAGTTATTTTTATGTATTTATTTTCATGTTTTTACAAATAAACTTATACTTTCAAGCACACCCATACACACACACACGTTCATACATAATATATATGTTACTTCTCAGACCCGATTCACCTCCAAATTGCTCCCACCATATCCCATATGCGTTTCTTTTATATTTTAATCCAGTTTGAATATACAGCCCATGCTGGAATGCTGGTTGTTTTCATTCAATATTGGGAATGGGGAACTTCGCCCACTCCATTGTCACTTTAATTACCGCGTGAATCTACGGAATTGATAAGAGAATGTTCGTTCATAGAGGAGGAGACTACCCTTTTGTGGATTCTACGTTCGACGCATGCGCACCTTTTAGAGGCAGAATGAGGATCCTATTAAACGCTGGCTCAATTACACAGATGTAATTTTGACCCAAATTCGAATACACATTACCGGGTGAAACGATAAACAAAAAAAATTATTTATCATGCCCTGCGCACTGTCATGCACAAAAGGTAACATCTATCACAAATTAAGTTTTCGTTTTCTTTAATTTTAGCTAGGAACATGTATGTGCAAAGCATACCCTTTCACCGAACACCGCACTCCTATTTGCCTGACTTGCCTGCACCACTCCAATTATTTCGGAGTCGTCCTTCCCGTATGATATATTCGCTAAATGAGGGAACTCCGGAGATTAATGCTAACCTCTCTAACATTATCGCGATATAACTTTTTTATTGTGATATAATTATTTATCATACATATATTATCATTATATATGTGTATTATTATGCCATGATGTTTAAAATACTTGAAGTCAGTAGGATTGATGTTACATTTAAACTGCCTTTTTTGTCATCTCATATTTTATCCTTCTGTGTCTAATTGTTTCCGGAATGGCTCCTATTATTAAATGACTATGGGAATGGTGTTTTATTTTTGCAGCACTAATAACCTCCGTGAAGAAAATAATCAATGATTCCCATTGGCCGTTTGAGGACACAACTTTCCCAAACGGACAAAGTCCTCCGAAACTGTCCCCACCCCTCTTTGGATCGCTACAGGCCTTCCGTTCGGGGATGAAAATTTGACCTAACGAGAGGGATGAAGGGATAGGGTGCTGTTATTCCTCCCATCTACGAGGTAAGTCGAGTGTGAATGGGGGAGAGAAGTGGACGGCGCCAAGAGTTTGAAAGAGGACGAAAAAAAGAACGAAAGCGAAAACCCCCGCAAATCCAAAAAAAATCTGTTATCGCAACGGAATGCCGGCGTTTATCGACTTCCAATTTCTCCGCTTGGCTTGGCTTCTCGCTCCCTTGCCATCTGCCCTTAAAAAAAGCTGGGAATCGCATTCCTTTCCTCCGTTCCCTTTTAACCCCAACCTTCCAGAAAGAATTCCTGGGGCGGAGTTGAGGCAGGCTTGATTTTTTTCCTTTGAGACCTCGGGTCGATCCTCCAAACGACAACAATCGATGCGGTCGGTACGCAGTAAATACGGCGCGACGACGGGGGTCTCCTCCTGGAAGGAGTGAGGGCCGTGCTCAGCTCACACAAACACGGGCGAGCCAGGGCTCTTGCCCGTCGGTACTCCAGGGTGGAGAGGACGAGAGACATCCCCCCCGTTTGTCGCTCCCTCAGCAGGACGGGCAAACGCCGCGTGACCGAGGACGATGGCAGGGACCGAGAGATCCTATTCCCGCGTCGGATTGGGTCGTTAAAGGTGAGTTGGGGGCCTCCTGATCTGCCGCAGCCGTAGGCCCCGGGGGCGTTGCGGGGAGAAGCTGGGGGGGAGAGAATGAAGACGGTTGCAGGAGGGGCAGGGGTGAGCCGAGCGGTTAAGTGGAGCAGGAGTCTCGAATGGCTGACTTAGGAGGAAAGTGACGGGGATGCCTTTGGGGTGAGTTTGCAAGTGGCCGTATGTGGAAGGCGGGGTTGGGGGCGAGAGGGTTCGGAGGTGCGTTTGGGAGGGTGCGGGTAGCACTGGTGGGATTTATTTCAAAGAACAGAATGAGTCCTTTGGGGGGGGAGCCGGAAGGGCAAGAGAGGAGGGGGAACGTCTTTTTATTTTTAGCCTGGGCTGGTTCGGCGGTCGGCGGGAGTAGAACTGAGTAAGGGAGACAGAGAAGGAATGTTCAGCCTGGTGCAAAAGAACGTGGAATCGTGCAAAAAATATATATATTTAATCCTGTGGACGGCGCTAATGCGTCGGCGGCATAAATGGCGATGGTGGCAAATGGGGGGCGGAACACAATGAGAGGCGGAGGTGGGGGAATGGGCGCAGGGATCGGGTGTCCCCAAAGGAGTGGGGCGGGGGAGGAAAAATTGCCTCCTTTTTGTTTTAAATGAAAGGGTCGGGGTAAAGATGTACGGGTAGAGGAGCGCTCCTCCGGGAATGCCGGACAGGGAAGGGATCGACGAGGGTGGAGGACTTCTAGTCTTTTTTTTATTAAGCTGCACTCCGGGAGGAAGAGTTGGAGCGAGGGCGTTGGAGGTGTATCGGAAGGGGGGAGGGGGAGTGGGTTGTGGAGGTCGGCTGGTCGGAATTTCCCGACGAGAGATGTGGAATTGGAGAAGTGCGCGATGGACGAACCATCGAGGGTATACGTGCCTGTGGGTGTGTCTGTGCAGTGCGGGTCCTTTTTTAGCCGGGTGTGGAGAGCAGTAGGAAAAGTCTCGTAGAGATAAGGTTGATTGAGGCTTAAACCGCACCCTGCCCCATTACTCCCCCGCCCGGCGAAATTTCCTCCCTTCCCTATCGCGCCACCGCGATGGCCTTCTTTTTTTCCTCCGCCGCCGTCCCCCAGACCCCAAGTGCTCTCTCGCCCCGCGTCCACGCATCAAGAGATATCGGCGGTGAAAAAACGTCCGTATAAATTGCCGCATCGGTCGGTGGGAGTGGGTGGTTGTGTGGGGGGCGGTGGGTGGAGGCTTGTTTCGCATCCGCGGGCTAATTCAAACCGCTTTTCACGCCCGTGTGCCGTCCTCAGTAATCTCTACGTGGAAATCTTCCGGGGCTTTTATCTTTCTCACACTAGCACACTGACACTGCTCCACTCCCACGCACCCCACGTCTCCCGGGAGCGATCTCAATCGAATCTCCAATTGGCTGCTCATTTCCTCCCGAGCGACCGCAAAACCCTTCCCACTCTTCTTCCTCTCCCGGTCAGTCCTCCCTAACCTCTCCCGCTCGCAATCTGAAGGTCGTACGTCACTCTTCATTCAGCACTCCGCCGCTGCCGCCAACGCGTTTGTCTTCCCTCCCGTCTTTTGGCCCCTTTCACTTTCACAACTCGACTGGGAGAATGGAGTGGTGCCGCCGCGGAGGGCTATTTATTGCCTTTTCCAACTGCGCGTCCGAATTCCGGCGGAAGAGTAATTTTCAGCCCTGCACGGACGGACCCACCCACCGACTAATACGCTTGCGTGCCGCCGCCGGGAGAGGGGGCCGCAACACGCGCCGACTCACGCAATGCCAGGCCTCGGCCTAAGAGGGTTTGTACACATCAACCCATGTTGCAGTCTTTGCTTGGAATGGTCCAATGGGCGGCGCCTGGTTTCTTTCGGCGCCTCTACCTCTTTGACGGAGCACTATTCGTTCGTTTCACATTTGATGACCGTCCGTGGTCAAAGAGAAGGGTAATCCAAGCGGCGATAGTCTAAGGTGATGACTGATACGGGCCCAGTACGAGTCAGCGACCAAGTGGTAGCTGCGTTCGTTCCACTGTAACGTCTGTTCAAATGCGGGCATTCCACTGAGCACAGATATTGCCATTAGATTCCGAGGGGAAGAACGAATCTCCGATAATATTGAGTGAACTGGAAAACCGAAAGCGATGTAGGAAGGAAGAAAACATTGATGAAACCTATGGCGTGAAGAAGTGATCATAGCCGTTTGTTTGTTTTGTTAAGCATGAATATATATGTTCTCAAATTTCATGAATTCTAATGGGAATTACCATTTATTAAATATCATAATGAAAAATTAGTCCCAGAGGAAGTGCGTAAGCAGGTACTGCATTTAAGTAGCTTAGATTGGCCAGATTATAACAATAAAAAAGTTGATCTGTTAATCCAATCATGTTTCTGTGATTAATTTAACCTTAAACTTTTCGTTTGGCTCTTTACAACTTCAATAATTAATATAATGACACTAAGTAATAATCCACTCCAGGTTTTGATTAAATAAGCACTCAATTAAATAGGAAGAGGCAATGATGAAATAATTTCTAACAACATGTCACAGTTTTTAAGTGGCATTTCCATGATTTCTTTTAATAAACGTTTAAAATTCGCCTACTCTCATTATCTGTCAAAAGCGGTACACTATCCATTAAATGACGAGTTTGAAATCGCGGAGAAGTGAAAGGAAATATATGAAATGTGCCTCAAGGGGAGGTCACGAGAAAAAAAAACATTTTTCGTAATGGATTTTGCATGACCAACGCTACTCGTACTGTTTGGTTTCCATGAAAACACAGGAATTTTGAATTTGATTATGTACACATGCCATTCTTTATTGCATGCCTGTGTTCAGTGAAATTCCGTTGGCTTTTATGAAACGTGTTTTAAGTCGTTGGTAGGTTTTTTTCCCATTTATTTGTGTTCAATCTTGTTATATTAAAATGAAAGATTTAAAAGAGATTTCTACAGTAAAACTTAGTAATGTCAAGCGTAAATTTGAGGGAATAACGCATATTAAAATAAAAAACTGGCGTCGTAATTTTCCATTCTAATTACCGAAAAAATGTGACCAGTTTCACATTAATAAGGCATTTTCTGGCAACATGCTGACGCAACTTAGCTTATACCGTCATATTAACATTGCGCAACGGTGCTACGTAGAACTGCTTCGTGACAAATTGATTTTAAGGTCACTGGTCATTCACTGTAGTCAGGTGGGCAATACTTTCACCTATCAGCACAGAATTGTACCCTCGAACCCCTAGTCATCCTTCTGATTTAATTATCCCAGCCTAGCCTAGCCATTTTGTATCCTCCTCTTTATACGTAAGTACTCAAATATCGCATCCAATAATTTTTGATAGTTTTAAATGCCTTAAATGAACGCTTTCTTATCTAACACAGTTTTCCCATATGTCTCTGCTTAGATAAACTCAGGTTCCGTATTTCAAATCATCAAGATAAGAATTCAGCGGAAAGGCACCTTACAATTAATTTATATTTTAAAAATAATAGTAGAAATGTGTATGATGAAAATTTGTTTGCACAAACGCTCCCTTAACTTTACTTACGCTCACTTAGTGTTTCCAAAAACTTTCTTATGATTTCATGACTATGAGAAGTAGTCACAACGACCTTTGCCGAGTAGACGCTTACCGGAAAAATCAATCGCGTCCACTGATGGATTGAGAACACTGATTCCGCCCCAAATGACCCCAAAACCCCTTCCTCCAGCCTCGGTTCATTGCTCGGCTGGAGGATCCTCGGAACCGGACGAACAAATCAGCGATCGGGCGCAGTTATTCCTTCCATTTGACTGAGTGGGAGTGGTTAGCACGAGATAAGTTAACCGAGGCATTATCTAGATAGGTCTGCCATAAATGTGAGGCGTCTGGTTGTAGTAGTCTTGAGTATCTTCCGTAACAGAAATTTTCATATGCCGGCTAAATTTTGCTTGTGCCATTGCAGTTTCAAAAACCATGGCTACGCACGGGGTCCTATCTAGCGACAGCATCACGAACGTTGATGATGCTCACTGTGTTTAGAGCCTGTTCTGCGGCGTTCCGTCTCACCTGCCTGCGGTGATGACCGCTGGAGTTTCCTACCCCTAAAAATAAAGCGGAGGGAGCTCTCCCGCCGCTCAGCTCACGCCTGTCAAGGGGGGGGGCGGATGGGGGTGGGAAATTAAGAGTCGTCTAGATAAGGGCCCCCCCCCCCAGCAAAGTTTACATCCGCCCTCTCGCTTCCTTTCTTCCGACGAGATGGAGACTTAAGGGAGTCGAGTGGGTTACGAGTTTTGAAGCCCTAGGGATTGATAGATGTGAATGGGGCAAGTTCCCTCGCTGGCGAACGGGGGGCAGTGGAGATGGGGAGTAGAATAGGGGTCGGCGAGAGTCGGATTGGGAGCGGGAGGATGGGGGAGGAGGGTTTAAGGGTTTGGCCGTGTGCGAGGGGGATTGAAAGTTGGCGCTAACTGGAAGTGGGGAGGGGTTTCCCGGCGAGGAGCCTCCTCCTCAGCCGGCGGTGGGATTTCTGGACGTCCGGGGTTTAACCGCGCAGACGACGCCGTTAAAGTTGGGACGGGCTCACGGATCTCGGCAATAACTCGCCTTCCGCGCGCCCTCGTTCCCACATGCCCGGGGCCGCCACCGCTCGGGGCTCCCCACACATTCGCAGCACCTCCCTCCCTCTCCACCCTGGCTTTTCCCTCCCTTCTCTCCTTCCCACGTTGCCCTTTGTCCTCGTAGCCCTTCAAACTCGACCCTAAACCGTTTGCTTCTCTATACCCGCCGGCTCCGGAGGATTCGACCCCGAAGCAGAGTGTCCCGATCCTGGGAAGACACTTAACGATGGAAAGGCAAGGCAGCGCTGGGAAGGCTGGTATTCTGCTCCCATTCACAGTGCCGAGTCCTTTCACGACACTCCCTTCTCGAGGACGATTGAAGGAGTTCCGTATTCGTCAACGTGCATCATCATTCAGTGCTAAAACCATTTGCGGAATACGGTGCGTTGGGAAGAAACACGCGAACCCCTATTCCTCCGGAATATGTTCTTTTTCGCTTGCCTCCAGTATTAATCGGCATTCGTACGCGGTGTATCAGTAGAACAATTCCATTTTTAATCACCTTATCACTGCCTTACTGCTTTTCAAATGTTTCAATGATTTCCTTATTGCTTCCGTTGATGGTGAGTGCACTAGTTTGAGTCGAGTGGGCGATTGTTGCTCGCACTTTACTTCACCATTTGTGCGATTGTCTCTCCGGTACCTTTTAATCATTAATTGAAATGCTCACCTCATAAATCGAGGATCTTGTTCTTCCAAACGTTCATCTTTTCCTTCTTATTTCAGAATAATAGTGAATTAGGTTGAAAATGATGTTGTTCATCATGTTTACCTTTTGTATAAAACATACGATTCCTATCAAGTCTCACTCATTGAGTGTTAAGCAAAAGGAAACTCTGATATGGACTTGGAAAGGTGTTAACTAAGTTAACCAAGTTTACGCATACGATATTGTCTCCACAAATTGGTAATTTAAACCACTAATGTGAATTTCTCCAAACACTGGAGTATAAGTTATTACAGTCGGTTTTCAATTTAGCAGTTTTTTATTAATTATTCTGTCAATTAATATTTTTGTTCAGCATACAGGTAGGTTGTAGCTTGATCGTACGTGGTTCGTCGTTGTACGCTGATATGGAAAAGGAGTTGGTCACCTAATGGTGACGCTTAAGCGTTGATAGTAGCCGTGCCTCAATAAAATCCAGTGGACAAATGCATTGTGCTCCTTATTTCATGGGGAGGGAGAGATTAATTAATTAATCCTTGGAGTGAGGAAAGAAACGCATGGAGAGTCTATGCGTATGGATACTTCTATGGTTTGATAGATTAGCAAAGGAGGCAGGAGAGATGGAACTCAATTTGAAATACACCAAAAACCGAGCATCTGTTCTCTCTAGAGGAGATAAAACTGTGAAAGATACATTCATAAAGCTTAATGGAATCAATCGAGAGGTGTGCAAAAAATTCTAGTATTTGGGTGTAAATGAAGGCTACAAATTAAATTGGAGCTGTAACCGGTAAAACAGCTTGCCTAAAACCTAATGAGGATGCTAGAATCGCGAAACCTCAGCCGGAACCTGAAGATTATCAAACAGTAGTGAAAACCGGTGGTGACATGGTTAAGAAACATGGACAATGACTACGATAAAATAGAACTTCATAAAGGGTTGTAGAGAAAGATATCGAGATAGATTTTTGGTACTATCAATGAAGGAGGGAAAAGAAGAGTCGGGAAAAATAGAGAATTGAAAAGATTTCAGAACCCTCCAAATATTGATAAAGAAATAAAAGGCGACATACATGTATTTAGATGGTTAAGGCATTTTGATAGAATGCTGATAGATCTATCTATCAAGAAGAGCCACATACGGGAAAACCCTCAAAAGACTCATCACATCAGTGAGGCTTATACCAAAGATCCTTAACTTAAAGATAAAGGTAGACAGATGGACATTTTCGAACGAATGGAGGTTATGCAATACTCTAAGGAATATTGTAGCATTTGGTTGGATAATTTATTGTTTGACAATCACTACCACCTTGCGGTTTTTTCTTTCTTTCTAAATTACGGGTGGTGCTCTAACACCCCCCACCACACGCTCTTGCGGCGGCTTGCGAGGCATTGAGTAGATGTAGATGTATATAATAAATCAAGTGTTTAGACGGCTAATTTTGGTTGTATTTTTAAGGATCGTGAGGCTGAAGCTCGAGGTGCAATCAATGTAGGGTTGTTCTCATCAAAGTGGATAGTGTTACTCCTTTATAATCCCAAATTTTAGTGCATTCGTTATTAATTTCTGGAATTCTCAACGTTCGATATTATCCATTCTGTACCATTCGACCGATGCAGTCAGATACCGCAGGCTCCGTGTAATCCCATATTTTGCTCGATTTCGGATCTCCATACCAAATCGACGCGTCGTGCGAGCGGTGTGACGTCGAGGTAGACGGATAGTGCTGATATAAATGACTGCATTAGTCGAAGCAAGTGAAAGCACCACTCACAAACTGGCCCTGAGCCACGAATGACGTATTGCACGCAAAATTCTCTCACCCTGCGTCGAGTGTCTCGTTCTGATTGCGTGGGGGAACATTCAAATTTCTCCTTCGCGACTATGGCGCTCGGAATGCCATTCTAGTCTTCCTGCCCCTGCGTCTCCCGCGCTCACTTTTAACACTTCCCGATCCCTGTCAGATCTTCGAAATTAATCAGAACGGAATTAAAATTCTTGCTTAAGGAAGAGGGAACCTAAATTCGGGTTTTGCGGCACAAGGAGATAAAATAAATGGATACGTGATCAGTCCGTCCGTCCCGGGAGCAATGGATCATGGGACGGGAGAAATTCGATTGACGTCAAAATAAAACTAAAAAAGACTTCTATGAGGAGAAGAACGTCACTCAAATCAATCAAAGGAAGTTTGGTTGAAAAAAAGGGAGCGTTCGCGTGAAATTTTGCACTTGTTGCATCAGTGGCATGTGCTATTGGAAATAAAAACTTACAAAATATAAGATACTTCGATACTAGACGTTGGTAGCGGGTTCTGGATTTAAAATTGGCTCATTAAATGAGAAAAAATAAACACGACGGAAGAATAAGGGGGAGGGAGGAGAAAAGTAAACGCAGCAATCAATACGGAGTATTATTATGATTTTATAAAGAACGATCTGGATTGCATATTTCATGAGGAGCGATTGATTCGTTGATTGGGAAAATATAATGGAAAATTTGAGATGTTAGGCCAGTGCCATATTATTTTACTATGCCAATTATGAACAGATGCATTTTTATGGTTTGGCATGAGGTATACATGTAAATCAAAGAGGAGGTGACGGAGACGCATGGAAATTAAATATGCATATGAAAATAGAGGGCTGGAATTTTCAGATCGAAATTATAATACAATTTGGTGCTACGACATATTTTTCTACTTATTATCTCATCATCTCTGTTTCTGCCTTCATAGGAAAATGTATGAATGGGTAATTTAAAATACATTTTCAAAATCTTTAACTCTATTCTAATTCATTATGTACACATTTTTTAAATATGAATTTTGTAGGCACTATAATAGTGATTTCTAAAATAAAAAAATGCTGAGTAACATTCCAAGATCAATCAATAGCGTTTCAAATAAAATTAATAAAATAAAATAAATGTTTCTTTCACTTTAAATTAATTTGCGACTCCTTTTACCTTTATTTAAAAAAATATTTCATGACGCAGATCCGATAACCTATTCGATCATACTTTTTTTACGATTTAATTTTTCGATACTCGTTTTTCGTTACTTTGTTACTCTTTTCATGTATATAAGTGTATCAACCCGTGCTGTTTCTAAAATTGAACTTTTGTGCTCTAGTGTTTCCATTTTTTATATGAATGATTTCACATTATTATTACTTCCACTGAGGTTGTTCAAAATACATGGAATTACTTTTCAGGATAAATGAATCTTTCATACAGACGACATGATTATGCTAAACAATTCAAGAAGTTTCCAGAAGTAGCTTGTTATCCCGAGTAACTATCTAAGGAGACCTTAAATTTACAGAACATCATGAGCTAAAACTGAAATTTCTACGATCGAATTTGTTACTAAGTAGAAATACGGGAACTTCACAAAATAAAAGCGATCGACCTTGAACAGGATTCCAGTCAGGATAAATAATTTTCACACTTCAGGGTCCTCGTATTTGCGTGCACAGCGTGGGGTGAATCCTTTAATGGAACTTTGGCAAGATTACTTTCAGTTTTTCCTCAGGAACACTTTTCTTTAGCGCCTTTGCATAATACCGTCACCAAATGCTGATGACGGTATTTTAACCGGTCTTATGCCTAAATAGATGAGAGAATATCTAGTTCCAATATCTCCCTCATAAATATATATATATTGTATATTTATTATTATTGGAATAGTATTTGTAAGCACGCTACGAATTTCATGAGAGGCATACTATTCATCTATTTATATCTACACAATATCCCGCCAACCGCCGCAAGAGCGTGTGATCACACACACAAGATAAATACAAGAGCTATGCATACACAATCGCAGTCATTTTACCTCCACTTATAGGTTACTTTGATCATGCAATCGAAAAATTTTAATCACGCAAAAGAAAGTACTTAAATGCAACACTATTCAATGAAAGAATACGTATATTCAAATCATGCTGTAGAAACATTACAAATATGGGTCTATTAAATAAAAAGGTAGGATATCGACAAATATTGGCGATTCCATTTATGTCCTGCACGATTGCTGTCATATCTATTTTGATTGATAATGGTTCGAGGAAAGTAATGGGGGCCTGTAATACGTCCTTAAAATCCTCAAATAAGTAACCTGCATCAAATGTACGCAGTAAATTTAACTTGTATTTAAGCCTATGGTCAACTAGTGGCTTCCATCCTAATTCTTTCAATAGTGTCGTGACACTGTTACCTTGTTCATGACAACTTTTAACAAACCTAGCTGCTCTACGTTGCACTCGATCTAGTTTTAAACTGAACTTACCTCGTGAGGATCCCATACACCCGCAGTAAAATCTGGGTGGGGCCTAAATAAAGAAAAATAACAACGCTCCTTAACCCTTTCATTACAATTCCCAAGTATTCTTTTTATGAATTCAAACTTTTAGTAGCAATTCCGCAAATTTCACGAATGCGTTTTCCACACGAATTATGTCACGGATTGTCTCAGGAAGGAATAGAAAAGCAGTTCCTAAAGCAAAGCCTCGTCCCTAACAAATCCTCGACATATTAATAAAGGAATTTGCTACAGACATCGATCCTTTCAAACATTTTTTACAAGTTAATGGGAGAAGGTTCAGTTGCTCGCGATTGGAAGCTACCTCAAACAAATACCCTCTACAAAGGCGGCTACGGTGAGGACCCCCCAGGACCCACAGGTCGATTTCCTTAACATCGCTATCATGCAAAATCTCAGACCATATAATTTTTATCAGTATAATGGCCATAGTGGGAGCATATAGACATATGGTATGAGTGGTTTTGTCTGTGGATTAACGCATTTACGGATGCATTTGTTAACCAATAGATGTGCGTGTATAGCTGGCGCCCCCTCACTCTCCGCCACTCGCCCTTGTGGCGTATATTGCATATACAGTTATGACATGATTAGTACCCAAGTATTTGTCTTACAGTACTAATTTGGTCATCTTTGTACGAATAAATGTAAATTTGTTCTACATTCCTTTTAAGGAGTGTATTTTAAAGTGATTTATCATTGATGTTTCAAATTTATCTTAGAATGTCATTCCTGAATACTGTGTGGAAAATAATGTATACATATACAGAAAATATGTATGGACTATATAAATACTATTACGAAATATTTTGCGATTCTGATTAATTTCTTTTTTATGTAAACATCACAGTAAATCGAGAAAATGGGAACTTAATAAAATAGTTACATATTCCAAACACGTAATCTTGTAGTGTCTTTTGTTTTTAGACTGAAATCGGTGAAAATATAATAAAGGCTAAAAACCCTGATACTCGATTTTCTGAGGGGCACTAACAATATAGTATGCAGTTTAAAAATGGATCTGTCAATGCTACTTTTATTTGCGAGTGATGAATTTGTAAAGTCAGTTTTGTTTTTTCCTATATTCCTCCTAGTACTCTTTATTAATGAATCAATTTGACATATGAGATTTACATGAAAAATTTCGCTCCACTCTTTGAAATATGATTGCATATGTTTTGTCTGTTAATTTTTCCTTACTATGCAAGTCTCGATCGCTCTGCGATAGCAGGTCTATTTTTAAAAAGGCTCCTCCTAGGTTATTACTTCAGTAAATGCCTTTCTGGTTGCCTCAAGAAAGAGGATGCTGAAAATAGAAGTGATTACTTTTATAGATTTTTCTTTTTTACATCCATTGTTTGTGTTAATGCATATCTGAATTGTGTTTTCATGGTCCTTTGGTACCACTAATAACCTCACTTTCAGCCATTCATTTCCCTGTCGCTCGTATATACTGTTTTATCTTGGGAACACAGCCTTTTATCATTTTACGGGCTCCTGTTCCTAATATTTCTTAGATTAACATTAGAGGTGTGAATAACTCATTTTCCTCAGCGTTAAACATTTGCAAATATTTTTCTTCCCTGCTTACCCAAATACGGAGAGAGCTTTACTAAACACCCTAGGGCAGGTCAAATGATTCATTGGCTGTGACATTTTCGAGAAGGAAAATTTTTCGTTGCTCTAAGTTAAAGTAAATGAAAATGTGAGAGTGATGAGGGAGCGGTAAGAGTCATTTGGTGGTCGCGAATCGAGAGATACTTTTACTTGAGTGAGAATGGGCAAAATTTCTTCAAATGTTAAAATTTTGACTGATGGCCGTTGTTTCAAATACACTTCAGGATTTCTAGCATTTAATTTCCATGCGCCACCAAATTATACGGTAGTCGGGGGATTAAATTCCCACGTCATTTTCAACTGAGGTACTCCTTGAGCAAAAATTGGAGTACGCTCTGAGGACTGCAGCAGTTTATACATTTCATACAAACACGATTTCACTCTGATGAAGTTTGCCCTACAGTAAGAATAAACAACTGCGCGGGAACAACGAAGAGCAAAATATCGTTTAAATGACGCTAAAAAGGAGGCCATACTTCAGCCTCTAATTATAGCTGGAGTGCTTAAGTAGTAAGGTACACAAAGAGACATAAATTCTCTTTATGGCGAAGCACACCTCGACCCAGTGTTGGCGTGATAAAAAAGATCCAACGTATTTCAAGTCCCCGCGCTAAAGTTCTCCAGTGTCTCCCTCCACAGGGTGGTCATTCTGCATTAATTGGAAAAGTAGTATTCTGTTTAATGACCAACCAAGCACAACAGGGATATTTTGTGTATCAGGTCCTAGTTGTCTTGAATGAAAATCGAAGAATGGTTTTGTGCTTTCTATTGTATTAGGCTCAACTTTGTGGAAATTCATGTTCCATATTTATTTTATTAAGAACACAATGTATACATCCACTGTTCTTTATTATCGTACAACTAGTTTCAACGCTTAGGCGTCATCATCAGGTACAAAAATAAAACCAGCTGCGGCCCATTTACATAGCATTTATGAGGGAGAGTGGAGTGGGTGAAAGAGGGGGTAAAAAAGAGGGGTTAAATCGGGTTGTGATCGGCGTAAATTGGAAGGAGGATAGAGGTGTTAAGCGTCAGTGATTGGTGGGTTCACAGGGGGGGCGGGGGGAGGGGTGGAAAGAATTTTTATACAAACCAGTTAATGTGGTTGGAAAATAATACAAATGGTGTTAACTCCCTTTTTATGTAAACGAAAAATACCGGGACCGTAAACTTGATTGGCACTAAGTAATACGGTCCCGGTATTTTTTGTTTACATTGATTCACGACCGTAGCTACGTTTCTTGTATATTTAAATTCCCTTTTTATGGTTTAATTTCACAAAAGATAGCCAATCTCTTTCCAAGGGAACAATTTTGATTAGCCTTCTACAATAGGAATAACTTAAAATAATTTTTGAACTCTGCGAAAGACAAAGTAGTCAAATTGAATAAAAGTGGCATTTATAGGTTAATTTGTAACGACTGTAATGCAATATATTAAAAACGGGTCATTTGGTGAACGAATTATTGTTTGGATATCTCTCCCCAATCATAGAGGTACCCCTTTCCTTCACCGAAAGACACAACAATCCCCCCTCCCCGTCCCCACTGTGAATCCACCACTCACTGACGCTTAACACCCCTATCCTCCTTCCCATTTACGCCGATCACAACCCAATTGTCCCCTCTTTTTCCACCCCTCTGTCACTCACTCCACTCTCCCTCATAAATGCTATATAAATGGGCCGCAGCTGGTTTTATTTTTGTACCTGATGATGACACCTAAGCGTTGAAACTAGTTGTACGATAATAAAGAACAGTGAATGTATATATTGTGTTCTTAATAAAATAAATATCGAAGAATGGTGAGTTGTTGAAGTTTGAAATTTGAAACCCTCAAAGTTGAAAATAGCAATTTTACTCTGAAAAATTTCCTTTTTTTAATACAATACGTATTACTACATAGTTGTTATTTATTTATAAATATAAATTATAATGTCAACCAACCCTAGTAATAATGATTTTTCAAACGCGTTTGCAAGAGTCAGAAGATATTAGAAAGTACACTCGGCGCTCTTCGATGAATTATTTATAATTAAATGACTAAGCTGGTGTGAATTAATGACCCCACGTCGCCTTGCCACAAATAAATATCTAGACCATTCGTAAAAATATGGGCCAAATAGTAATGCCGCGAGTTTTTAGGATTGGAAAGGCTCCAAAAGATGAGAGCTTTGCCAGCACGTTTTCCTATTAGACTGCTTTTTCATGGCTAGTCACCTCTTCATTTCTATTAGCAGTCATTAGGAAAATTTTGACACCATTTGACGATGACTAATTAGCTAATAATAAAAATAATAATAGCCAATAATTCGGTGGTAATACTGACAGAAATTCTTGATAAGAGTCCTGAACACCAGGACTTCTGTTATAATAAAAAAATAATTCACTGCCTCAGTCATAAAATAATCGGGTAGAAGGGTTTAATTTAGATCGAAAAGCCTCTCACCGATGTCGGTCGAAACTTCAAGAAAAAGTTTCCTGGAATATACCAATAATTTTATTCAAGAAAAAAATCTCCATTGGTTGAGATCCCACTTCTCCGCTGCGCAATTTGCATGGAATCCGTTAAAATTCTCAATTTAGAATGTGATCACGCACTGTTCAGTCCTACCGCACCGGGTGACCAGTACAAATAATTTAGTTACACTCTGATCAGTATAACCAATCTTTCTGTTGCTCCCTCAACGGGAAAGGTGACAAATGGCTTATGTAAAAATCAATTATCCAAAGAATTATGGTTTACTCACGTTCGCCTCTAAACAAAACGACTCGAAGATGAAGGAAATTAAAATTAAGTTTGAATTTTGGGAACAGAAGTAAAGAATTGCGTTGGAAGCGGTGGGTGAGGGAATTGGATGAAGGAATTCTGCTTCTTGTTAACAATGACGATGAAGTGTCAATTCCAAAAGTAATTGTGCAGAAAAACTTCAATATCGATGATTCCTGCAACGATACGAAAACCGATCCAATCCATTTATTACGCCTATACGTCCAATGCATGGATTCTATGCTAATTAGGGAGATCTGAGCGATAATGATAAATGGAATTCCCCATTCTCTTTTTTGTACTCAATCTTGCGATCGTTTGATAGTAGCTCGTCTATCCTCTCTGCCCCCTGCCAGTCTATTCATCTGCTACTATGAGGATCTATAAGCCCATTTGGCCCATACTACCTTGATCAAAAAGTTCCCGGAATTTATTCAGAAAATTAAAAATACAAGTTTATTCATCTAAATCTATATTGTCCCCTTCAAAGTAATCCCCATCGACTGCAACACACTTATGCCAGCGCTTGATCCAATCCTCGAAACATTTTTTATATTCGGTTTTCGGTATGTCCATCAGTGCTTCCTGCGATTTTTCCATTACTTCCTCTCGGCTGCTAAAACGCGTTCCCCGTAATGGTTTTTTAACTCGATTGAACAGAAAGAAGTCACAGGGAGCCAAATCAGGTGAATTCGGTGGCTGTTGGATGGTATTTGTTGCATTTTTCGTCAAAAAATTACGAATAATGATAGCACTGTGCGACGTCTCGATTTCTGGTCTCTTTCGGCGAATTGCTTCACGCAAACGTCTCATAACGCCCAAATAATACTCTTTGTTTACTGTCTGGCCTTCTGGCAAAAATTCATGATGCACTACACCGTTGTAATCCATGAAAACCGTCAGCATTGCTTTCTTTTTTGACTGAAAACGACGTGGTTTTTTTGGTCTCGGCTCATTTGGTGAACGCCATTCACTTGCCTGATGTCTGGATTGCGTGTCGTACTCATAAACCCACGTCTCGTCTCCAGTAATGATCCTTTTGATGAATGTGGGATCGGATTCAGCCTCGCAAATCATGTCTTTTGCGACGTCAACACGGTCTCTTTTTTGCATGAAATTGAGGTCTTTTGGCACCAACTTTGCTGCTACACGACGGAAACCCAAATCATTAACCACAATGTCTTGGGCGGATCCATAGGCAATGTTCAAGTCCTCCGCTATTTATCTGATGGTTAATTTGCGGTTATTGACCAACATTTCTTTTACTTTATCAATTTTTTCACCGACTTTCGATGTCGATGGTCTGCCACTGCGTTCATCATCTTCGATTGACTCACGACTACTTCTGAACCGCTCGTGCCACTGGTAAACGACCGTTTTTTTTAGAGAATCGTTGCCTAAACACTTTTCCAACATTTCCAACGTCCGTGCGCCACTAAATCCGTTTTTTACGCAAAATTTAATACAAGTTCGTTGTTGCAAATTTAAATCCATTTCTGCAATTGTAAAAAATCGCCAACACACACAGAGATAGATGTACTCTTGGCTACGTAACTTTTGCAAATGTCAAGTTATGACACTAAGATTTAAAGGGAATATCAACAACAGATGTACCAATTTAACAAAAAAACAGAACTCAAATCGGAACGATGGGAGCGCCACACGGTGGTTATTCCGGGAACTTTTTGTTCAAGGTAGTATACTGTGTTATTGGTTGATGGCTTTCCCTTCTAGTGAGCCGTTATTAGATTTTTACGAAAAGATCTTCATTTGTCATCATATCATAGTTAACCTAACCACAGTATTTCTCTTCTTCTCTTAAATTTCTCTTTCTTTAACTCCACTCCAAATGCCCTTATGTCGTGCCTTAAAGACTTGGCTTATTTTAGCTCAATAAAATATTAATAAAGGATAAATTTAATACCAATAAAGGACACGAAATTAACTCACGTTGCGTTCTTTTCTGACGGAAAAATATACCAACAGCAACTAGACCCGAAATGCATGTGCTGATAATGATATTTTCACAAAGCTTCCAATTTATTTGATGACATGAATGTTTTTTATGAAATTTTATCATAAAAAGTGTAAAAATAGCTCAATTATTGTATAGTTTCTGTCCTGTAACAAATAAAATTATCATTGAAATTTTTATCTTCATTGGGTGTAGTCCATATCGTCTCCATGTCTATGGCGAGAATGAATAAACTAACGAAAGGGACGAGAGAAGTGAAGATCATTTGAACCTTAATCTAGAGTTATAATCCCACTGACTTCTGTCTCTGCCGTATGAGCTTTCTGGGGCACCAAATGCGCCACTAGTCTCCACTAGACCTCAGCCCTCCCCACTTGCTTACAGCTCAGGCGGTACATGGAAGAAACCTCCCTTGCTTTAATTTGCGCAAATCCTCGTCCCAACCCCACCCATGTACGGATTCACCCCATGCTGTCCCAGAATCCCCTATGCTGCTTAATTTCACCTATTCTCTGTTGGATTTTCATGAATCCGAAATGCAGAAACAACCTTTACGGGCGGTAAGTTTCCTGGAGTTTACTCAGGTTTATAAGGTTTGCCTGGAAATGTTCTGGCTAATTTCAGTTAATTTTCTAAGACTATACACCACGTCAACATGAAAATGCAAAATTGAACTTTATGTGTTTCATTTCTTCTATTTTAGGATTACCTTTGAAAATGCTCCTGCATTTTGTCCTAACATACCTGTAGGTGGTGTTAGTGTGTGCAGAACGGTTTTCTATTAATGATGCCACCCTTAAACGAATTTTAAAAAGCACTGAATGCATAATATTTTTACTCATGTGTTGCAGTATTTGGTGTTTATATCATATTAATTTCAAGGGTATGCAAAGCTTTTGAAATTCTGTTTCAATTAGTTTCCAATTTTTGTATTTCCAATGCCTTGCTTCTGTAGACACATAATGACATCGTCTAAGAGCAATTAGCATGCCAGCTCTGCGTAATTTTAAACTTAGATGACGACGTCGTTGGATGAAGTCATTAGTCCTTGGAACGGTTTTATTCTAATTTCCAGATTATTCTTCAATGACAAGTTCTGGTTAATTTTTTTCCATCAAATCGAAAAGTAGTTCTCAACCTGATCATTAGTACAACGGAGCGTATGAGGGTGAAATTTAGTTCAGGCAATTATATTCTCTTTTAAATACAAATCAATATGCGCGCACATTTAATCTACGTAAACTTGAGGTTCTGTTATTAATATTTTTTTAATTTTACATAAAATGTTGAAAGTACTCTTGTTGTTTGATATTAAAAGTTTATTACGTGAAATTATTGTTTAATATCCATTCTGTTCTGTTTATTTAAGTTAATCTAGACATATTTTAAATAATTTAATTTTAATGTATACATCATTTTAAGTGAATTATTTACTGTTAAGGTAGTTTATTTTGAAATTATTTTTCTTAATAATTCAAACATTGGAGAGTAAGATTGTATATTCGGAAATTCAAAATGCAATTATTAAAAGTATTTAAAAAAAGGAAATAACTAAAAGGTTCAACTACATGTAGTTGATCTCTGCCGACATCAGTACGTGCATTTCGTCTAACCTTTTTATTTATTACCAGTTATTTACCTCATGTTACCAGTTTAAAATTGCATGAAAGATGGTGCAGTTAAGATTTAGTTTTGCTTCACTCAAGTCATTAAATGTAAGACGCAATTAAAAAAATGTATATATAATCTTTCAGGAACAACTATTGGTGATTATAAGTAATTAATATAAAGCGTGCATGCAAACTGTATTACATTTTATTACCGTGATATCATATTTAATCGTCCGATTTTGTTTCGCAAAAATATATTAATCATGATTAAATATGCAAGATTATTGTTGATGCTGTAAAAGTATTAATGAATAAAAAAGAAGGTTAATACCTAAGCTGAAAGCATTTATGGCATGATGTGAAGAAATGACGTGTTTTATTAACGTATTAGACTAATTATCATTGTTTAGAAATTGACTATTTTTAAGAAATAATTGTGGATCAGTGAAAATGTTTTATCAGTTATTTGAGGAGGGAAGGGCTTTAGAAGTAAGTAAACAATATTGTATGTAATATTTGTGAAAATGCCTAGTGCGGGAATCCAGATATTCTCTCCATCGCATTGTGACGAACACCGGGTAACGCGTTATCAGCCAGGTGCTAAAGAATGCATGAGGTTTGGAAGGTGGACGGATTGAACTGGAGTGGACCAAATGGAGACCAGTAGTCATGATAGGGATTGGAGAGTCAGAAAGGCATTCTACGTATTTTGATGCTTCTTTAGCGAATGAGAATTCAATTTAACCAGTGGAGGAGAGAAAAGAAGAGAATGATATGAAAACACGTATTGAATGGCGAAATGCCAGCAAATACGTTTGGAAGTCAATATGAAGGTTTACACCCATTTAATGTTTCGATTACTCCAGTTTGATACCTTCCGCCATAAAAACTCACTATCAACATCCTCTATTGTCCTCCCCTTTGAAATTCTAATTGATTGTGGATTTTTTTAATTTAATGATATTATACGAGGTGTGTTAATAAATTAGCGGGAATTTTTTCCCAGTGAAAAAAAGTGTAATACTTTTTTTTCCCTGAGTTCAGTACACTTATTTTCCGGTGGAACCCTGTACTTCGAGGAAATAAAAAAAAAGTTCTTGCGTTGAAGTACGAGGGCCATCCGGAAAGTAGTACCCGTTCGTGAAATAAAGACACAAAAGTAAATATTAACAAACATAAAAAATTTTATTTGAAAGAGGATACTTTAAACTACTTCTCAACATAATCTCCAAGCAAATTAAGGCATTTGTCATAACGTGTGACAAGTTTCTGTATTCCTGCTGCATAGTCCTTCGCCGCCAGCTCATTGAGATACAGGGTCACTCCTTCTTTAAGTTCTTCATCGCTGTCAAATCTTTTTCCTGCCAAAAAGTCTTTAAGCTTTGTAAAGAGATGAAAATCTGAAGGGGCCAAGTCCGGGCTATACGGTGGATGGTCGAAAGTTTCCCATTTGAATTGCTGCAAAAGTTTTTGTGTTATCCCAGCTGCATGAGGCCTGGCATTGTCATGAACGAGAATGACACCAGTAGACAATAGACCTCGCCGCCGATTTTGTATTGCCCGCCGTAATTTCTTTAATGTTTCACAATACGCATTGGCATTATTAATGTCTCCACGGGCCATAAAATCAATAAGCAATACACCTCGTCCATCCCAGAAAATGGTTGCCATGAGTTTCCTGGTGGACAGAACTGTCTTGAATTTTTTTGGTTTGTTTGGTGAATGAGCATGATGCCACTCCATTGACTGTCGTTTACTCTCAGGTGATGCATAACAAACCCATGTTTCGTCACCAGTAATTATGCGAGTCAAGAAAGAGTCTCCTTCATCAGAATAACGTGCCAAAAACGTCAGTGCTGCAGCCATACGCTTGGTTTTGTGCTCATCTGTAAGCATGCGAGGGACCCATCTTGCACAAATTTTTGCATAATGCAGATGGTGTTTAACAATTTCATGAACAATTGTTCGAGAAACATTGGGAAAATGCTCACAGATGTCATCAATTGTGACGCGCCGATCGTTCCTCACGAATTCGTCAACTGAGCTCACCAGTTGGTCTGTAATGACAGACGGTCTCCCCGAACGCTCATCGTCGTGTGTGTTCCCCCTCCCCATGTTGAAGTTGCGACACCACCGCCGAACAGACGACTCGTCCATTACATTGTCTCCATACACCTCCTTTAATTGGCGATGAATATCACATGGGCGAACGTTTCTTGCATTGAGGAATTTAATTACTGCCCTCACTTCACAACTGGCGGCGTTCTCAATTTTTTTAAACATTGTAAACAATCACAGAAACAACACAGGCAATGCTAGCGTCACGCAACTTGGCTCAGAGAAGGCAGACAAGTCACTGAAGCTATCTGACCTCGTCCAGCGGCTACTCGCGTCGTCAGCACTTCATGCGGCACGAACGGGTACTACTTTCCGGATGACTCTCGTAGTTAAATAATATTATTCATTCTGAAATAGCGAGAAGGAAATATTGAATTTAAATGTTTACATTGGGTGATTGGGATGGTGCGGTGGCTAACGTACTGGCTTCCCACCCAAAGGGCCTGGTATCGAATACAGGAGTCTTCAGATGTTCTCCAGTGGTATCACGATCTCTACTTGAGGTGCTTTTTGGAGAGCACTTGGCGTGAGCATGCCGTCCGTCAGATGGGACGTTAAACTGTCTGAGCCCTTGGCGGCTTTTGCTAAGAGTAGGCTTATGCCGGCACTGGGTTTTTCTCCACCCTTTATCCTTTCCCGTCCATCCCTAATGGTGCAAATGACGTCATCTGTCGGTCGCCTTCCCTGAAACTACTGCTATTAATATCAATATTTACATTTAAATCCGTTTGAAAAAATTATCTTGTGAGCTATATGAATGCCATAATTCGAATAAATTTAAGATATGGTGCATTCCATGACGCAATAATTAATCTGTGTTTTAAGCTCACCCTATCAAGCCTTTCATCCTCTCCGTTCCTCTAGCCAAGCCGAGTAAAAGGAGCCCGCGACCCAGGTTTGCGCTCATTATCAAATTTGGTTACGTCTAGTCGTTGGAGCCACGTAGAATACTATTAGATGCCAATTAAGCGCACACCCTCTCCACGACGTCCACCCCGAGACAGTCGGGGTTAATATGTAGGCTCTCTGGGCCTAATGGCCTTTTGCGCACCGCAGAGCGAATCCAACGAAATAATAGCGAAGCTTCGACATCGGCTACGACGAGGTGATTAAAAGTGGGTCATATGGCCAGGTTTTAGCTCTCCCTCCCTTCTAGGTCATTTCCGTTGGTGATTGGGCATATTTGAGGAATACAAAATCATGTCTATTGATATCTTCATCTTTGACTGAAATTTATACCATCTATTAGTGTAACTATTCTTTGTCCACCTTATTTGTGCTGAGATTTTTCCAAAATTGCCATTTAGCATTGTTCATTAGAATCCTAAAATATGAGAGTTAGGTTTCGATTCTCGGAGGTGGCGGATATTTTCTCAGTTGTTCTGATCCCAATGCTGCATGAAGAACACTGGAGCTATATCAGTCAATTCTCAAACGTACCTCTTTTCACCGCACAATATGTTTCGCTAGAACTCTCGCTGAGAATCACGAAGACCCATGAAGGGTTTTTGATAAAACAATCTTTATATGCCCTGCGTCCTCCAAAGTAATTGGTACACATATGATTTATCGTTAGTTTAGCACTTACAACTTTATGTAACAGAATCAAAGAGAAATCTCAAAAGGTAGTTCACATTCCTTATTCGCAATCACCTTCTATTATGAGGAATTGAAATTCACAGAGTATGAGTAAGTCAATTGACTTTAGTGTCATGGAGCATTAATTGAGATATTGAAATTCGTCTCTCTGTATAATGTTTGGCACAACTGCTATTCACTTTTATAATACTCCTTTTATTTCATGAATTTCGAGAATGTAGACGGGATGCCATAAACACGAGCAATCTCATTATCCACCTCGACAGATTTTAAGTTTCTTACAGCTTAAATACTTCGAATTAACACGCACTGTAATGTGTGTGCGTGTGTGTATTCCCTCTATCTTTCATACACTCCTTTCGTATCCGTTCCCACGTTTCACTCATTGCTCATGCACCCTTGCCCCTACCAATCCTCTGCATAATTCTCTTCTATCCGCCTTCCCCCGCAGTTTTGCAATCATACATTCCTCTCCTTTTCTTTTCCTTCTTCCTCTCTCTCTCTCTTCATCCCCTTCGGCCTTCAAACACTGCTATTCTCCCTCTGCGTGAACATGGGATGGAGATGGCTGTGCGAATGACGGCGCCTCCCGCGTTGTTCCACATAATACCACCAATGGCGGGGGCCAGAGCTTCTGCTGTGGGCGCTGTGCACCCGTGAATAATTTAGGCCGGAGACCAAAGTCTCCAGCGCTATTCTCTTCCTCCTCCTCCTCCCCTCCCACCACAATCCCTCCCTCCCCTTCTCCATCCCTCGTCTCCAAGTTTCGCCCTTGTCTCCTGCTCATTCACGATCCCTCCCCCTCTTCTTCCCTTTGGCATTATTTATCTTTCACATGGTCCTTTCTATTCGTCGTTCTATTCCACGAATCGTCCCCTCCTCCATCCCTCCCCCGTTCCTCCTCCCACCCATTCGTCCACTTTTTATAATGAAACTCTTCGGGCGATTCCTTTTTTTTGCCTCTCTTTGGATGGTTTGAACGTATTCATTTGAGTTTTCTGCTCTTCTCTCTCTCTCTCTCTTGTTACGTCACTCTTTCTCTTCCTGTTTGTCTTTCATCGGCCATCCTTCACCTCGAGGAACCTTATTCTGCGGAAGTTGAGAGAAGGAATTTTCGCATCGTCGACTTTCAGAGAAAAATAATTAGTTTTGGCGACTCGTTTCTCTAACCGTTGACACGTTGGGTGTTTTCGAAGGGATCTCCATTTTTGGTACTCATTGACCCGACGGATTTTTTACATGATAGCTGCAAACAACGTGGCTAAGATTTGATTAAAATGATCAGATTGTTTACTTAAAATACTTGCGTAACCCTTTTCTCTGTCTATAAGATCACCTCTTCTTATAACTATTTCACTGTGTGTTGAAAATGTAATGTTTGCATTTTATGTCCTTAGATATTTTAAATTAACCTTTTCTAATTGATATTTGTATGATTTTTAACTTTACGTTAGAATTAAAGTTTGTGCTATTTTTCTTCTCAGATTTTTCCAGTTTTAGTTAATAATCATAAACCGTCATCGATGATGTTGAGAAATACACTGTAAAAGTTATTTATATTTATTCATAATAATTAGTCATACCTTTTAGAAACATTGAACAAAAATAAGGCTCATTTAAGAAGTCGAATCCATGAGATATTGCCTTTCACCTGATTTCTAGCGATTTTTCAAAAAGATGTTCATGTAATTAATAATTAATTTAATGCCGTCAAATTCTTGTTTATTACCGTTGTAGTCATAGACATAATAATGTAAAAAATATTGGGTTCATGAAATTGAATAAGGTATTGAGGAAAGTTAATGTCAATAACATTAGGTATTAATATATGTTAGCGATTGTTTTAATAAAACTGTCTCTAGTAACATCGTGCAAAAAATATTTCTTTTGAGGATATCGCGGAATTATTTTGTTAATTGGAATTAACAAATTCAAAGACAAATATTCATTTTTAACTTCTTCAAGCTTCGTCATGACACGTACCCTGGATTCTTTCTCTCCGGCATTTATTCCCAAAATTTGTATGCGCGTTCAACTTTCAATCTTATTCTCCACTCAAATTTTAAGCTCTCTCCCTTCCTTCTCTCGTCCTCTTTCTGTCCAGCAATAGCATAATTTGATCCCGCTTACGGAGGTGTCAGTTGACAGAATGATAGGTACTCTGCGACTATAAATTCACTGAAAAGAAGGCATACACAAAGGTACCCATTGCTAATTTGGAATTTTCTAGTTAATTGGATAGAATATCTGCGTGCCTGAACGTTCTTTCTTTGAAAATTCTGTATTTCATGAAAGATGATAACTTGCATAACAAATCACGGACTCATAATTGCCATTAACAGCTGAGAACAAAATCATGCCAGAGACCATGAAACTATGTTGTTGTAACTACGAGTGATGGGGTGCGAGAATCGATGCGGTAGGTCTTGGACAGAGAGAGTGAGAGTGGTAGAGTGAGCGTTATAGTGACGGGGGGGCGCATATCAAACGGGATGGGGAAGCATGGTACGCAGGAGAACGATACAGACGTTCAGGCAGGTTGGTTTTCGATTTTTTTTTAATATTCAACTTACATAATAACTTAATAGGGAAAATCATGCCTAAGCAGTGCCCTTAGGAAGCTACCACTGTCCATAATTATACGCGTTACACAATATATTCCACCGATAAGGCGTTTATTGTATCATTAGTCTCGTGGGATATCACTCTTCTTCAGTGCCAATTTCAAGGTCATGAAAATGGTACAAAATGACTTATCCCTAACATATCAAAATATAATAACGATTTTTGCTTGAAATTTCCAATTCCGTTCTCATTATGAAAGGACATGGATGAATTTTCAAACTGGAATTGTTATTCCTTTTGGTGTCGATATCAGAAACGCCATTGTGAGTAAGAATGAAGAAGCGTAAAGATTACTGCTTAGGATTTATCATCATTCTATCCTATCTTAAACTTGTCACTTATTTCACTTATCCATGAGATAGTAGTGGTTAATTAAGGTTTCTTCAAGTTCACTATTTCGGTCCGTTATTTTGAATGTAATTGAGACTGAAATACCGTCATGAACGTTGAATTACCAATTTTGAAATTATTCGTATTCCGTGAAGTGCGTCGCTATTGTGACTCTTAAAGTCTTATCCTTCATCTTATGCTTGATATGCAAAGGGATAGTCCGAGCTGAAAGATAAAGAAATTCCATTGACACGATACTTTATTTTATTTTTAAATAATACGTGATCAGTTAGTTATCCAGAGTCTAATTGAGTCTTATATTATGACAAGTGCCTGTACAATTTAACTAGTGATTGTAATTCATGTAATTTACAAAAATTAAGGAATTTTGCGTTAACAAAATAATGAAAACTGGAGTGAGATACCTTTTTTGAGGTCTAAGCAGAAACATGCCTCTTTCTTTGTGAAGCTAACTAACCAAGAATTTAATGCAGTAATTCATCTTTAACGAAACGAATATCAACGAGAGAAGAATCCTTACAAAAAGGCAGTCAGTGGAGGCCAACCAACGACGACGAAACGAAACTAAAATAACAACGAAATATAAAAACTCCGCTCTTTGCGTCTTGCATTCTCTCAAGTGCGTTTATTTTATCGACTCCTGCCGCTCGCTTAATGCATTCCGAGACGTAGGAAGTCTTAGGAAAATATTATGTATCCCGATTTATGGATAGGCTGAATCGCATGCTTGCTCTCTTTCCTCGCGCTCACATCCATCTCTTATCCACGACTTCATTGTACTCGGAGCGACTCTCACCGACCGCCAGAGCTGCAAAACATTCGGATATCATTCCGCTGATAAAAGACCACAAAGCATCTGGGAGCCGCGCAACCTTGGAGCCCAATCCCTTCCAACGACTTACCTCAGGAACTCTCTCCCTCTCGCCAAATTCTCTCCTCCTCCTTGCTAACACCCCCGTCCTCGTCTTCCGCCCTCCCCCCAAACCAGGCGCACGCATTATCTTCACACATCTATTCACTCCCTCGCCTTGTTTCGAATCGCTCCCAATATCTCCAACCGCAACACGGCTCTCCCTTATCATTCCCACACTCCTCTCGCTTCTTCTGCCGCCACGCTTCCCCCCCACTCCAGCTCCCTGGAGCCTCCTTTCACCCTCCGAGGCGTTCTGATACTTCATCCGTTGGGCACTGCCTCACACTTTAACCCTTCCCCCCTCCCTCTCTAAACTTTCCCTTCCCATTCATCCCTCTCTCCATCCCCCAGGTCCCTCCCACCCCACCCTTTCCCCGAGAACCTCCTAAACCTTCTCCCCCTCTGTTTTATTTTCTACGTCCCTCCCCATGCCCTCCGTATTTCCTCCCACCACCCCTCTTGCTCTCTCTCACTATCCTCCTCCACTTCACTTCCTCTAATATTCCCCTCTCCACTTGTTCCTTAACCCTCTCCTTCCGTCCCCTCTGCCCCGAGGCTAAAACGTACCTTTCATTACCCATTTCACTTCAACTTGGCTCCTTGTTTAGGCCTACGGCGGTCCCCGGACTGCCGTCGGGAATCTACCCGCGCTCGATCCATCCGGTGCGAAACTATATGGCTCTGAAAAATTACCGACGTGGGCTTTTGTCTAAGGCAATGGGTGCCGTGGGTAAGTGCCCTCGACTTCTAAGGAGGGCGACATCGGCTTGAAGGCTGAACACTTTGGTGATGAATTGACGCATGATTCCTGTCCCTCGACGTCACCACGTGGCTTAGAATCCAGTATTAAAATACCATTCGCAAATGAAACTTAGGTTTTAAAGGTATAAATGGAAAATAAATCTGCTAAATATGTGATGTACACATCTTAGGACAAACCACTTTGGCAAGGATCGTAAGAGAACGTAACCAGGATACACATTATCGTCAATATTCACTGGGATTTAAATTTTACTGTGGTTGTATGCACTGTTTGAAAGCCTAGAGAAATACAATGCTGAAATAAAACCGTTTTATTGGATAAGATCTGTTTTAAAATTTTCAAATAAAACTACACATTTAAGTCCTTGGTCCTCAAAAACCAAGGATATATAATTTTTTCGCAGCAGTATTATAGGCATCGATGCCAACGCACTTTATTATTTAATTATTCAAAACATCTTGTATCCGTCGATCACATTGCAGTCACCTACCTGATTTTAGCCCATACTATATAGCAAACCTTAACACAGGCCAACAGTGGTTTTGGTGCCGGAGCTTTTAATACTGATTTAAAGAACAATTGTGGTGCTGAATCCAATTATGACACTAGTTTTTTCCTATCTGCTATAGTTTTCAAGATATAGATATGTTGTTACTTACGTAAAAATTCTTCTACATGATGATATGGGAATATTATATTAATAATAAAACCCACTAAATATAAAGACTTGATTTATTTCTAGGGCTGTTAAATCAGCCACAAACACAACAGAATTTTACAATACAATTGAACACAACTACTAAAATTTTTCACTGTAATAAAACAAATTGAAAAGAAAAAATACATAAAAACATCACTCAACACATCGGAAGCTTCTTTTGCGCGATTTTCTCGAGTGCACTTTGTTCAAACAGTCTCGTTTTAAGCACCAGCAGTAATCACCATCATATGGTTATCCCATTTTCCTTGGTAGCGAGCTTCCATTGTTTTTATATCCTGGTGAAATCTTTCACCTTGTTCTTCACTTGTGTCTCCTAAATTTCCAAGAAAAATGTCTAAGTGGCTGTGTAGGTAGTGAACTTTTGTGCTCATATTACATCCAAGTGATTTGAAGTTACTGAGCATAATGTTTACCAGCTCAATATAATTTTCACTTTTGTGATTTCCTAGAAAATTTTTTATGACCTCAACAAATGACATCCAACTAATTTTTTCAATCTCATTCATTGACTCGACAAAAGCAGGATCCTTTGTAAGTTGTCTGATATGTGGCCCCTCAAAAATACCAGCTTTAAGTTTTTCAATACTTATATGGGGCATCTATAGTCTTAAGTAGCCGAAGCATGGTCCATCCTTGTCAAGAGCCTTTACAAATTGCTTCAGGAGGCCTAGTTTAATATGTAGAGGCGGTAAGATGATTTTCTCTCTTTCAACTAAAGATTCAGCAATGATGTTTTCTTTCCCAACAACCAAGTTTTCTCTCTTAGGCCACTCCTTAATCCAGTGGTTTTGTCTGTCCCTGCTATCCCAGAGGCACAAGAAACAAGGATATTTTGTGTAGCCACTTTGCTGCCCAAGAAGAAAGTTCACCATTTTTAAATCTACAAAAATCACCCAGCGATGTTCCTGGTATTTTATCTTATGTAAGACCAATGCTATTGTATCGTATTCTTCTTTCATTTTAGTTGAATGAGCGATTGGTATTGCGCCAAACCTGTTACCATTGTGAAGAAGTACACATTTTAAACTACGCTTCGAGCTATCAATAAAAAAACGCCAATCACTAGCATCATATTGTGATAGTAGTCCTATTTTTTCCAAAAGACCCTTAATGTCTAAACAAAATGTAAGATTGTCTTCTTGAGTAAAGAAGGGTAGCATATCCTTTTCCCTTGTGCGATAAAAACTTATTTTTGTACCGGGTTGCAGTAAATTTCTTTCATGGAGTCTTGATGCTAGTAGTTCGGATGCTTCCTTCGATAAGTTCAGTTCTCTAGCAAGATCGCTTAGTTCATCTTGATTAAATAGTTGAGGAATTGTTGATACCCCCTCGTAGTCACTGCCACTATCGTCAATAGAATGAGAAATGTTTTCAAATAGCTCAAATTCTTCCTTAGATATATCTGGTAACGTCTGAAATATTGGGATCGGTATTTCTTCTGAATGGGGTACCGGGCGTCAAGCTGAAGGCAAATCTGGATATGTCCACTCGTGGCGATTTTTTTGATTAATTCCCGAAACACTATGCAAAAATAACAGTCGTCAATATGGTTCACAGGTTCTCTCCACACCATTGGCACACCAAATTTTAGACTTTTCCTTTGTACTGTTGTCCATTGCCGCAGATGTTCAGTACATGTTTTACACACAAAATGCGGTGCCCATGTTTTATCTTGGTCACCAAGCTTAACACCAAAATATCCCAAGTATGCACGTTTCACAAAGTCTGTAATATTTTTCCTATTTTCTTTTACCATATATTCCCATGTATACTTATAGATTTATTTAACTTTGAAAATTATTTTCCGGAATATATCAAATATTAAAACAACTAATCGTAAGATGTGCCATATCTAAAAAAGTAGAGCTGTTAAATAAAAACGGATTTCATATTTGGATTCAGCTCTACAAATATAGTTAAAATCAACACAAAGATTCCCGGCACCAAAAAAAAATTTTTTTTGCAGGCCTGTGTAATTAATAGAAAAAATATTTAAATTTCCTGAACTTGGGTATAGGTCGTAAGGAAAACGGAAGGCATTTTTATAAATGATAACTCGTCCTCAAATTCCGTCTCGCATTCATAGGTTGCAGTCTTAAACAGATTAGAAGCGGCGAGACAATAAGTTGATTCGAAAACTAAGCTTAATTTTTACCCTGAATTGGTAGTGCCGTGACCATGGAGAATCGTTCGGTCTAAAGCGCCATTCCAAATCGCAGTGAATCGCCAGGGGCCAACTGACGCCAGAAAGACAGTATTACACTGTATTTCATTCGGAATATCCAAGTGACCCACTCAGACACCGAGGCCCTCGAGTACATTCGCTAATCTTCTTCCTCCGCCGCCCCTGTCCATCCAACCGCTCCTCTTCTGCTAAGCGGGCGATCTCCCCTCATTTGTCTTCCTCAGTCCTCTTCAAGCCTCACACCCTCCTCGCGGCTACCCCATTCGCCCATACAACCCCCCCCCACCCCCGCCCCCACACGAGCGCGCGAACCAATCTCCAGACCCCCCCGTACTTGCCTCTCCCACGGCTCAAAGCTCCCACGTTACTATAGTACAGCACTCGAGTCTTCCTCCCCTCACCCCACTCCTCTTCAGCACCCTAACCCTTCACCCTTCCCCCATAACCCCGCTTCCTCCTTTAACGGGCTCGGCCCCACAGGTCTGATTGCGTTGCTAGCTTCCGGAAGGAAAATATCTCCCAACGGCCCTCGCTCGCTCCCTTCCGTCCCACCGCGCAGACAGCCCTCTCCTCTTCAACAATTCCATCTTCACTCCCTCTCTTTCTCCCTCCTCCCCTCATTCCACTTTATTCGCTCCCAGCATCCCCCAGCCCACCTTTCCCTCCATGACCTCTTACCTTCTCCCATTAAACTCTCTCCTCCTCCCCATCTTCCCCTTCATCTCCTCTCTTTTGCATGTCCTCCACATTCCTTTCCCTTCCGCCCTCCTTTCGCCTCGGCCCTGCCGCAGTTTCCCCGCCCCCCCTGGCCCTCGCCCACACGCTCCCTCTCTCCATCCTACCCACTTAGGCACTTGTATTCACGGCGGTGTGATCCTTAACGTCTTCGACTGGATAATAGCGAGCAGTTTTCATTCGTGTTCTGTTGCTGCTTGCGAAAGGGACCCTCCCTTTCCCTCGCCCCCCTCCCCTTCCTCTTCTCTCCGTTTCCCTGTTCCCTGCTTTCAAAACCAACACACACTCCCCACCCCTCCCTCGAGTCCTTCAATTTACCCTTTCCCGACCCCCCCCTCTCCGCCGCTATAATGAACCCGCTTGTGTGTGGTAATTAAAAATGGAAGAAATCTGGTTAGGCTCTTGAGGGACAACCGAGTGGGTAATTTAATTTTGGGCAGGAAACAACTTCTTTTGAGGAAAATCCACCCGAGCGGGAACACGTTTTTTGGTTGTTGTGAACGCTGGGATGACTATTTTCAAATTGCAAATGAATGCGAATGTCGGTAGGAAAATTATGGGAATAAATATACGGGGTTATTAACAAAAATTAATTCGTTTCACATAATCTGAAGTTGAGCGAGTTTTCGCGTTCGAAAAAACAGGCCGCAAGTTTGGAAACTGTGACCCTTTCACTTTTGAGGTGGCGCTGAAAAAATACTTATTTGCATTCCCACTGCCGCAGTATGACCGATTAATATTCGGTTAATTTTCATTATTAAAAATATTTCTGATGATTGAATTGTGCGAGAAATAATTGTCGATGATAGTGAATAGATTATTGAACGAATGACGATTTACATCGATGCGAATAAGTTTGAGACTCCACTTTTTCACTGTCAACTATAATTGTAGCAATCTGAACTACTACTTCGTATCAAGAAATTTAGAAAGGAAAAAAAGTCATTGGCACCTTCATAAATCAGCTTCCAAAAATTGAAATCCCATATTTACATTAATGGAAGGCTAACCATGAATAATGATTAAAGTGAATTATTTATTGCGCCACTTCATTTCCATCAATTTTAATGAGTGAATCAACTGATACAAAAGTTTACACGAGTTTCCTCTTGCTTATCGATTTCAAACTTTAACCTCAGGGGAGACTTGGTTGAAAATAACACTTTTTACTGCTTTTTACCCTACTATTGGCTTGATTGGCTTACAATAATATATATTCGACTTTAAAAGGATGGACAATGGGTGCATCGTAATATCAGAATAGTTGATTTATCATTCATCAATGAATATGAACACGTATGCTCAAGGAATAAAAATATTTCACTTAACTGAAATATTTTGTACGTTTTATACGTTTGTAGTAATGTTTTACTCTGAAATTACAGCTAAATTTGTGGGTATAACTGATGTTGTGGATTAACTAAATTTATATTCATACTCAGCAGTACTTTCTGATATTGATTCATCCCACGTCTATCAAAGCAATGTCCTACTCAGTATTTTGTATTTTCCTTCAAATGCTTGATTTATTTTCGTTTTGAATTCATTCGGCTTATTATTTTTTTGACACCGAATCTTTAAAAAAGCTCTTTCTTGCGGAATATTTTTTTTTAAGTTATTGAATGTCGGATGTTGATCTCATCAATCCGAACGCTGTGGCTCAATCTGTCAGCGGGGGCCTCCTCACATTGGCCCTCTCCAAACCTTCCCTCTCGACGCCGCCCTCTCTCACTTTGCCTCGGCTACTCTCCCCGCCCGCGGGCCCATCCCCTCACCCTATCCCACCCACCCTTCCCCTCCCGCTCTCCTTACTTCTCTCATCAATTCACACATACATACCTGCTCGGACAACGAGATGGGGTCGTGGGGTTGGAGGCGAAGCGACGGAGGAGGGGTCGGGATGGTGGAAATCCTGGCAGGGGGAGTGAAGTGGCCGAACACTTGGGGGAAGCGTCCTAGGGTGCCCGCGAGGAGAGGGAGTGGCTATGGGCGGTGAGGTGGGACAGGGCGGCCTGGAAGGAGTCCACTGCTGCCCTGGAAGGCAAGGAAAGTGGTGGGCGATTGAGTGAGCGTGGGAGGTAAAGCCATGAAGAAGCGGAGGTGGGGTACGAGGGTTTGCTGAAGTAGGAAGGAGGGGGGTGGGTGGGTGGGGAGGGTGAGGAAGATGCTTATCATATCGTCCTGGGGGTTGGATGAGGCGGGGCGGAGTGCTCTCCCCCACTCATCCGTCTCCCTCTCGCGTCCCGAGTGGTAGCAGCAGTGGTGGCGGTGGCAGCCATCCCTTCCTTCTCCCTCCCGCGCACGTGCTTGGGGGGGGGGGCGCGGCGAGGGGTGGTTGGGAGAGTATTTCGGGACGGGAGGAGGAGACGCAATGTTACCGCTCTGGTGGATCTCCCTTTCGTTAAGTGATGGCCTGTGAATGAGGAGGAGGAAACAAGGTTGTCTTACGAGAATAGGGGGAGGGGGGATGTGCCTCTGTGGCATATGCAGGGGCAGAAATGCGAGTGGCGCAGCGTTCGACTTGGAATGCCTGCGTTCAATGCGGCCCTCGGCACTCCGCTGGGACGATCTCTTACGTACTTCCTTTCTGATGATTTCTTTCTACTTGGCGATCCGTGTCCTTCCATGCTCCACGCATTGCTCTGAAGTTTACGGAAAAATAATTGCCTCTCCTTTTTCCTTCGTTACATCTCATCGATTGATTTATTGTCGTGACTTCTACGCCCTTCCTATGTAATCTCCGAGATCATTTCGGATATCAAACTAGTTTTTCTAATGAAAGGGGCTGCAAAATAAATAATATATTGTGCTAAAAACTGTGAGCTATTAAACGTAAATTAAAAAATGTAAATTATAATCTGTAAACTGTAAACAACCCCAAAATAAATTTATTAAAACTCATTATTATTATTTGTTTCGCTGTTTATAATTACCATGATTATTGAAAAAATATTGATATCGCGTGACTTTCAAAGGGACAACTAAATTTTAAAGAAAGCAATGGCATCGGTTCTGGAATTGTTTTTAATTTCAACCCAACTCCGACTAGATTAATTCATACGCATACGCCCGTTAAAGAGTAGACGCTTCTGACAATCAAACAACCAACCAGAGCTTGGAAGGACGCCATTGGAGCTCGTTGTCGAAACTTGCAATTTTGAGGAGGCTAAGTGATATTATTTAATAACGGATTATAAAGAAAAATTTGTTATTCACATAAAATGTATTCGACCGAACGGGAGTTTCATCGCGTTGCGACATATTTAGTTGCATAATTTAATTTTTATCTCACTAAAATTACACTGTGTTCATGAAAATGTCGTCGGGCGACGAAAACCGGGTAGTGTCGACTAATTCTATGTGGATAGCAAAGTTGTATTTTATTATAAATGACTTCCATTTGGTGTAAAACCTGGTATCATTGATTTAATAATGCATACTCGCCGCATGCTTATTATCAAAGTTGTCATCAAGGGCCTTTCACAGTTATACACTACTGGTAATGGAAAACCTAACGGAATACTCCTTTAAGTTTCATGCTAATCTAAAGCGCTCCTTTGAACCTGAGGAGCAAGAGAAAATTAAATTTGCTTTTCATTAGGATGCTGCACCATCACCGGGACCTGTAACATAAATTTGAATAACGGCGTCGTAATTAAGTATGGCATCTGTTGACATGGGCTCTCTTCGAACTTTGCCCTACAATGCTAAAATCAACATTCACTGTTAGAACAGAGGGTATTATTTATTAATCCTTGGCGAATTAATTAATTTACATTTATATGAATTTCATAAGTTACTAAGAATTCAATAATTGAAGTTTGTGACATGGGATTGAATGCTGTGTCATTCCTACCTTTAAAAACCTCACGCTCAAGAAAACTATTAATTAAAAACACATTTCTTCTGCAGTGTCTCCTATGACACGGAAATTTTAGTAAATTTTAGCTGGAATGAACGTAGAAAATATAAACGATTCGCAGTTGTAAAATGGTGTTCGGAGGCTAACTATTCTTAAGAAAATGTTTATTCAGAGAAGTTTTCTCGAATTGCAAAGTCAAGTACGAATATTTTTGAAGAAAGGAACCCGTGCTAGACGTATGCGTTATCTTCTCTCGCTGCAAGATGTGGCGGGAGGCAGTGGGGTATGAGATCAGAGCAGATGATTCATAAGCATTGTTCAACAAGCCAGATAGTTGACAATCATGCTTGAAGGTCACACCCACACATACAGCTCAGTAAAAAGAGGGCAGAAGTTACAAATGCAACTTTTACTTCTTGTTTTACCCATAAGCGACTGCAAAAAATCTCAAACAGGTCGATCAACCTTTCGTAAACACATCGTGTCCCACAATTATACGTTAGATGACTGCCTCTACGCAAGGTATCCCAGAATCAGCAGGCAGCATTGAGGTGAGGGCCCTGGAATTAGCAAACATTTGGCTAGAAAGGGCTTATGGATGTCCGGCCTAAACCAGGTGTACCAAAAACAAAAACCACTCTTCCCTCACCACCAAGCGATGGAGGCATCCCCCCTCCGCCTCTTTCCTTGTAGCCCTCCCCATCCTAAACTGACTCCCTCTCACCTTCACCATGTCATGCTGCTTCGTTCGATGCTGGACGTAATGTAAAATACCTCTTAGTGTGTTCTTTATTTATGTTTCAATTGTGTGTGCTGTGTTGTCGCTGATTGATCCTATGCATATTTATACACAAGGTCTGTCTCAAAAGTCGTATGATGTATATTTTCCCGGATAGATGGAGGGACGGGCGCGGTGGTTTCTCTGGCCATGTTCGAGGGAGAAGAGTCTCAGGAAAGGTTGGAGGCCGGTGGCAGTTGGCTCCCAGTGTTTGGAGAGTGAGGATTGTTCGTTTGCAAAGCCTCTATAATGAACCAGTTATTGAATTAGCGCCACGACATCAAATTTTGCGTGAAACTGGGAAAAACCGGGAAAGAGACTCATGACATACTCAAGACAGTTTATGGCGAAAACGCAATGAATAGATCGGATGTTTTGAGTGGCACAAGTTGTTTCGGGAGGGCAGAGAAAATATTGCAGATGCCGAGCGTTCAGGACACCCTTCGACCGCAAAAAATTACGAAAATCTTGCAAGAGTAAGGCTTTGTTGGGCAGAGATCGCAAATTAAGTGTTCGCATGGATTCTAATGAACTTGGCATTTCTAAAAGTGATTTGCATCGACTTGGGAAGAAAACATGGGCATGAGAAAGGTAGGTGAGAAATTGGTGCTCTTGGATGAACAAAAGGAAACTCGCACGCGGATCTACCAAGAGTTTCTCGATCATGTGAGTGAGGGTCCAAACTGTTTGGAAATGCCCTACTAGACTTATTCCTCTGCCTCAAATCCCTGCTGAATGAACTTCACCATAGCTCGGTGTAAGCGTTACAACAGGCCGTGTCGATGGAGGTTAGCAGCACTCCGGGCGCCAACTTTCAAAAGGAGTACGAGAAAACCCGCTGGCAGAGGTTTGTGGACGCACAAGAGTGCTACGAGTACTTCGAAGACTACTGAGCGAATGCATCAATTTTGGCAATACATTTTTTTAGTCTAATCTACATTGTGGCATCGTTAGTTAGGCATAAATATATTTTAGTAACATGTTTCTAAAATACTTCCATATGTATCATGTTACATGTAACTCGTCCACCGTCTCGTATCGTGCCTCGAACATGGTCGGTATGGTGCGGTGGCTAATCTACGGACTCTCCTTGCCTTGGTTCTAATCCCGGAGGTGGCTGGATTTTTCAGTGGTATCCTGATGGTGGTATCCTACTTTGGGTGCGAAGAGTACTTCAAATGAGGACTCCGTCCGCCACACGGATGGACCCATTGGCGCCTAACGTTAAGAGTAGGGTTACGCCGAAGCCCAGTTTCTCTCCACCCTTCCTCCAATCCCAAAATATCTTTCCTGTGCAAAATAACTTAAGTATTCTTAATGACACTAGTCGCCTCTCCGGATAGCTACCTAATCATGTCCTGGCATTTGGAAAAAGGAAACGCCGCCGTTGCAGCGAAGGACCTGGATTCTTCTGGACTCGGTGCTCGCCACCTGAAGGTGTCGGTGGTGCGTAAAAGACACACCCGATTTCTTGCTTTACAGTATTGCTTGCTCTGCCTTTCTGTTATGAAGATTCCCCTTTCATTCCTCGTCCCTCTCCGTGGGGGAAGCCTCCTCCTACCTTGACTCCCAACCCCTACCTGTGTCCTTGGGGAGGAGACTGTTGTATGTTGCATGCCCATGTGGTTGTGGAATTTTGCCTTCTTACTTTCCAAATTCTAGTTTGCACGTTATTAGATCAATTTCTCACTGAATTTTAAGGTGCAATTATTTGTCAGATGATGGTATATGTATTTTCATGCGTGTAGAATGAAGGATTTCTGCATGAATGAACATGTCACTGTGGGTGTAGTTTTGCATGTGATTTTGTTCCTTTTTACCGGTGGTGATCTAACACCCCCTGTCACACGTCCCCGCGGCGGTTTGCGGGGTATTATGTGGAAATATACGGAATGAATATTTGTGAATAATTTGTGAATTTTATGAATAATATGTGGAAAACTGTTACGATAAAACGAAAAGCGTCACTGAAATGCTTATGGAGTTGGGATGGGAATCATTGGAAGAAAGACGACTCAATGCTAGGTTAAACTTACTAAATAAATTCAGATCCGCATGTTTCAGCACCGAGGTCTCGAAAATTATTCGCGCTCCAACATACTATACATTGGTCGCTTGGATCATGTGTACAAAATTCGGGAAATAGATGCCAGGACTAGCAGACTCAAGGACTCCTTCTTCCCACGGACAATACAGGATAACAACTGTAGGGTCACACTCGGAGATAACAAAAATGCCACTTGTCACCCTCGGCGTCTAGGTAACAATTAGTTAAACTCAATTGCATGCACTTTCACTAACCTCCTGTGTGTTGTGTCAAAACCCTTCCCGCATGCCATTAAGTAATGTATTGCTGTTTACAGTATTGTTTTCTCTTCTTTTGCTACCCTAAATTTCCACTTCCATCCCTTGTCCCTCTCCGTGGGTGTGCCCTCCTCCCACCTGCAGCGTTGGGCCAAATTCCTCGTCTTGAGTAGGAAAGATTTTTATGCGGAACGTTCTTGTGGTGGTGGTAATTCGCCTGGCTACTTGCTAGAAACTAGCTTGCACGTTCGTGATTAATTTCTTGCTGCATCCTGGGGTAAAATTGTTTGTTGTAGTTAAGCGTATGTGCTTGCATGCTTGTGGAGTGAAGGGAGGTAGATGTGTGTTTGAATGCGCGTCGAATGAAGGGATGTTTCTACGAATGTGTGCACTGCTGTGGATTGGGGTTTGCATGTGTGTGTTGGTCTTGAATGCGGTATTTCTTTTTTCCTTTTTTGGGTGGTGACCTAACACCCCCCGCCACACGCCCTTGCGGCGGCTTGCGGGGTATTATGTAGATGTAGATGTAGATGTAATATATACGGAAGCTACGTTGGCCAGACTGGACGTGCAATAGAAACACGCATGAAAGAACACAAAACATCTGTGAAAAACAAACAATGGAGAACATCAGCCATTGCGGAACACATCATGTCGGAGCCAGGGCATAAAATAGACTTCGACAACACGAAAGTCCTAGCGAAGAAACAATACTACTTCCCTAGGCTAATTCGTGAGTCTATTGAAATAACGAAACGACCACAGAATTTCAACAGAGACGACGACTTCCACCTACCAAACACCTGGAAACGCCTCTTGCGTGGGGGAAGAAAAATATCTACAAACGGTCAAAAAGAGAAAGGAAACACAACCTACCACCGCCACCCTTGCCAAAACCAATCAACGGCCGTTAGACCCTAACGGTCAAAGACCTCCCAGAAGACGCTCCCTGCAACGGGAGAGAAACATTGAGCCAAATATGTCTCTCACGCAGTCTAACCCGACAACCACCTCTGCACATCTACATAATACCCCGCAAGGGCGTGTGGCGGGGGGTGCTAGATCAGCACCCAAAAGAGGGAAAAAAGAAGAAAAAAACCGCATTCAAAACCAACATATGCATGAAAACCCATATCCACAGTGGTGCATACATTCATGCAAAAATCCTATCATTTTACACGCATGCCATGAGATGTGTGTATGCAATCCTTTATCCTATCAAGAAATAAATAACCATAAACCATAAACACAGTAATCAACCCGAAGGTCGGTTTAGTAGGTGATGGTAGGGCTCACCCGTGTACCAAGCCCGACGGCGTGTGAATATTCACACATCAGGGTAGGGGGGCCAGTTCCTTTCCCTGTGCCGGTTATGGTTTCCCAGGAAGATCTGGTACCCGAAAAATCAACTAGCTTGGGTGGAGCTGCAGGTGCCCAAAGTGCCTTGCCCGGGAATCGAACCCGGGACCCTCTGGTCAGCAGTCCAACGCTCTACCCGCTAGACCACCGCGACCCGCCAAGAAATAAATATTTTCATCTAAATATCTAAGGACCAATGATGACAATGAGGGAATAATTCGTCAATGGTGTATTGATCCAAAGATTGACTCCTTGACATTCTACTCTTTTTTATTTGAAATTAATTGTATTGCACGCAGTGATATGCATTGCTCCATATTTTCTTCTGTTTGACTAGACCTCTTATTGTTCGTCACTTCGTCTACCTCTTGGTGTCTCCCTACGCATTTCTTTTTCTGTTATGTTCCTTAACACATTCATGTAGTCACAAGATGAGCCCAATTCACCATTCTCTAATTTTCTTCACCGTGCACCATGGTGTCTTCTCCTTTCTTCACTATCATTCCGCGTACTACACCACATGTGAATAGCCCTTGTTTTATTACTTAGGTGAGACCCCAATGAGTTATGAAGGGAAGATGAGTGGACAATCTGAGATCCTTTAGGATTTAACTGGATCTTCTAACACTTGATGATTACAACAGCGGAAAAATAAGCAAAGCCAAGACGTGAGACGTTAGATAACGCTGCACCATGATAAAATCACCACCTACAGGCCAAGTTCCAAAAGTAAGGCAATTAAATTTTTCGCGCCGCTCCTATTGGTCGGAATGCTGCCTGAAGTGCTCCCATTGTCGGACTCAAACTGCTTGGAGTAGATGGGGGACGCTAAGCTTTGCCGCCAAATCAGTCTCAATGCTCTACAAGCTGTGGAAGCGGCAGGACGCCAGTTGTTGCAAGCCTCTGTGCGCTGATCGTGTCACGAAAAAAATCGATTCGATCTTGCAACGTTCCGCAATCACTAAGTTTTTTTTTAAAATGAAAAAATCTCTTGAGAAAACTAACAAAATGATTCGTGAGGTTTATAGGGACTCTGTTCAGTCCTACTCACAAGTTTCGAGGCGGCTAAAGGCCTTTAAGGAGAGCCGGGAAGGGGTTCACGACGAACAACGCTCTGGGTGGCCGTGAACCAGGGAAACCGACGACAATGTGGCTCGCGTTAGATATATGTTGGACTCTGACCGTCGATTGACTAACAGAATGGTTGCCAATAAATTGAACTTGTCGTCTACTGGTGTGCTTCGTATTGTAACTGAAGATTTAGCAATGGGGAAAGTGGGCACCAAGGTCGTGCCCAAGGTATTTGCCACAACGCGCTACGAGTCCGTGAGTTCCTGGCCAAACACCAGGTGGCACGCTGCCCTAGCATCCCCCCAATAGTCCTGACGTCGCCCCAGCAGACTTCTTTTTGTTCCCTCAGATCAAGGCATCCCTGAAAGGAATCTGTTTTTCGTTCATAGAAGACATTCAATAAGCCGTGGCGAAGACCTTGCGAGAGGTCCCTGAAGACGCCTTCAAGGGCGCATACAGGTCATGGCAGAGTCGCAGGAAAAATGCGTAGAGGTCCAAGGACAGTACTTTGAAGAATTTTAAGTGTTTGTGCAAATCTGTTCAATAAATTAATTTAAAAAATAATTGCATATCTTTTTGAACGCAACTCAATTGGCTTTTTGGCTTCGGAGACTCACCTCCTGCCTACCATACGCCCTCGCGATGGCTTCAAGGTGCGTCGATGGGCTGCCTGGAAGAACGAAAGAAAAAAATGGCAACCGCAGGCTTTAATTTTCCCTATCTGTATCGAGTCGTGTCATTGCTAATTAGAAGGGAGGTGGAAGGGGAGAGGGACAGCCACCAGTCCCTATGAGCATATTTGCGTGAAGAAAGGAGGAGAGAGCGATTGAGCGGGTCAGAGCATTACAATGGGGTGACTTAACAAGAGAAGGTAATTGGAAACTGGTGGAGCCGTACATTTCACGTTCGCAAGAGGAATGGGGAAAAAAAGGTTGGGGGGTAGGCGATACCGGGGATGGGGAATGGGATAAATGGAGGGCCCGGAGGGCGGAGGGAGATAACTGCGGTTAAAGCGGGGGGAGTAGTGGTCGCGCCGAGTGTTGGCGGCAAGCGGAGGGAACGAGGTAAGACGCCGGGGGTAAAAAGAGCGGGCGAAGGCTGGCTCGTTTACGAGGGGCGGTGTTTGACAAAGGCGAGAGAGATGTGGTCCTACCCAAAATGCTCATGTTTACCGTCCACTTATCAAAAATATTTCGTTACGTCATGTTAACTGATGCTCGTTGCATTTTTTTTCAATTATTCCTTCGTGCTACACTTGTGTAATCAACAATGGCGTTTTACTCATTTCTTATTTCATAGAATTAGAGTGAAGGCAAGTTTGATGCTCAGGTCGGAAGTTTTATATACGAGGCGTATTCTTAAAGCAAGTACCGTTGGCTTATATTTAAATATTGGCGCTTCAGAACACAGTTTTGCTCCTGCAGCGCCATTTACTGATTCATTGAAAAGCTACAGCAGCATTTGTTTTGTTTCAAAAGGCGTTTGCTTGTCCGTGCATGCAAACAACAATGTCCGCGACAATCGTTGATCCCGCCAGCTGTGAAGTGCGTTCTGTCATACAATTCTTGTATGCAAAAGGATTGTCGGCTGCTGAAATTCATCGGGAATTATGTCTAGTTTATAAACCTACAGTTATGAGTGAAGAAAAGGTTAGAAAATGGTGCTGTGATTTTAAAAATGGACGAACAAATGTCCATGACGAAGAGCAAAGTGGTAGGCCCAGTATTCTGACCGATGAAATTGTTTCGCAAGTGGAACAAAAACTGCGATGTGATCGTCGATTGACAGTTAATGGCCTGGCTGAACAATTTCCTCAACTTGGACGCACTACTGTCTACAATATTGTTACGGAAAACCTCGGATACCACACATTACGTGCAAGGTGGGTACCGAAAATGCTCACCGACCACCACAAAGAGCAAGGAATGTCCAGTGAACGAGAGTTTTTGGGTCGTTGGGAACTCTTTAAACCACCCACCGTACAGTCCTGACCTTACACCCAGCGACTACTTCCTCTTCTTGCACTTGAAACAGTGTTTCGGTGGATAACGTTTCGAAACAGAAGAGGAACTCAAGAATGGCGTTGTCGATTGGTTCAACCCTCAGGCGGCGAGTTTCTATGCAGGGGGTTAAAGCAGCTGGTGCAGCGGTACGAAAAATGCTTAGAAGTGAACGGCGATTATGTATATAAGTGAAGTAGGTTTGTAGCTAACTAAAAGTGCCAATAAAATGTGTTTCATATTAGTATATTTTTTCCTGTGACCAAACGGGTCTTAATTTATGAACACGCCTCGTATATATATATATATATTTTTTTTTCTCCTCCCATGGACTACAACCTTGATGTGGTGGAAGGGCTTGTGCCTTCCAATGACCCCTAGAGCTGTGCTGGCGGGAACAATAATAATTACTCCTGGTAGGGTCACCCATGCCAGATAGGTCGAAGTTTAGGAGCCAGACGAAAGGTAGTCCACGCAGCGTCTGTTCCTCAGTGAAGCGACTGCAAAGGCGTCTGACCCCAGTAGGGCGGTCATTGAGTGATGGTGTTACGCAAAAAACATTCTAAAGGAAGGCAACGTAAAACCACCTCAATTATTATTCCCAAGTTTTATATTTTGTCACAATAAAGAATACGAGTCCTGGCAAATGCGGGACTCGGCCCAAGTGGCCGCGTGTCCTGCCCGACAGTGGAGAAGGCAAGGCTTCCGCGGTCATCATCCCATTAAACCCTTGCGGGGAAAAGCGATAGCAGCAGGACAGAAGACGCAGAAGAAGACTAAATTAGTTAAGGGAGATGACACCAAATAAGGCCGTGGGAGCAGGCAATATTCCGGCGGAACTACTGAAATGTTTAGGACAATATGGGAGGAAGATTAAATGAACTGATTCATATTATCTATGAGGAAGGAATCTGTCACAGATCACTTTTCTCGATGTAAATATTTCCCTAACTAACAACAAATTTCTAACCTCCGTACATACTAAACCAACTAACAAACAACAATACCTTCATTTTAACAGCTGCCACCCCTACCACACCTAACGCTCCCTCCCTTACTCCCTCTCTATCCGCGGGCACCGCATTTGCAACCATCCCGAATCCCTCAACAAATACCTCAACAACCTTCACCATTCCCTCCTCAAACGGGGATACCCAGATTCTCTCCTTCACAAAAAAATCCTAAAACAATCCTACACCCCCAATCCTCCCTCAACCACAGACTCCCACCCTCTCTCAATATGCACCACCTACTTCCCTGGCATCCAGTCCCTTAAATTCATCCTCAAAGACCTGTACCCCATCCTCAAAAATCACAACGTTTCGTCCAACCATCTTCCTAAATACCCTTCTGTTACCTTCAAACGGCCCGCCAACCTATCAGATCTCCTCAAATCCACCAAGCCTCTTTCCAAATCCCCTTCCACCCCCAGAATCACACCCACTTCGTGCTTGCGAGCAAGATGCAAAACTTGTCCTATTTTCACCACTCCACCCCTCTCCATCCCACCTTTTAACTCTCTCCCGCCCTTCCCCCACTCCTCATGCACATCTCAGAATGTAATCTATCTTCTGACTTGCAAACTCTGCCCGGCATTTTATATAGGCCAGTGCTCTACACCCCTGAACCTCAGGGTGAACAATCATCGCGCCTCATGTAATCCCTCTTCCCTGTCCGCGGGTCTTCCCATCCCAAAACATGCCTCCCACCACAACACCCCCTTCAACCACTGTTACAATGTTTCCGTGCTAGCATCCCTTCCCCCATCCGATAACCCTATAAAATTAAAAACAATGGAATTGGCATTTATATGGCTGTGTAAAGCCTATCAACATCCGGGTCTCAATGTCGTTCACTAAATGGATGGGGTGGGGCTGGGGTGGATGGAGGTGGATTTGTTTCTTGCGAGGTGGTGGGACAATTTATTCATCCGGCACATGGAAAGGAACTGGCCCCCCTACCCTGATGTGTGAATATTCACACGCCGTCGGGCTTGGTACATGGGTGAGCTCTACCATCACCTACTAAACCGACCTTCGGGTTGATTACAGTGTTTATGGTTTTTTTTATACATTTTGTCATCCTTGTCCTGTGTTTTGACTTGTCAAGCCCTTATGATGACTTGGTGAGTTGATGCCTTGGTCATGGTTGTTGTGGGATCTGTGGATGAATTGTTAGTTTTCTGTGTCGCTTGTTATTATTTCCGCATCCTCCTTATTCCATCTCCGCTCCCCTCTGGCCTCCCTTTCCCCCTCCTAAACCTCCTCCTTCACCCCTCTCCCACCACCTATTCTCCGCTCCGCTTTCTCCCCCTCCATATACCCCTCCTTCACCCTCCCTCACTACCTGTTTTTCCCCTCTCCCTCGTCCCATACTCTCTCTGCACCGCGCACCCTTTTCCTCAGTCATATCTTATCTTCCGAAGAAGACGGAGCTTGAGTCCGTCGAAATTAACAAGATATTATTGTGAGTGTTCTTTTTATGTGTTCTCGTGCTGTGTATATATATATATATATGATGCGACGCACTCTTCCTCTTCATAAGAGGATTTACATGTATGTTATATCGACGCAGGAGTCGGACAAAGAATTGGCATCAGGTCCTGTGATAGTATACAATGGAATTCTCCATGCTAGAACCCATATACTCATGTCAGCATTTTGAAATAAAATTTCATTTGTGGAGGAAAAACCCATCGTCATGAATGGGAAATATTGGGAAGAAGATAACTCATTCGTTCTCGCGTAGTGTACTACCCAAGGATATCTTTCAGATTGCGTTTCATGGCCGCATCCGACTCAAAATTTGAGTTGGTGGCACTGTATAGGAAGGGAATTGGTTTACGGGGAGGCTAGATGAGAGAGAGGGAGGGAGGGAGGTGAAATGAGGAGTGAGCTCTGAGGAGAGAAAAACGGGAGTGATGTAGAGCGGAAACGACTTTCGTGGAAGCGGGGGCGGGCGTGGATGATATTACGCTGGGTTGGGGGAGGGATGAGGCGCTCTGAGCGGAAGAGGGAGGGACGGGGGATGAGAAGAGTGAAATTAGGGGGTGGAACTCTCCTTAGGCGGGAAGGGGGCGACGGAGATGCGTGGGCGGAGGGGGGGAGAGGCCCGGACAATAAGGTAACAAGAGAATGGCGACAGATCCAGTGGAAATCGTTGACAGTTAATTCCAAGCGGAAAAAAAGCCGGAGTCGTGGGAGGAGGAGATGATTGCGGGCGAAGAATGCGAGAAATTAGAAGGAAGGGAGAGAGAGGGAGGGAAGATATTCAGCTGGAGGCGAGGATTTTGATTGGAAATGTCGGAAGGTGACAAAGTAGTGTAAAGGGAAAGGTGAGGGGGGAGGGGGACGTGTTCTAATGGACGTAGTGTCCCCTCCTTTAGGCCCTCGCGTTGGAGCACTAGGGGAGGGAAGTCGGGGTTGTAGAGGGAGCCTTCTGAGCTCGGATGGCGAGGCTGGATCTCCGATGCATAAATTAGCGTGATGGCGAGGGGTGTGAAGACTTTGGGCCGGGGAGGGCGAGAGAGGGGGAGGAATAGAAATGAGAAAGCCGAGGGAATGAGCAGAATATCGAGGAGAAATAAAAGGGAGGAGGATATGGAGGTTTTCCCTCTCCCTCCCTCGTGTGCTCCCAACTCTGCGTGGCTATCCCTGGTTCTCCTTTAGCCTGAGTGTTGGAAAAGGGGGAAATGGAAGGGGTAGGTGGCCGGGGTGGAATAGAGGGGGAAGAGGGAGAGTTTCAAGGGGAGGGGGGCATGCTAAGGAAGCCGGTTCCCATTTGACGCTCTATTGGGCCACATCCCGCCGCCGCGGTTGTTATTCCTGCCCTCTTCCGATGGGGCGAGTCCCCCGTGGACGCCCAAGGAACCTCGCACGCCACCATCCCGTCCGCTCGGCCCACGTGGTGGGACCCCACCCACCCCTGCCTCTCCATGCGCCCTCCAAGCTTTAGCTTCCGCTCGTAGCCTCGCATTTGACTCCGAGGGGGGATGAGCCTAGTTTTTACCGCCCTCAACGCGCTGGAACTCCATTCCACTCCATTGCCTCGTACCCACCGATTTCCTCGAATAAGTAAGTTCCTTCCCTCTCCGTGCACAAAAGGGCTGCCACCTCCCCCACCTGTCCCTCCTTTCGCCCCGCCCTCTTCGCCTGCACTCTCGCCATTTTTCTTCCCTTTCGCAGGGAGAAGATTGTGCCGCTGGTTAGATACCGTTCACCAAATTACAATGCAAAAACAGAGAAAGGAACTCGGAGCCCATTCGATGGAATCAAAACAGCTGTCTCTCTCTCTCTCTGTCTTGCGTTCTCCCCGAAGCTCTGCGAATTTCCAAAACGATGAGCAAGATTCCCAAGTGTAGGTAAAAGGATCCAGAATGGTGGCCGCACGTAGCCCTACGGTGCTAGCTAATCTTATATGGCGAAACTCATTTCGGCGACAATGTAATACGCTTACCTGACGGAAATGAAATGTTGTTTGAATATACAGAACAAGGAAATGAAAAGTGAATTTGAGATATTTTGACTTCAATATGGCTAACTCGCCTAAAATCTAAGTGAGAAACGAAAAAAACTGAAATGTTGGCTCGAAAATGTTAAATTTTAAAAATTAACTGAACTAGAGCTATGGGAGTGGGTGGATAAATAATAATGATCTGAAGAGGTGGTCTTCATTAGAAGGGAATATCTGTCAGCGGTAATAGAATAAAATGTAGTAGAAAGTATTCCACTCTTTAACATTTACAAGGATTTAATGTTTAGTGCATCAGATGAAATCTGCGAAGCTCTAAGCATTTTCTTAAATAATAATAAGAATATTTTTGTAGATTTAATATGATATGAACGATGTATTCGTATCTCTTATCATTTAAAGGTAGGATTTTTTGACGAAAACCTAAAAAGAATTACCAGCCATTTCAACATCAATAATTTCCTATTACTTCCTTCTTCGTCATAGATGCTATTAACCATTAATACTGAATTCTTAAAACTTAAGACAAGGAGTCAGATAAACTTTTCATTTCAATAAAACATACGCGAAAAATAAAGAGATTTTATCGGAACTATTTTCTGAGATTAGTTTGAATTTTGAAATACCATTTAATTCGATGAAAATAAATTTTTCGTAATCGTAATCAGTACAACATATTTTGTTTTTTAATCGTGTTTCAAGTCCAACGCTTTTGCCAGATGATTCAAACGACGTATTCACCATCTGCATACCACCTACATAAGACCACACAGGCAACCGCGAGGGAATGTGGCGGGGGGTGTAAGGTCTCCATCCGTAAAATCCAAATATTCCAAATCAAATTTTGCCATATCAAAATTCATCCGTATTTCAAATCTAAGTGCTGTAAAAATAAAACTCTGATTTTTCAATAAAATATTTTTTGCAGATGAATTTTTTAAGAATGTTCAAATTACATGGAGTTATTTTTAACTAGCCAATGTAGTGTTTGAAATTATGGGGTCCAAAAACAACCCCTAGGGTATTATTATTATGTAATCTACCGGTTAAGGTAGGTTTTTGGATGGACACAACTATCAAATTATCATTTTGTAACTCCAAACAAAACCCAATCCAGCAACCTAATTTACATCAGGTCCCTCTTCATCTCTGTGTGCTTCTTTCCTCCCTTCATCCCGTCCAACATCCTTATCCTGTCCCTGAACTTTCCTCGTTTGCCTAACATTCTCCCCTCTATTACCTTCTTCAACATACCACTACCGCTCAATACACCTTTCATCCATTTTTCCTGCCTCCATAGGATTTCTCTACACAAACCCCTCTCCCCACCCACCATCTCCAGTACTTCTTCATTTGTTTTCCTTTCGGTCCATTTCACCTTCTCCATTCTTCTCCACACCCACATTTCAAACACCTCCAATCTACGTCTATCCTCCTGCTTCGGCGACCACGTTCCCGCGCCATACATAGCTACGCTCCATATAAGGGTTTTTACGAATATTTTCCTAACCTCCCTACTCAACGTTTCCGTCATCAACCCCCTCCTCCTTGAGAAAGCCTCCTTACTTAGCGCAACTCTTCTCCTTACGTCCCTACTACTTTGACCGTATTGGTCCAAAGCACTTCCGAGATATGTAAACTGTTCTACCTGCTCTATTTTTTTTATTTTATTGCATAACCTTTGTTTTATTAATATTGATTCTCATCCCATATTTATCGCACTGAACCTCCAATTCACTCAACAATGCTTGCAACCCCTTGTCTGACTGAGCAACTAATGCTTGGTCATCAGCAAACCTAACCGATTTTACCAATTCCCCTCCGACTTTCAATCCTACCTCCAGTTCTTTCCATGCCTCTTTAATCATTTCCTCCACATATACGTTGAACAGCACCGGTAACAATGGGCAACCCTGCCTTACACCACCTCCTAACAATGCCCATCCAGACTCTCCGTTCCCCACTCGCACCTGAGCAGTCTGAGACATGTACAGGTTGCGGATCAGTCTCCTGTCCCTCCAATCCATTCCTATTTTCTGCAATACACGTATTGATTTTTCCCAATTCACTCTATCAAACGCTTTTTCGAAATCTACAAAACAGGCAAAAACGTCCTGATTGTATTCCATATTCCTGTCGATTAGTGATCTCATTACTGCAATGGCACCGCGCGTACCTTTCCCCTTGCTGAACTCAACCTGGTCATCCCCTTAGTAATCATTTGCCTTACTCTCTATCCTTTTGTTGATGATACTGAGAATAACTTTAGCTGCGTTGGATATCAGGCTTATTGTTCTGTAACCCTCACATGTTATAGCCTTGACCTTTTTCGGAATATGAACTATCAATGATTTCACAAAATATTCCGGCCAGATTCCTTCCTCATAGATACTAAGAATCAGTACATATTGAGTCTTCTTCCCACATTTTCCTAAACATTTCAACAGTTTCACAGGAATGTTGTCCACCTCCACGGCTTTATTTGCTTTCATCTCCTTAAACGCCCTTTCTATTTCATTGTCGAATATGCCTAGACCTAAGCTATCTTCTTCTACGTCATGCTCCTTTTCTATGTCTAACCTTGTCGGCCTAAGTTCTCTACCATACAGTTTTTCTCTATATTCTTTCCATCTCTCTTGGATGTTTTCTGGTTCAACTATTATCTTACCCCGTTTATCTGTAACTGTTAGCACAGATCTTGCCTTCTTTGTTCCCGATAATAACTTAACCTTGCTGTATAGAGCACCAATTTGACCCTCCCTCTGTAAACTTTCCATATCCTCGCATTTCGTTTTCCACCATGTTTCTTTTGCTTTATTTGTTGCCGGTGTCAATTTATTGTTTAACTCTTTTACTTCATTTTGCCTAACTCTGTGTTTACATTATTTCATCTTCTTCTCTCATCCATCTTTGCAATAATCTCATCCGTGACCCGTGGTTTCCTTATCCTTTTCCGGTTAACGGTTCCTATAGTGTCTTTTGCGGCTTTCGTTATCACCTTATTGATACCTTCCCATTTTTCTTCGATAGTACTCAGCTGTTTACCGTCATCCATTATTTTCTTTACAGCCTGCTGATACGTCTTTCTTGTTAATCCACTTAATTCTTCTACATTTCATTTCCTAACCCGCCGCCCTTGCCTTTTTGAAACGGACGTTACATTTCATAACAACTAAATTCTGGTCTGAGTCCGCATCCGATCCTGGGAAATTGTGCGAATTTATCACACTGTTGCTGAACCTGTGCCTAACCGTAATATAATGTAATTGATACCTTTCTGAGTCTCCTGGCATTTATACCTAATTTTTTTAATATAATTATAATAATAATAATATATTTTTTATACCTAGGTTTTTATGGTGGCTAAACCATCTGTTGGTGATGACTAACCCCTGTTTCCTTCAGAATTCAGTTGCTTTCTCCCCGCGTTCATTCCTTGTGCTTAAACCGTAGCCCCCCACCTCATCACCATCTCTTCCTTCGGCTACCGTCGTATTTCAATCCCCCATTACTATCAAATTATTTCTTGCAGGAACACACGCGATCCAAATTGAGACACATTTTCAGCCAGGGCATTAAACGTCAATCGACGATTACATCGCAGTTTTTGTTCCACTTGCGAAAAAATTTCATCGGTCAGAATACTGCACCTGCTACTTCGCTCTTCGTCATGTATAGTATATTTGTTCGTCCATTTTTAAAATCACGGCACCATTGTCTAACCTTTCCTTTACTCATAACTCTAGGTTCATAAACTAGGTAAAACTCCCGATGAATTTCAGCATCCGACAATCCTTTTGCATACATGAATCGTATAACAGAACGCACTTCACAGATGGCGGGATCAACGATTGTCGCGGACATTGTTGTTTACATTCACGGACAAGCAAACGGCTTCTAAAACAATACAAATTTTGCTATAGCTTCTCAATGAATCTGGTCTCAATGACTGTTCGTTGTGCTACTCAGAACTTTGCTTTTGGGTCGTATTGAAAAGCCCAGGTTTCATCACCAGTGATGACGTTGTCCAAAACATCATGTTCATTTCAATACATTTCAAAAGTTCACTTGAAATTTCCGAACGGTTGGTCTTTCGTGACACGGTCGGTGCTCAGAGGTTTACAATAACTGACCATCTGCCGCTTCCACAGTTTGGAGAGCACTGAGATCAAGTGGTTTGATTCCACTCCAACCATCAGGAGTGGTGCGGGAAATTCAGTTTCATTACTTTTGGAACGCTTCCTGTATAAATATTTGCTTGATCGAGAGGCTTTCAAGTAACTACACGCAATGCATAATCGATGGCTCATTTTGTTTTAGCAGAGTTCTTATAATTGTGATGTAGGCACAAATCACTCAGGTGTTCATTTATTCCGTCGCATCTCCAATTTTAAGGAGCTGCAACTTTGTTTCTGAATTAATACGGAATTAGTTTATGTAAGAAATTGTTTTCATTAAGAATGGCCATGTAACTTTAACGATTCTTTATGGAAAATTCTTTTTTAATAATCAGGTTCATTATTTTGCTGAAACTACAATCCGAAGTTTGGCGCATTCGATGATCAGAACCAAAAGACTTCAAGCCCTAGAATGGCTATTTAGTATCGGTATGGTGAAAAAACGATTGCTTAGCTCATTTTCTGTATTTGTTTGTAAATCCTGAAAAACTTGTCACGCATAAGAAACTATATTTTCCCATTGTTTATATGATTATGTACGCAATGTTCTAGTTTTTACTTGCACCAAATAGCATTCAACGGTGTTTACGCAGTGTTTATTTAGATTACATCAAACTCTTAAGCGGTAAACGAATAGGTATTATGTAAAACATATTTTTGAGAGAAACGTAAATTTTTGTAGTATTTATCTACTTTCTGAAAACAGTTCCTCTCTCTCTTTCCTATCCAATCCAGGCATTACATTACCTTGGCAGTTGCGCAGTGTACATTGCTCAACCGTTCGCATATAATAAAAAGTCTCTTCGTTGAATCATTCTGCCCTTCATGCATCCATCCTTCGTTGTTACCGCTCTCTTCTGTGTACAGTCCTCCCTTTGGTACCCTCTGCCTCCATCCCTGCCCTCATCTCCATCCCATTTTCAGGACGGAGGTTCGGTCGTCATGACTTCCGAGTTTCTGGTCATGGAAATCGCGGCTCCGTCTCCTCGCCGGATTGCCATCTACCATCCTTACCTCCTCCTCCCGCCAAAGGTGGGGCGGCAAACACCGCAGCCTTGTGACCTGACTTGATTGGGCGCGCTTAGGTGCACCTTATTCCGAGGGGGAAGACTCTCGCCCGTTCCTCCTCCGTGCGTAACTCGGGAGTAACCCCGGAGGCGGTGCGGTGCATCGAGCGGATTAAAACTCCATGCTCCGTCCTATTTACGTTTCTCACGAGTCCAAAACACATTTTTACTCAACTGCACATACGTTTTATCCAATATTCTCTCACATTTTTCATGAAATCCAATTTATAATTTAATTCAAGTCCAATTGTCTTGTAATTTATGGATATGGACATAAAATAGACACATTGAATACTTTTATATTTTAAAGATCAAGTAGGCATAATACATTTAAATGCACCAACGTTTCTCAGCACATAATACTGCGTTTAAAACATAACTTCATTTTTGCTCGCCCATATCTCTTATCTAATCCTGCATTCCACTCAAAGCTTAAAGAATAAATGTTATGTAAAGCCAAATAATTCCTGTGTGCATTATTATTCCATCTCAAATTCATAAAAAAATTATTTTCTCCAATTTTTCCGATGTGATTTCTGATGAGCAGTGCTTTTTTTTTAAAAAATGTAAGTACTAAGCGCTATTGTTATTCTGCAAACCAATTACAATGCTTGGAAGTATGGCAGCCGTTAGGGGAGGCGCCAGATTGCTGATTTCATTCTCACCACTAGGGATGGGTGTGTAATTAGGAAGGGGCAGGATGTCCGGCTATCGGAAGAAGGGCGGAGAAAAACCATGTGTCCATGTATGGTGTGAGAGGAAGTCTCTTTGGGGAACATAATTAATGTCCCATCCGACGGAGGCAGTCTTGCACTAGTTTGCTTTCCCTATGGCGCCCTATCCAGGGATTGAACCTCTTTGTTAAATTATCCAACCATTAGAAATCGAAACCTCGATGTAGGAAATCAGTACTTTAACCACCGACACAATCTAATGACCTATAATGTTTAGTCATACATTTATTTACACAAAAAGTTTAAAAAACTTTGATACATTCTTAATGTAATCGAGGAGATAATTGCATACAGTACGTGTAGAATCTGCCAAACATTGAATCTGCATGAAGCGAATACCTGGAAAAGCTAAATGGAAATATGAAAACAAAATTTATTATATACGCCCATATTAAGTTCCTCAGAAAGACAAAACACCTTAGACGTGGCTGGAAAGCCTTAAGTATGAAATTTGGAGTACAAATATTTAGTATTTGAATGTACCACGAGTGAAAATAAAATTTCAGACTTTAATTTTGTAGAGCTTATTACTTAGGCTGTTTTGAAATCGATTTTTTTAATGCTTTGTGCATGACTCACGGTTTCAAAAATTATTCGAAATTCGTATTTATATTCTTCTGAAATGTTAGTTATTGGAAAATAATTCGATTAAAATTATGTAAAATTTCTTTAACTTTATTCTATAAAGGTTTATTCTTCCACTAAAATCTCATTCAATTTCAATTCTCGAAGATGAAAATTAATCTTAACCGGGATTATCACGTGATGCTCTGCGATTGAGCCCTTGGAAAAGGTCAACCTACGAAGCAAAGACAGGTTTTTTGGGCCTTTTCTCGAGGATGATGTTTCCTTCGAAGACGCTCGAACGTCGGACGACCCTCACTTCATAAAATGCATTGCCACTGCATTAATAACAACCTACCGATCATCGATCTCACGCGGTTGATGAAAGAGTGATGATTTCCGACCGTTGCCGTGATGATTTGAAAAATAGATACTAAAAAATTACTCGGAAAAAGATGTACATGTTCAACCAAAAATTATCCTCCAAGGCATTGCAATCTCTCTCCGCTCGCTGTTCTACTCTCTCAACCCTCCCGCGTATCATTTCTCCTTGTCTTTCAAGGAAATCCTTATCTTACGCTACGTCGCTCACCCGCAGTTCCTTCTTATCCTACCTCCCTCTCACTCTATTAACCTATTTTGCACTGCCACCACCAGGTTACTCATCTCAAAGCTCCGCTCCTCTCTCTCCCACCCTCACCCGTCTTTCTGCTCCTCCTCCCGCACATCCTACTTATAAACCCGTTCTCTCTCTCCTCTTGAGTCCCCCCGCCCCGTTTCAGTTCATGGTCTCGTGGTTCCTAATTTCTTCGGAAAAAGAAGCGAAAGGGGGTATTTATATGTTTTCATCGCGTACCCTCTCTCCCTTCCTATCATCCTCCTTCACGCTTCCCTTGTCCCCATCGCCCTTCCTCCCAATCCCTCCTTCCACCCTCTTACCTCCTTCACAGTCGCCCGAACCCCTCTTATCGCCGGCACAAAAAAATCTGTCGCAGGCGTGCTATTTCCAATGCTCCTCCTTTTGTCTCTCCGGATCCGCATCCACCCTTCCGCCGCCTCCCTGCCGTCCCCCGGTGCCTCCTCACCGACCCCTCCGCCCCTTGGGCTCTTCCTAGCCCCCCGACCGTCTCTTCCGATCCATTCAAGTCTCTCCCGCAGTTCGTCTTCACGCTTCCTTCAATCCCGATTATTTAGCACTCCTCCCCTTTCCCCCTCATCTTCCTCCCTCCGTCCCCAACTTGCTCCATCCCCCATGGTTTTAATTATGCGCCGCATCTCCGCCCGTCTTTTATTCAGTCTCGTCCCTACCCAACCCGCACGAAACCCACACCTAACTCCATCTTCCTTCCGCCTTCGCCTTGAATCCCTTCGTGTTTACGCCTCCTAATTCACTTAGAACGCTTATCGAGGATACTCGTATAGAGAATATACCTGTATATGCACGCTTAGACGTAGAAAAAGAAGAGCCGCGTAAATGAAGGTTTATAGTGCATTGATACAAGGAGCACGAATAATCATGCAGAAGATTAAGCCAATTATGAAAAATAATCCCGCTTTTTTTGGTTTCCTTGCAACAAATCGAGATTAATCTAATATGGTAGCAAAGACTGACGCTGAATCCAACGAGGAAATACCCTGGTGCCACTGTGCTTCAGACGCCGAAATATTTTAGTTGCGACAACAACTCCGTAATTTTCTCTTGGAATTAGTTCGATTGCTCTCGAACTTAACTTCCAAGACTCAAGCCACGCAGTTTCCAATTAGGAAGCGAATGCATTAAATAGGCAACGCCACCGTATAAATCATAACAGGGGCTTGATAGGCCAGTCAGTCGATCGCAGGGCTATTGTCCGGAGGATCGGAGTTCGATTCCAGGAAACGGATCTAGACAACCACAACTTCACCTACGCGATTTTTTGGGTGATAGATTGTTCGGGTGGGAGATCGCAAGGGGCTCGGGGAGAACTGGCCACGTTACTCTAATGGATTAATATCATTCGTCGCATGGGGGTTAATATTACAGTATTTCCCTCAATTTCAAATGAGCATTCGTGTTGATTACTATTTTTCTTAGAAACGCACAAGAAAGTGTGAGTTTCATGCCCCTTTCCAACATATTATGAACCAAGAATTAGTATTTCGCCTTGCTCGGTGTTTTAAAATGGTAATCATATTCATTCAGGAGTAATACTTAATCAAATATCTATGTAAAGCTCCAAATATCCTTTCCAAACTACTTCTTCGTGGTCTTTCTCTGCAAACACGATTCAGCAGTCAATTATTTAAGCTCCAATCATTTAATGTCCAAGGATTTCACTTCATGTGTTCCTGGTTACCTTTCCTGTTACTCTTAATCTTATGACGCATTCAATCGGTGTTGTGCTGGTTGCCACCTCGCTATTCCCTTGCACCTAATAGTAATATTTCTGCCAATTACCAATATACCCCCGTGTGTAGTCTTTGATTAGTGTTCTCCTTTCTGGATTCAGAATATTCAAAGGAAAGGAAAAGCTAATGCGTCAATATTGACATTTCCTAATTATATTACAGTGTTTCATTGGACCCAGCAATTACATTGCTCATGGATCGAATTATAGAACTTTACCAGTCTCTTGTTTCTTTAGTTATTCAAACCACGGGTGGAGAAAAGACTTATACCACTTTGATAAACGGTAAACTAAAAACCGTATTTGATAAGTGATAAAGGAAATAGACCGTGGGAATTCATGGATGGAATGTTTTGCCACCATTCTCCAACTGCCGAGGTTATATCACCTCGTTCTCTCGGATTGCCTATTTCCACGTTTGTTGACACGTTGAGACTGGAGAAAAAAGCTTTTAGGAAAGCTGAACTTCCTTTGATTTTTAACCAATGGATTCTTCTTCTGTGAGCAAGTAGCCAAAGAAATGATGTAACTATATTTCAAAAGAAAGAAAATGTTCATTATTCTAGGCTCGGTAGAGATATTTGATTAGTAAAAATTGTCTGCTCCAAACGACCACAGAAGCTGTTGCACAGTGGGAAATCACTTTTCAAAAATGGCGAATTTCTGAGAATATCAAAAGAATGAAATAGCGATCAGTTCATTTTCTTTCTAGGGGAACTCAGCTTGCCGCACAGTTGCTGGATGCAAGGCCTTGGAGAAGAATACGACGCGATCAAACGAATTCTGACAGTTGCTCGCTCTCCTGATTGTTTCTTCTTTAAGTTCGGATCCGTTTCTCGGCAGCCTCATACCCTCCCACGGTAGACCCCACACTCTTAATTTGATTACTGCTGGAGACCGAATAAACGCAGTTGCGAGATAGAATCCATCGTAATTGAGAAATTCCCTGGGATGAAAGCGCGCTTTTGTGCCGACCGGTCTTCCGTGGTGACTTCTCTTATTTATTCGCTGAAAAACTATTCTTTACGCCCCAGCGACCGAGATCCGCTTTCAATGAAAGAATATGCATCCTAAAGAACATATTTTTCCGCTTCAAGCTTTTTCAAACACAGTCCTTTTCAGTAATCGTCAGATGTCCCACCGGTCTGTAATTCTCAAAATTTATTGTGGACATTTGTAACGAAACATTATTAGATTACTTATGTATTTTGACGGAAAATACTCAATACTGAGTGATTATGACCGAACCATATAAACATGAGCAATATAAAAAAAATTACCACCCCATAGCCATCGCAATAGCCTCTGTGCATCCCTATTCAGACTAAGATGCTCGCCATTAATCCAACATTAATCATCAAACTGGAAATGCCTGAGCTATCTGCAACACGGCACATGGAGAACATTCACCATGAGTCATTGGTTTGAATGATTAGCAAGCCTGTTTTCGGAAAAAGCTGTTTAATGTCAATGTTTATCTCCTTTAACATCATTTGTTTGTTGCTGTTTGGAAGAAGTTCAGACAGAATACCTAGCTGTATTTTTACTTTTTGACAGGTACATCTATGTATTCTGATGTACGCGGCCTAAACTCCACTTGATGTCATCAACCTTAGCCATCCACGTCCGCTCGTATTTACGGCAATTTTTTCTCTGGGATAAGGATACGGATAAGGAAGAAGTCATGAAATAGTATTTATAGATCTCCGTATGCTTTCTTAGCAAATGAGATAACATATCTCCTTTGATTCTTCCACGGCCCGTTTTCTTCCATTTCCTTTCTTTTCTTTATCATTCTTCATCCCGAGAAGCGTGCTTCGTTCCCCCCTTTCTCTTTCTTGGGTTTTCAGCTACAGAATGAAATCTTCCTCTATTTTTAAGTCGGTCACGTCCTCTGCTCCTATCCCTCTCACCATATCTATCTGTCCGATCTCCCTTTATCCACCTCTCTGCCCTTGTCCTTCTATCTCCTCCTTGGATCTCTAAGGAAAAGTTCTCTCCCTTCCCCTCACTCCCTTCTTGGGCGCTCCGGTCACGTGTTTATTCTCCCCTGGATCGTTGCTCTGGGCTTCGGCTCCCCAAAATCGGTGGAATCAGCTCAACAAATGTTTCTGTTGCAAAGGACGGCGAAGCCATGCGACGACGACCACTGAGAGTTTGTGGACGGTGTTTTTTTTTACCACGCTAGGTCCGTGCAGAGTAGTTCAACCCACATTCACCGTAGGAGGAAGCAGTTGCAGAGGCAAATAAAAAGGTTTGGGCAAGAGGAATGAATAAGATCACAGATTACGTAACGCAGGACCTTTCCCTAAGAGAAAGAAAATCCGATAAGTAGTAGCATGAAATATCCTGAATCTCAACATATCCTTAATTCGTACTTATTTCATGTCAAGTCCAAAATTTATTAAGGTTATTAGAAAAATAGATAAACTACCTATACTAATATCAGAACTGCTCACTGGAGAATCCTCATAAAATATTTACTCCCAAAACTTATTATTTAACAATTTAATTTGACCTTCGTATTGTTTACTTAATACGCATTGCCCTAAGGGATATTTATTTGGCTCCAGGATTGCGTCATCGGTAGTCCGTTCAAATTGGAACTTACGACAGTGGCAATGGAAGTGTCACGCCACGTTTAGCTTTAAATTTGATTTCACCTCAAAAAGTAGTTAGTCGAGACACATTAAACTCTATTAAGGCTAAATTATTTTCTTTGTTCTCCCTCCCAATGGCACAACAACAAGATGATTTCACATTTTAGAGAGGAGAGATTATTTCGAAGGAAGGGTGAACTCGTAGCTATAGTCACGGTCGCTGTCATCGTTAGAGAAGTTTGTCGAGGAAAGTCAGTAGCATTTTCAGATGCACTGAAAGTGTCAATAAGTGCCCTCCACACTGAAAAAGTGCTCACGGGATATGTCGGTAAGCTGTGGGCTCGTACTCCTATATTCCACACCTTCATTAGGTAGCCACTGTTGCAATACTGGAGACATTCCAATAACATTTGTAGCATATATGTATATATAACTTTGACAGCAACACACAACATGAGAACATAAAAAAGGAAAACTCACAGTTTATTTCTTGATAATTTCGACGGAATTGAGGAAGGGGAGAACGGGTGGTGGGGGAGGGGTGAAAGAAGAAGGGTTATTTATTTTTCACTTCCGTGTTACCAGTTATAAATGCAGATAACACTTTTTTATTTACTAGTTGTGAAACCGCGCAAACAGTCTTCATTTAACAAATATATATATTTCTATATATGTACACACATACATACATTATATACATATATATATATATATATATATATATATATATATATATATATATATATATATATATATATATATTATAACCATAAACACAGTAATCAACCCGAAGGTCGGTTTAGTAGGTGATGGTAGAGCTCACCCCTGTACCAAGCCCGACGGCGTGTGAATATTCACGCATCAAAGTAGGGGGGCCAGTTCCTTTCCCTGTGCCGGTTATGGTTTCCCAGGAAGATCTGGTACCCGAAAAATCAACTAACTTGTTTGGAGCTGCAAGTGCCCAAAATGCCTTTCCCGGGAATCAAACTCGGGACCCTCCGGTCAGTAGTCCAATGCTCTACCCACTAGACCACCGCGACCCACATATATATGTATATATATACATATATATATACATATAATATATATATATATATGTACATACATGCATACATATAAAAACATCCATATATATATACATAATTTTTTAATATATTTGAAAAATCCCTCCCATGTGAGCAATTTTAAGCGTTTATCTGAATATTTTGCCGTGAAAAGTCATTGCTTTATACCTTTAGAAAAAGAAACATTTAATTTTAAGGATGAAAAGAGACTTACATGTATGATTACATGGAATTGAATATTTTAGCTCAATTTATATTTACGCGTTCACTTGATATTCTTATGAAAATACTGCCTAATAATAAAACAATATTGGATTCAAAATCGTCAGTGTAAAGGTAAATTCCATTCATTACGTTAAAATTGATATTTAAGTGATCAACATAATGTGGAATTTGGATTTAAATGATCGCTTTGATCTCATTTGATAATCATTTTCCGCTTTCTTCCATTCCAACAGATGGATACTATTCGCAGGAAATTATATCAGCACATCCTTTAACCAAAATATTATGAATATAGAACATTAGAATTTGCAATAAAAAGTCAGGTCATAAAAAATGCATAATGCTCTGAAAATTGTAATATGCACAAAATTAGTTTACATTAGAATAACTACTTATGTTACGGTGAACAAGATTCAAAAGAAACTTAAAACATTAATACAGATGTGAAAGCATTGTTCATTAAAGGGAATGGTCTGAAGAAAAGAATTTAAAATGTTGACGTTACAGGGAATTAGTTCATATCCTAAAATAACTCTCCCGATAAAGATGTAATTTTATAATAAGGCCAGAATATGAAAAATGTAACGTTAATTGGAACTAAGGGTACGTAGTAAGAATTGAAGCTAGTGTAAACATTATCATTGTATATGTTAAAAAAGATCTTTTAAAAATAGAATAATTAGAAGTTTAGAGAATGAGGGGCGAGAGAGGAGGCTGCGGAATGGATGGAGTGCCAGGATGCGACCCCAGCGATGTCCTTGCGGGTCATTCTATGAATTTTAAAGATGGAATGGCCTTAAATGCAGTCGCCCACTCTTCGTTCCCCCGCCGCCTACACTGCTCCTCCCAATGCGCTTCATCTCTTTTGCCCACCCTCTTTCCTTTCAATCGCCTCTATGCCTTTCTGACGTGCTAACACACATGATCACAGACAATGTTCACTTTTATTTTTATCCCGAGGCGACCTCGGGTTCTTCGGGATTGGGCAACGGAGAAGACCCGCAGGGTTAAATGGAGCGTGCGTAAAAGAATAACCTTGGTAGGATGAGAAATATCGTTGAACGTACCCTTCTCAAATGCTAGTGGCGTTCCCCTAGATTAACACCTTTCAGCAGCATCAAGGGAGAGTGAGTGAGGAAGAAAGAAGGGACACACTAGGGTTTAGGATAAGGACAAGGAGGAGATCGCCACAGAAGCTGAATCTAGGGCCGGCTGTGGCTTTCATTGCTTCGGTGAAATCACGCCAACAATTCGTTTGCAATTTCAGTCGCCGGAATTGAGAGGAAACTTGTGCCAACTCGTTTCCAATGCAAGCTGTAAGTCGTGCAATTAAGGAGATATTAAAGTAAGGTTTAGAACTTTCATCATGCTTTAGAAGACCAAAGTAAATATCAGAAAAATGAAATAATGAGATATTTAAAAAATTGTGAACGCTGGGAAATGTGCGTTACTTGTTGTAAAATTTCTTAACTTCCTCTTGGTCTAAATTGGATTCAGTTCCACTCTTCAGTCTACTCCAATGTTATGTATACAAGACACTTGGTGCTGCAAAAATTTCAGAGTGTAAAAATCATTCGCCTCGACTGGTAATGACTAATGATTTTTACACCTTGAAAGTGTTGCATTGAAATGCATATTAGTGGATGACTCCGTTGAAAGTGACGGTTCCGGCATCCCCCGCAGTTTTTTGGAACTTAGTGCTGTATTTTCTCTTACGTATATAATTCTAAAAAGGTTAATTATAAGTTTTTCTTTTTCATTTTCACAACTGATAATTTACGTGTATTTTTTCTAAGTTCATACAGTTAAGTTTACATCAATACAGATATTTTTTAAGTGGCAAACTTAAGGTTTCATGGCGTATTGGAATTATGTGCCCTCATATTTAGTCATGATATCGAAATAACTATTACTTAACAATGTACTTCATCATTTTTTATTTCCCGGTCTAAATCAAGATTGAATTGCTGAAGTTTACTCGTCAAATGTCTTCCGATTGACATTTCACAGTCACGCCATGTTTCATTAAGTATTCTTAAGTTGATATTATTATTAAATATTTACTATTATTTGATTGTCTGAATAACTCGCTCACAAACCTGTGATTTTATAATCATACTTTATGTTATTTAAACTACGATGTTGTTCTAGTTCCAATCGCAAAAGCCGTTCACATGTATTCTTCTGCTGATCCGAGTATCCCATTTTCTGTGCTCCTCCAACTCACGTCTCCATTTCTCTCGGTTCGCCTACCAATTTATTCCTAAATTAAACTTTCTAAATATCCCCCACCAAACTACTTTTTAATACCTTTAATTTTAGACCACGCATTCATTATAACAAATTTAATTGGGATCTGAAACAGTTGCTTGGCACGATATGTTAGACGGTATTTCCAAAACATGGTTACCACCGATTCTAAACTCTATCAATATTTCATGTTTTTTAAATATTACTTTCATTTTTATTCAAGAGATATTTGATAACCATTAATATTAATGGCTTAAAATCTTTATTTTAAAGCCTGCATGGTATAATTAAAGACCTGCAGAAGAAGATTGCCGCCAAAATATTTGTTGAAAAATGGCACTCGTCTGTAAGCCATTGTATGTCAGTCAAGGACTTAAAAAAGACTTTTGGTAATGTCTGTGGAGAAGCATGCTTGTATACGTTATAGGGAGCAAGCACATGCTGGGATTACAACAACAGAAGGTTAATCTATCAGCTGTACATAAACTGGCCACCACAATGCAAATGAAAGACGGGAGAAAAATAGAAGAAAAAACGAATAAAGGAATAAGATAAGTATCCAATCTCTCACCGAAATTAATATACATATATTTCGAAGAGAATAATAAGAAAAGCACAAGGGAGGGGATCCAAGGGATTTTGGGTGAATGGGGAGGAAACTAACATGCTCCATTTCCAAGATGACATTTCAGTAATGGGTGAAAATCCAGAAGACCTGCAGGCATCCTTGGGATCAAAGGATAAAGCAATGCAAGGATAACAAATCAGCATCGTAAAGCTAAAATCCAAGTAAGCGGAAAAGAGAGGCTGTGAGCAGATGCTGGTTTCATTGCGAATACAGAAATTAAATCGAATGAAATCTTTCGACTGTCTCTGAGGTAGCATAACAAGGAGAAGAAAGAATTTCACGGATATAAAGCGGAGGTTAGTTCTGGGCCCTAAGGGGGCGTTTATTACACGAGGCAAATGCGATGGAGTTCAAATTAGAAACTAGGAAGAAGATAGAAGGAAGCATTTCTGGCGTGAAGTGTGAAGTATAGCAATTTATGAAAATATTGACGCTTGGAAATTCAAATCAGAGATAAATAAAATTGTTGTGCGTGCTCTGCTGGAAGTGTAAGGTGAAGATATGAAATACAGGAGAATAAAGAGGAAGAGGGAATCTGGAGTAAAATAAGGAAGAGCAGTTCCTGTTGGAGAGGGTTAACCTTGTATGATACTTAATTTTAGGAGGGAAAGGGCGGTAAGGGGCAATGGAAGGGAAGGAAAAAGGAAAGACGCTGGGAAGGAGGTCAAAGGACAAGTAGACAGCCCAAAGTGAAGGGATATGTACGAGAGATGATACGTATGTCACAAGGGAATCAGAAAAAGAATAAAGAAGGGATTCAGTGAACCAACCTTTGGACTCAGTGGTTTATCCTTCGTGCTTTCCTTGCTCTAAATACTCATGGTTATTATTGTTATTAAATGTGAACTTAATATTAAAAGAGAGTTTTTTGGCTCGGTAAATATCATTATCGGTATTATCGTTATCTCAATGCCCACTTTCATCTCTTTTGTAGTTTTATATTCCTTGGAAAACTCTGAAAAATATAGTGGCAAATTTCTGAACCATTATTTCAGACCAGCAGAATCAATAGAAACAAATTCGTGCCTTACAAAAAAGCTTTCAATGGGAAGAGTATATTCAATATCTATTTGTTCGTGAAATGATGCAGTTGTCGTATGAAGAAAAAAAACCAAATGGTGGAAATTGAATTGGAGATCGGAGTGATAATCGTTGGAAAATTCTTTATACCAGTGTTTTTCTTTATTTATCCAGTCAGCCAAGGGGTTACATTCCAACTAAAAGGGTTTCTGAGAAAATTATTAAATAAGTGTGACATGTATGGGCTACTTATTAAAGTAAAAAAAACAAGGTTATGAGATTTTTGACAACCAAGAAGGCTAATTAAAACATTAAAATAGAACGTCATTGACTATACCAGATGGAACCAGTTACCCATTTCATTGTTTTGGACCTAGATAGAACGAAGACGTGTGAGCCATTGGCTGTTGATGTGAAGTTAGGTAAATTCCTAGAGTCAATAATGAAAAACTAGAAAGATATAATAACGTTAATTGGATCAGACGGTGGCCATCAACGGGGAGAGTTAAGGGACTGACTGCGAGAAGATAAGTCATTACCCCTGTTCAATGTCCAGTGAATGTTGAACAAAGTTGGTGGGGGGAGGGGAGAGGAGATGTTAGGAATGTGAAGCAGGGGGAGGGAGAGTTAGGAGGGGGTGCAATGTTGTAAATGTGCGTTAGTGTATTTAAAGTTTTCGATTGTTAAAAATCTTTTAGAATCGGATCGGGATGATGCGGTGGCCAACGTAATGGATTCCCACGCAGAGGGCCCGGGTTCGAGTCCCGGCGGCGGCAGATATTTTTCAATGGTGTTCCGATCCCTAATTGATGTGCTTTGTGGAGAGCACTTTGAGTGAGCACGCCGTCCATCGGATGGGACGTCAAACTGCGGCCTCCTTGGCGCCTTTCGTTAAGAGTAAGCTAATGCCGACGTTTCTCTCTACACCCTTCATTCTTTCCCATCCATCCCTAATGGCGCAAATTACCTCAACTGAGGGTCACCTCTCCTAAATACTACTTCAGCTAAAATCTTTCACCAATTGGGCTGTTCATGATGCCAGGCTAATTGTTCATAATGTTTTATTGTCGCATGTGTGCCTTCTGTGGCGTCGAGTTTGAAGTTATCTGCTTGTTTTAGTAACGTTGAATCTTTGAGTTTGATGGCGTGTCCTGTTCCATAAATGTGTTTGGCAACCACTGATATGTTAAAACGAACGTTTTTCTAATGAGCTAGGTGCTCTTTGATCCTGATGATCGGGTTTCGCCTAGTTTGTACTATATACGTGCGTTGGCAAGGGGGTTACTTTTTTAATGTGATACTTTGTTCTTTGATGTTCCATTATAGATTCTTAAATGTGCTCGTGTTTACTTGCGTGGTGTTTGTGTGGACTTGTTGGAACACTTTTTGAGGTTTGAGCACTTTTTTGCCTCGTGTTTACTGTTCAGATCGTCGATAAAGTGGTTAATGTCGTACTTACTGGTATCAAATATGGCGAATATGTCTCAGACATCTCAACCATGTGCTGGGGATTTAACTGAAGCTATTTTTGTATTCTTTCTCAAAGTAATATAAGGATACATTAGCGACGAAGCAAGAAGTAAGGAGCTGCCCATCTCCGTGTCTTGTGTTTGCTTTTCGTATGTGTTATTGAATTTAAAATATACAGGGCTAGTGAGTGCTGCGTATTCTTTAATTTTCTCTGGGGTCATTTACGGCATGTTCAACTAGTCCTCGATAGGCGTCGATTCTTTGAGTTTTCGAGGGCGAAGGGGAAATCCAAGTGCATTCGTCACACTGAAGACATCCGACACACTCGAGGCCAAAGTGCATCAACTGCAAAGTGACTGTGCAAGTTTTATTCGCCTTCAACGGGAAGGGGGGGGGGCGGAGTGCACCACAAGTACGCGCCAAAACTTAAATTCACAGCACTCATGGGTCATGCGTTGTCGTCTTTCGCCAGGGAGCGGATTTGTTAGCAGCGGGAACTTGACGGCTGCTTAGCAACGCACTATTTCATTTCTTGATACGTGAGATTAATTTTATACGACTATATATTAAATGGGGGAGGGAGTTAATGACGGGGACGTTGAGTAGGTAGGCAAAGAAAAGTCTCGTCAAAACTTTGATATGGAGCGTAGCTATGTACGGCGCGGAAACATGGTCACTGAAGCAGGTGGACAGACGTAAATTGGAGGCTTTTGAAATGTGGGTGTGGAGAAGAATAGAGAAGGCGAAATGGACCGAAAGGGAAACAAATGAGGAAGTACTGGAGATGGTGGGTGAGGAGAGGGGATTGTTGAGAGAAATCCTATGGAGACAGGAAAAATGGATGTAAGGCGTATTGATTGGCAGTGGGATGTTGAAGAAGGTAATAGAGGGGAGAATGTTAGGCAAACGAGGAAAGGGCAGGAACAGGATAGAGATATTGGACGGGATGAAGGGAGGAACACGAAGGAAGCACACAGAGATGAAGAGGGATCTGATGTAGAGTAGGTTGCTGGATTGGGTTTTGTTTGGAGTAAAAAAATATTTGTTTGATAGTTGTGCCCATCCAAAAACCTACCTTAACCGGTAGATTACCTAATAATACATTGTATGGTTATGCATTAATTGATAGGTGCAGTTTCTTGACCAAACACACACGCACTTCCGTGGTTTGTCAGTCTCCCAATTTGCCGTCCTTGGGATTTTTAGCTGCTCCCTAAGTTTGAAAATTATTTGAAGGGGAAAACTTTTCAGTTACGAGAACATGTCATGCAAAATATGAATTCTCAACTGTACTCTACTCCTGAAGAGGTTGGTAAAAGTATTTAAATCAACGGCGGGACAAGTGTAAGAAGTTGATGCAGCCGCATGGAAAATAGTTTGGATAGAATTTAAGGGATATAAGACTTCCAGACTAATTACTGGACGTATTCTTCCGATCAGAGGTCAGATAATTTTTAAGAATATCTTTAATTCCCATAGCTCATAGAGAGTATGTAATTTTACTTTTCTGAATTCCAGAAGTGGGTCTTTGAACACATTTAAGATGAAGAGAGGAAGGTCCAGGTAAACCATATTACGCTGGCAATTATATTTTAGATTATGGGACTTTGGTGCGGCTTAATTGATACAATGTCTACTGGGTCTCAATTCTCGATGCTATAGAAATACACACAAAGTTGTTTTTTAAATTATTCCCAAAACTTGAAAATCATAACCTTTCAGTTAATCCCTTGGATATTAAACATGAATAATTAATGTAGTGCATACTTATGAGAGGTTAATCCCCTAAGGCCAGCTATCAAGTGTGACATTTAAGGGAATCATCTTGACGAAGACTTAATCGTGGACGCATAAATATTGCAATTTAATAATTGAAAACATGTTACTCATGATTAAATTGAACAGAATAATTATTAGAAGTATTATCTTTGGAGATTCACATTTTTTCACTAGGGTATGGATTTATTTACAATTCGAAAGGGAATGTGGAAAAAATCCTCGAATCTTTCAATGCAGAATTTGCGCAACTCAAAAAAATAACCCCTAACCGGATCACACGCTTTCTCTCAGTGGGAGAGAATTGATTTCGAGCAAGGTGTCACCATTAGACTGCTTCGTGTAGTTAGGCTGTTGTTTTGACCTGCGAAAGTGCTGCCATTTGATATACACCGCGCTGGTGTCTCGACGGATTTCAACAGCCAGTCGAGGACGCCGTACATATTGCACATCGACGCCCCAGTGAAACCACTGCCTCTTAGCGATAGACGCTGAATTTTCTTTTTGAATTTGAAATGACTTCACCACTTCCAGATCGCCTGCGTCAAGGGCATCAAGGTGGCGGCATTCAAACCAATAGGCAACCCCATTAGATCCGCGTAGGATGTGACGTCACAAGGGACTAGTCTCTTGGCAATTCCCTTCATTGAAACTGCTTATCGACCAGTTGCACTCCTGTAGGAGCCAGTGTCTCAGTGGAAGACACCAGCCCGTGTGTTCTAAAGCCAGTGGTTTTTTCAGGTGTGTGCGATGTTGTGTGCGTTTTTCTGTCTGTGAAAATAACCAAAGAATCTTGAATAGCCACGAAACTTATCTTCCGAAAAGTTTTCAATATATAGTACTAAGAGTTAACAGAATTCTTATTTTTGTGCTCTATTTACTAGGTTTGTAGTTAAAATTCGAAAGAATGTGTCTAGTGCGCGTGTTGGTGAGTTTTAGGCTGCGTTTCTCAAAGTACAAAAACGATATAGCGGTTTGACATTACCGCGAAGTGATAAACTTGGTGTTCATGTGGAAATTCCTTTCAATTTTGTTCACGAGAAGTGGTCCTTCCAAACGTATGAGGCAACCACATAACCTTACCTTCGGATGGAACTAGACCGTTTCATCGATGGTCATAGCCGATATACAGCCAAAGACTTCTTCCCATATTTTGTGAGAGGATTCATTTGGTCATAAAGGTATGTACAAATACAATTGTTTTCTATATCTCTTTAGGTCATATAGCCAAAGTATATTCTTTATCAAATGTTATGCGCCTGAATTTCACCGTAAATACAATGTCTGTCCCAAAGTTAAGTAGAATAAATCTGGGGGAAAAGTTTATTGCAATATCAAAGGACAAATTGTCAGTCGAAGTCTTCTTAAGAGCACCCTTATGGATAGTTATATCAATGCCAGTGCCTCCGCCAGTTGTGGTGTGCTTCCGGTAAGTCATCAACAGAGCCCCTTGTTCAGGCTCCTCTTTGAAATAATCCAGTTGCCCAAAATGGTACTCGAAGGGGTTGTACGTGGATCGGACTCAAAGGCTCATGTCCCATCACCAGTAACCACCGATTGTAAAAAATTCGGGTCACTTTCACGGTGGTCTAAGAGGTCCAAGGCAAGATTGTCACAAAAGCGGTCTTCGGACAGCACCTTGCGGACCATTTTGGCACACCTTTCTCACGGCTAAATCTTATGTAAGAATGCAATGCACTGTGGTTTTCTGATATTCCAACCTTCTGCTATCATCCTGATACTTGGGGTCAATCAGAATTTAGCATGCGTCTCACTTCTCCACATTTTCATCACACTGTGTTTTGCTGATGGATGTCCATGTCATGGTATCCGCACCCAATTTTCCAAGCTTAATGCACAATTTAATCGCATATCATTGCTGCATGGAAAGTGGCGTCGTGAATTCGTAACGTGACCGTCGAACCAGGGGTCTAGTCTAGCAGCAATCAGCACACCTTAAATCCCCACAGTTAACTGTCGTGGGTTGTGTGTGTTTTCCCAAGATCTCACATTACCTTTCCCATCACAAATCATGCAACTCCAACCATCTGCATTTGTGGCAAAAACTCATTCTGCTTATACTACTGGGACAGACCCTAAACATGACTTGGGTTCCCGTGAACATGTTTTGAGCACATTTGAGGTTTTCTGAGAGTGGTGCCTCAAAAACCCTTTATTAATTTGATCAGCACAAAAGTTCATGATTATTATGAGAAAATTTTGCCCTTTTTTCAACTTGTAGCACCGTCACCAAAAATTCGTGAAAGCTGAGCGGGGGATCTAAGAACTTTCTATTTTTATTAAAAAGCGCAAGCGTCCGCAGTGCGCCATTTTATTTCTATCTTAAGAACAACATATATTGAGTGCTGTACTCTGATCTCGTGTCAGAGTTTTGTTCAATGTCTTTAAGATGAAGATGCAAAGCCATAAGAATGAGTGAACTGGTATTCATAAAAAGTATAACTATGTTTTAAACGTAATTCAAAATTTCCTAATTGAATATTTCAATGAATATCTCTTTCCATTTGGTCTCTCGAAAGGAGAGCATATAGAAAAGTCATTAAAAAGTGGGAGATGATATTATAACAACATCTGGTTAACACGTCATTTGCATTTGCACCTCATTTTATCTATTTTAATTATGTCTACGCAGATTCTAGGAATTATCATGTCAATGTAGAAAAAATGATTCGCAGGATATTGTTGGGAAGTATATTTTGATTCTTCACTTTCCTTGTTTTTTGGGAATGAAAAGTTGGTATTCCCGTTCAAATACAGAGCATTCACAATATTACTCTTTTTACATCCTATCTAATACATCCGGTGTTTTGAATGTACCCTGGTTGCCACCGCAAGTTGCAATTCAATCTTGCGGTGGCAACCACGTGGTACGGTGGCACGGTCGCATCAAATGTAAAATCCTTTCTAAGCCATCGCCTTGCCGGGCTCGGTGGCGGCGGGGTAACGTCCTTGTCTGCTGATCGAAGTGTCGCGGGTTCGATTCCCGCCAGGATGAGATTTTCCCCGTCTGTGTTGCTGTTGTCATTGTTGTCTGATGTAAAGGCCAAAAAGTGCTGTTTTCGGACCAAGATGAATAAACAAATGACTGTAACTTGTAAACAAATTTGTTTCCTTTCAAATAAGGTTGTTCCGTGGGACCCCTTGGAGCCGTAAATTCTTTGGCTTGCGAACTCTTACTTCATTTTGGTACCTTCCTCCGGGTTGAAAGATTTTTCTAACCCAACTGCCTCCGCGCTGATCCTAATTAGGCGTACAGTCGAATCGGTTCACTTCAGGGGCATTACGAAGACTTAGGTTGATCAAATTGATTCGAGAACTTTGTACACCATTGAGGCATTAGTGGAAAGGTAAAAGATTCTTAAAGCTTTAAATGTTTAAGTTCGACATTATTATAAAAAAATGCACTGTAATCATTACTTATACTGGAGAGCACAATGTAATGCATATACATTCTTTTATTTTGCGCCAGTCCATTCAATACACTCCCAGTATCAGTTAGTTTTTAATGTTACATACTGTTCTATCTGCTTTTAAACATCAGATAAACTGTGAAATATATTAATTGTCATTTTCTATGGGGAAAATTGTTTTTAATATATCTTTGATTTTTTCAAAAATTTCATTAATCCTTCATTAGTTAATAAATGAAAAAGAAAAACTTTGTTTCAATCCACCTTTCAATTCACAATAAGTGGTGGATTGAAACAAAATTTTTCTTTTTCATTTATTAACTAATGAACTTCCACAAAGTTGAGGCTGAAACTATGGACCTTCATTAGTTATTACGTATTTGTTAACCCGTGGGAACGATATTCTAATGGTGGACTAGTAAGGTGTTAAATAGTGACGCTGCAATGCATCTTTAATTATATTGAGAAAGAATATCAATACTTTTATTTATTTATTATGCAGTTTCAATGGCAGGTTATTGACGGTCAAAAATTATTATTTACTACTAAATATTTTGGAAATTTCATGTTTATTAGCTCTAAATTATTTTTTTAAATTTCTTCCTAACTTATGCCCGCTTTCATGCCGTCTAAAGTAATTACTCCCTTCTTCCCTGTAATCCGCTTTCCCAACATTCGCGCTTCTATTAATGGCCTTCAAGTCTCGGCTACATTTCATACTTATCAATTACACATCCAACTCAACTTTTTATGTATTTAAAAAAATTTTCTTCCATAAATTCCCCTCCTCCCCCACCCTATTAAAAACTCAACGTTTGTTTTTCTCACTGTCCGCTTGTATTATACATTCGTGGCCACACCCACATCCTAAAAGCCTCAATCCAAGGCCGTCCTCTTGCCTCGAAGACTTAAGGTCCATGAAGCACTAAGCTCTCCATGCTAAAATCATTGCTAATACTATTTCCACAAATAATTCTCTTCCTCTTGCAAATTTCCTCTAACTGATGCAATTGCTTTCTTACTACACTCAGTACTACGCTCCTCTCCCTCTAGAATACTGCCCAAATACATGAACTTGGTCACTTGCTCTACTTTATTCCCTCCGATTTAAATTTTCTGCTTTGCTTTCCTACTTCTCGAAAGTCGCATTATTTTTATTTTGATCGATAACTATCCCATACCCCTCGCACTGTTCCAGTAATTCACTCAACCACACTGCTGCAATCTACGAACTGCAATTCCTTGGTTTTCTTGCTCAGCAATGCTCTCACAACGCTGCTAACCCAACTGACTTGATCGTCTAGGCGTGCACTTTTATTTCAAGGTCTTCCTATGCTGCCCTTAAAATTTCGTCTCAGTACACATGCCGAACGTACGAGCGATAGCGATCATACATGTCTCACTTCCAATAACCTCATCCTGATTCTCCCCCCGATGCCTTTACCGCTGCCCTTTTATTCATCCACACGTTTCAGAATCGTTTTGGCTCGTCGCCTATTTATCTATATACTATCCTATTCCCTTTTGACTGACCTCCTATAAATTTATTTACCATAAAAATCTCCCTCGTTTTCTTTCCACCATTCCTGTACGTCTTTTGCCTCTACGTGTAACCTCCAATTATTATGGTTGGTGTGTTTTTCCCTTCATCTACTTCTACTCAATGCCTTGAAAACCGCCGCAAGGGCGTGTAGCGAGTGGTGTTAGACCACCACCCGAAATTTAGAAAGAGAAAAAAAAAACCGCATGCAGAAGCCACAAATTCATAGTCCAAAAACCATACATGGTAAACATTCATGCAAGAACCCTTTCACCCCACACACATGCAAACCTACCAACTACCAACAAACATACACATACACTTAAACCTAATATGTTTGAATTTTTTATTTTGTTCCGACTTGAAACTTAAATGTTTTTAATATTTCTAAAGTGACTTTGGTTTCTTACTATTATGATTCCTGATTGTTCTGGGAAAGAATGAGTAATTGAATCTATCTGTATTGGAATCTATCTCCCTTATTTTATCTTTGTGGTCTGATCTACCCAAGTAGTGTGGGGCCATTATAATTCCTTTAGTGTCATCGTTAAACTCGTTGGTTCTGAATCTTTCTAAAAGTCTTAACTCTCGCGTCCTCTCTTCGTATTTCAAGGGGCTCCCAGTCCAAATCCCCTAAGAGACCTGTTGCAGTTGTGTTCTTATTATGAATATTTTTAACGAATCAGGCGGATTTTCTCTGGACTTTATCTAATTCTTTTTTCAGATTTTCTCCCATGGGGTCCCAAATACTTGCGGCATATTCCAAATGTGGTCTAACTAGAGCAAAATAACACCTCTATTTAATTTTCTCATTACATTTCCCCACCACCCGTTTAATGAAGCCCAGTTTCTTTAAAGCGGATCCGCATATTGTACTGATATGTGCTCCCCGTGAAAGGCGTGGTGTTAGAAAAACCGCCACTTCTTTTCTTCCAAAATTTCAAAACTGCACATTTGTCTATATTAAGCATTAATCCCCATTTCTTGCACCAATCCGAGATTGCCTCTAAGTCTCTTGAGAGTAGCTCGCGATTTATTTGGCTCCTTATTTCCTTGTATACCACCGTGTCATCAGCAAATAACCTGAGATTGCTACTAACGTGAGCGCTTAAGTTATTAATGTGTATTAAGAAAAGAAGAGGCCCTATTACACTTTCCTGGGGGACGCCCGAAGTTACATCTCTACATGTTTAGCACAACCCATCGATGACTACTAATTGTTTGCAATTTGACAAGAAGTCTCTAATTCAATTAATAATTTTCTCATTTATTCCATAACATTTAAGTTTGTGTAACAATTTATTGTGTGGGACTTTATCAAAGGCTTTTTTGAAATCTAGGAAAGCTGCATCAACTTGTGTGCTGTTTTCTCCCGATCTAAGTATGTCGTGAATGAAAAGACCTAATTATGTTTCGCAAGATCTACTCTTCCTAAGTCCGTACTGGTTTTGGCATAGTATTTTCCTGCTATCAAGAAACCTCATTATGTTACTGACAATAATGTGTTCTAATATTTTTCAAGAGATCGATTTCAAAGAAATGGGTCGGTAATTGGTTGGTTTATCACCATCCCCGCCTTTATAAATGGGCTAGCTTCCAGTCACGAGGAATTGAGCCATCTTCTATCGATTTTTAGGAAAAAAATTCCTAAAAACGGGGCAATGTCTTCGACCAATTCCTTTAATATTCTAGCAGGTATTTCTTCCCGACCAGGTGATTTGTTTGGTTGGATGCTACGTAGTAGATGTTCTATTCCATTTTTGGTTAGTGTTATGTCGCTCATGCGTTCCCCGGGTGGGTGTGGAGGATCGTTTGGTGGATTTGTCTTTATTGTAGACCCTCTGGAAAAACTTGTTTAAAATGTTTGCTTTTTCACGCTATCTGTAATAATTTCTCCGTTTTCCGTCTTCAAAGAATGTACAGTTGGACGTTTACCCTGTATTTCCCTAACATAGGACCATAATGACTTCGGATTTCCCTCCAGATATTCGCTTAGCATTTTAGATTTGAAAGAGCGTAGGGCTGTGCGAATGATACTTTTTGTTAAACCACGACATTCATTAAGTTTCTGTTTTGATGTATTCACATAAACAATATCGCCACTTTTTAAGTTCTTTTTAAAATTTGACTGTAGCCTTCTTTGCATTCTTAATGCCGATCTTACTTCCCCGTTGTACCATCTAGGTTCCCTATTGTCGCATTTAAGTTTGGATGGGATGGACGTCTTAATTCTTTTGCGCAAGATATTTAAGAAATAACTCCAGCTGTTCTCTGTATCGGTTGTCAGTGTTTTCGTCTTATATTCTGGCAATTCTTTTTTCAAATATTCTCGTAGTCAGTTAAAATTCGCCATGTTGAACAGGTATATTTTACGCTTTTCTTTGTTAATTTTCACGAACTTAGTTTTTAACTCTACAAAAATTGCCTATGGTCACTGATTCCGTCCATTATTTCAATGTTAGTTACGATTTCGGGCGTAGAAGTCGCGAAGATATCAAGTACGCTGTGGCCCAGTGTGGGCATTTTACAATTTGTTCTAAGGAGTGTTTTGTGAATATATGAAGGAGTTCTTGGCATGAATCTCTGTTTTTGGCGGATTTTCCTACGCAGTACTTGTCCCAGTCAATTGACGGTAGATTTGTGTCCCCAGCCATTATAATACTACTGTTGCTATGCTTATTACTAAGAGAGGATATTTGGTCGTCGAGCTTGTGTAGAATATCTGTTCTAGAATCTGGGGGTCCATAAAATGAGCTCACGAATAGGCTTCTATCATTGTAGTCCTTTATGTTGCACCAAACGCTTTCTATGCTATCTTCGTCGCATTCTTTGCCTACTAAGATGTGACCTTACAGCTATGAATACTCCCCCACCCAATGTATTAGGTCCGTAAATTGTGAAACCGCTCGGAAAAACTTCATTTCCCGTGAGCCAGCTCTCCGTTCCAACTACCATGTCTGCGTTTGTACTAACAAAGATATGTTCAATATCCGATATTTTGTTTTTAATGCTGCGGCAATTTAATGTTATAATTTTTGTTGGCCAATCACTTTTGCTTTTACGGTTTTATGTATTATCAGAAGATTGTTTCGCGACAATTCGTGGTTAACAGAGGCAGAAGTGTTACATTCGCACGCATTACTATCTATTATGTATTTCGAGGCACCAATTTTATTAACTTTACGTGGGTTATATGTTGTATTAAAGAAAGTTTTTGTTTGTTCTGTTATTTTTGGGATCTGTGAGGCGTAACCTGATCTTTAGTGCAAAAAGTGCTGGATTTTACTTTATTTATCCCAATATATGACCTGCGCTCTTACCTTCCAACTATGCTAAACCCTAGAACGTGTTCGTGTAACCTACTCCCTTGATCCATCACGACGATTCTCCCTCATTCGTATAAAGCTCTTTCTTGGATCTGAAACTTCTCCATCTCGTCGCACTGAGATTTCCACCGAATTTTCCTCTGGATTGGTTTCCTGCATAACTTGAATATTTAGCTATCCGTGCATTCCTTTCCTCATTTCCGTGTCTCATCTCCATGTTCTTCATTCAGCATATCATCTTAAGCATCATTGCCGTGACGAATGGGTACTTCATCCATTAGTGTATACCATTCTTATTGCCTCTTTTGCTGCGCTTTCAATCTCGTTCTTAAGCTCCATTCACCATTCTCAAACCGCTTTCTTTCTCCTATCGTCATTTCCATATTCATTATTTTTCTTGTTATTCCTTATTTCAATCCGGTTAAACTCCTTAAAGAATCCATTTAAACAATAAACACCCGTGTCCTGTTGAATTTCAAATGCATTTCATAGCATTACAATTATAATACGGATTTGAATCAAAGACTTTTCAGAGGGATTCTGTACATCAGAAAAACTACGTCAGTTGACTGTGCCGTTTCTAAATTGATGTTGAAAAACGATATAACCTTATTAATATATAGTACCCTTTTTTCTTGGCCTTTTTACCTTGGTAACTACCCTTTAGATAATGTTTGAAGTAGGCATTAAGCCCCTTCTCTTTCAAAAACTCCGCTCTAAGGTCCTCTCTAACAACATTTGCCTTCTCTAAAATAAGTCTTCTCTAATGATTTTTGTGATGACGATCTGGGAGTTCTTTGCGACACCGCTGCCGGCCACGACACCCGGTCCAGTGGCCTTAGTCCCTTAGTTGACATGATTGATTTCCGTTTTTGTTCGCCCATATTTATCATGGAATTGATTATTGAGGTTGGCACCCGTTGCCTTCCTCAATAGTATTCTTAACGTGACACTATCTCCGGAATGCCCACTCCACCGAGGTCAGTCGCCTTTGCAACCGCCTCAACAGACGCAGTTTGGCAGTGACCTTTCGTCTGGCTCCTACCCTTTTACTTATCTGGCACGGGTCCCATCTGACCCTACCAGGGCCAATTATCATTGCCCCGCCAGTAGAGCTCTAGAGATCAGCGGAACATGCAAACCTTTCTACCGCCTCAAGTTTGCAGTCCATGGGGAGGTATGATTTTACTAAAATAAATTGTATTTGTTTAGCATTTTTGTCAGGAAATAATGCAGTAGGGAGGGCATATTAACGAGAAGAGTGATCTACATTATGAGGAATCCAGATTGTATCGCCTAGATTTCTCTGGTTTCTTATGCTGGTGTGCGAAAGAAAATTTGGAATTGCAGGTTTAATGATCCAATTGTAGTCTTAGAAGCTTAAGAATGAGCTCGGAGGCAAATATAAGAAAATTGAATGAGTGAAAAGTTTACTGAGAAAACGGTTTCAGGCTTTGTGAAAGATATCATACAGTGAAGGAAATAATAAAGCTTTGGTTAGTTATATATTTCTTCCGTCTATCTATACTTGTAGATAGAGTAATAGTACGTATGAAGAGACACCTTACTGGCTTGGTATAGTAAGAGATTCCTTCCGTAGAGAAGTTGTGAAGTATTACCTCAAACAGAAATTATGGACACCTGAGTGAGTGAATGTAGTTTATGCATAGAATAAGCGAATTTTGGGTTTATTCGGACTTTGGGTCCATAAACCATTTCATCACTCGGACATTTGTGTTTGTCATCCGGTTCCTCCTCTCATCTTAACGGTGGTAGAACGTGATCGCATATTTAAATGTCCCTTGAGGGATACCCCATGAACTTTATGAAAAATGAATCTTAGAATGTTGGGGGAAATGCAAAATTAGGGTGTAAAATGCTCCACGGATAAATGATTTCAGGATTTATGAAAAAATATACATATATACACACACAAACTTTTTTATATATATTACTCTGATCCAATAAGTTTGATATCCCACGCAGCTAAAGTTATTCTCAGGATCATCAACAAAAGGATAGAGGGCACTGCAAATGTTTACTTAAGGGATGATAAATTTGGGTTTAGGGAAGGAAGTGGTACGCATGATACCATTGCAGTAATGAGATCACTAATCGAGAGGAATATAGAATACAATCAGGACGTTTTTGCCTGTTTTGTAGATTTCGAAAAAGCGTTTGATAGAGTGAATTGGGAAAAATCAATACGTGTATTGCAGAAAATAGGAATGGATTGGAGGGACAGGAGACTGATCCGCAACCTGTACATGTCTCAGACTGCTCAGGTGCGAGTGGGGAACGGAGAGTCCGGATGGGCAGTGTTAGGAAGAGGTGTAAGGCAGGGTTGCCCATTGTCACCGGTACTGTTCAACGTATATGTAGAGGAAATGATTAAAGAGGCATGGGAAGAACTGGAGGTAGGAATGAAAGTCGGAGGGGAATTCGTAAAATCGGTTAGGTTTGCTGATGACCAAGCATTAGTTGCTCAGTCAGCCAAGGGGTTGCAAGCATTGTTGAGTGAATTAGAGGTTCAGTGCGATAAAAATGGGATGAGAATCAATATTAATAAAACAAAGGTTATGCGATTTTCCAGAAAGGAAAAAGCTAAGCTAAATATTAAAATAGGCGGGGAAAAAATAGAGCAGGTAGAACAATTTACATGTCTCGCAAGTGTTTTGGACCAATACGGTCAAAGTAGTAGGGACGTAAGGAGAAGAGTTGCGCTAGGCAAGGAGGCTTTCTCAAGGTGGAGGGAGTTGATGACGGGGACGTTGAGTAGGGATGTTAAGGCAAGACTCGTCAAAACTCTGATATGGAACGTAGCTATGTACGGCGAGGAAACGTGGTCACTGAAGCAGGTGGATAGACGGAAATTGGAGGCTTTTGAAATGTGGGTGTGGAGAAGAATAGAGAAGGTGAAATGAACCGAAAGGAAAAGATGAGGAAGTACTGGAGATGGTGGGTGAGAAGAGGGGATTGTTGAGAGAAATCCTATGGAGACAGGAAAAATGGTTGTAAGGTGTATTGAGCGGTAGTGGAATGTTGAAGAAGGTAATAGAGGGGAGAATGTTGGGCAAGCGAGGGAAGGGCAGGAACAGGATAGGGATGTTGGACGGGATGAAGGGAGGAAAGAAGTACACATAGGTGAAGAGGACCTGATGTAGATTGAGTTGCTGGATTGGGTTTCGTATGGAGTTGCAAAATGTTTATTTGATTGTTGTGTCCATCCAAAAACTACCCTAACCAGTAGATTACCTAATAATAATATACTCTGACCTGTTTAAGACCACAACCGTTTACCCTTTATCTGCGGAAGTAATGATGATACTAGGATTTTTTATTAAGTTACTTAGGATTTCTTAGGATTAACTTATTCTGTGGATTCCGTAGGAGACAGGTTTGATCGAGGATTCAGGGACTTGAGAAAAGATGGGTTGGCGATTCTGGACAAGAGAAGGTTTATAAAAATATTAATCGGATGATTTGAGGGGAGGGGTTAGGATTCTTGGGCTGAAGCCGGCTTGAATTTCTGTAAGGCGTTGGGAAGGGGTCTGGAGATTTGCTGGAGTGCCGGTTGCGACACCCCCAAAAGCCTTCCACCGGACATTCCGGCAAAAATGCAATACGTCAGCGAGAATTGTTACGTGGTTTACTCTAAGGGTGGGGTGAAAGAGAGGCCCTTGTTTAAGAGCGAAGTTAGATTTGGGTTAAAGGGTTTGAACGAAAGGTTAACCACGTGGCTTACGGAGTCCGTCTCCTCGTCTGGCGGCATGGGGGCGGCGGGTATAGAGACTCTAGAATGCGGGTACTTCTCGGGGAAAACCCCGCGAGAGGTCGCCGGAGGGAGCTTATAGATGGTAGCCAGGTCTGGTTTGTAGTGGTGTAGTGGAGAGGGAGGCAGGGGAGGGGTGGCCAGGGAGAGTGGTAGGCGCAGACCCATTCGGAAGTGTGATTTACAGAGAGAGTCTAAATTTGTAAGTAATTTTTGACGCCAATATTGTAGCGAGCACGCGGACGCTCTGAGTCTCTGCTACTTCGTAAAGGAAATGTGGGGCGGCCAGGGAAATTATTATAATCAGGGAGTTAATTGACTTAAATTATGTGGCAATGAGATGATTGTACTGATCTCGTATAAAGTGACAGAGGAAAAATGAGTGTCGGAATGTTATTATACTAAAGGAGGGACGAAATAGGGGAGGTAAGCATGAAATGGGGATTTTCGTACGTAGACCATTGGGGCTTATGCCTAGTGAGATATACGACGAAAGAAACTCAGAGCGACTGGTGTATTGGGCGAGTTAGAAGGAATATTTTCTGATCCGAAAATTCGAGACCCAGTGAGTCCCTCTTTTATGTGATTCAGTTTCTGTGTTTGTGTCGACTAGTCCATTTACATTTTTGTATATATATATGTTTTTTATATACATGTATAGACATATTATAGAAATAATATATACATGGGTCGCGGTAGTCCAGGGGGTTGAACTACTGACCGGAGGGTCCCGGGTTCGATTCCCGGGCAAGGCACTCTGGGAACCTGCAGCTCCACCCATGCTAGTTGATTTTTCGGGTACCAGATCTTTCTGGGAAACCATAAGTGGCACAGGGAAAGGTTCTGGCCCACCTACTCTGATGTGTGAATATTCGCACGCCGTCGGGCTTAGTACATGGGTGAGCTCTACCATCACCTACTAAACCGAACTTAGAGTTGATTACTGTTTATGGTTATATATATATATATATATATATATATATATATATATAAAATTATATATACACACACAGATATATATATATATATATATATATATATATATATATATATATATATATATATATATATATATATATATATACATACACTTTTTTGGAAAACCCACAAACGTGTAATGTAAATTCACTGATAGTCATAACAAACACAGAAACCAAAACACACAAAAGAGGGACTCACTGGTTCTCGAATTTTCGGTGGTCCAACCACCTTTCTCAAGAGGAATTAGGAACAGAACTGAGGCAGAGGAGGGCCCGAAAGCAGTGGTAGGAAGGAGAAGGGGAAATGGGGGAAAAGAGGGGAAAAGAGGGGAAAAGAGGGGAAAAGAAAGGAAAAGGGGGGAAAAAGGGGGGGAAGGCATTCGAGGTGAGGAGTTTGGAGGGGTAGTGTATGGCGCGGGAATTTTAAAAAAGGTGGGGATGATATGGAAGTTGTTGGGGGCGGAGGGGGATGAAATTATATAATTATGCAAATATCGTCAATATATCTGAGCCACAATAGCGGTTTCAGGGGTTGTTGTGACAGGAATTTATTCTCCGCGAGACCAAGAAAGAGGTTTGCATAGGACGGGCTGAACCTGCTACCCATGGCACAACCCTTGATTTGTAGGTAGAAATTATCATTAAAGGAGAAGGAATTGCGGGTAAGAATGAACTCGGAAAGGCTGAGGAGAAAATCTGTGCTGGGGATGTGTGGCTCAGGGCGTTGGGAGAGGTAGTGTTGGAGGGCGGAGAGACCTTCTGAGTGGGGAATGAATGTGTACAAGGACGTGGCATCTATAGTGGCCATAATGATCTCGGCATCTGGAGGGAGGGAGATAGAATTTAATCTATCCAGAAAATGGTAGGAATCTTTAGTGAATGATGGTAGGGCCTGGACAATCGGCTGGAGATAGTGGTCTACAAATGCCGAGATTCTTTCTGTTGGGGAGTGACGGGAGGATAAATTCGGTCGACCAGGATTACCCGGCTTGTGAATCTTCGGAAGGATATAGAAATGAGGAGTGCGTGGGTGGGGAGGGGAGAGGAGGGCTAAGTCTGAAGGAGATAGACCCTCATTCGGCCCATTGGCACTAAGAAATTCAATTAGATCCTCCTGAAGTGCGGGATTTGGATCTTCGGGGATTTGCTGGTAGGAAGAGGTGTCAGAGAGTTGTGTTTCAGTTTCAGCTATTATGGCTCAGATATATTGACGATATTTTCCTTCTCTGGCCATATGGTCCTGATTCCCTGAAAACTTTCATTTCCAACCTTAATGCTTCGTCCTCTATCTCCTTCACGTCTACAGTTTCCTCCTCCCAAATCACCTTCCTAGATGTAAACATATCATTTATAGACCATAAATTTCACACATCCGTACATATAAAACCCACAAATAAACAACAGTACTTGCAATTTAGCAGCTGTCACCCATACCACACCAAACGTTCCATTCCTTATTCCCTTTCCATAAGGGGACACAGAATTTGCAATGACCCTGACTCCCTAGACAATTTCCTCATAAATTTACACCATTCCCTCCTCAAACGAGGTTATCCTGAATCCCTCCTGAATAAGAGGATCCGTAGACATACTTACACTCCCAGACCTTCCACCACCGCGAAAAACCACCCTCTTTCAATTTGTACCACGTTTCTCCCTGGCCTAGAATCTCTGCGTTCTATCCTAAAGGACCTCTATCCTATCCTCAAAAACCACAATTCCACCACCAACCTTTTCCCCAAATGCCCCTCTGTCACTTTCAAACGCCCCGCCAATCTATCAGATCTTCTAAAATCTACCAATCCACTTCTTTAATCCTCGCCCCGTTCCAAAATCACTCCCAGACCCTGCAATAAACCTAGATGCAAAACATGTCCTATTTTCCTAACTAGAATCCCATCCCTCTCCCACCCGCTCTTTAACTCTCTCCCACCAATTCCCTACTCCTCGTGTACCTCCAGCAATGTTGTCTACCTACTCAAGTGCCAACTTTGCCCTGCCTTTTACATTGGACAGTGTACCACACCCCTCAATATTAGAATCAATAATCATCGTACCTCATGCAACAATTCCTCCCTTATTGGTATGCTCCCAATCCCCAAACATGCCTCCGAACACAACACTGCCTTTGACCAATGTTTTAAAGTATCCGTCTTAGCATTCCTCCCACACTCAGACCCTCCACTGAAACTCAAAACATTAGAGCTAGCTTTCATCTGGCTCTTGGATTCCTGGAATCGCCCAGGTATTAATATTAGACATTAATTGCCCCCTTTATGCATATAATTTTATCCCCCTCCGCCCCCAACAACTTCCATATCATCCCCACCTTTTTTAAAATTCCCGCGCCATACACTACCCCTCCAAACTCCTCACCTCGAATGCCTTCCCCCCCTTTTTTCCCCCCTTTTCCTTTCTTTTCCCCTCTTTTCCCCCATTTCCCCTTCTCCTTCCTACCACTGCTTTCGGGCCCTCCTCTGCCTCAGTTCTGTTCCTATATAAATATATATATATATAAACATTATATTTCTATATGTTTCATCTATACATATGAGATGACTACTATTTTTTTGCGATTTGACAAGAAGTTTCTAATCTATTTTACTACTTTCTCATAGATACCATAGCATTTACGTTTGTGTAACAATTGTTTCTGTGGGATTTCATCGACGGCTTTTTTTCAAATCTAGGAACACTGCATGGACTTGTGTGCTGTTTATTTCCGATCTAAGTGTATATCGTCAATGAAAAGGCCCAATTGAGTTTCGTAAGATCTGCTCTTCCTAAATCTGTGCTGGTTGTGGCTAAGTATGTTCCTACTTTCAAGAAATTCCATAATGTTACTTCGAATAATGTGTTATAATTTATTACAAGAGATCGTTAGCAAAGAAATGGGTCGGTTTATCCCTATAGCCACCATTATAAATGGGACTTATTTGGGATAGCTTCCATTCGCGAAGTAATGAGCCTTCTTTTATCGATTTTAGAAAAACAAACTCTAAAAACGGGGCAAAGTCTTCAGCTAATTCCTTTAATATTCTTGCAGGGAGAAAATGCATCAAAAAAATTTACTCATGGTTGAACTGCAAATTAATAGAACAGAGCGGACTATTTGGTTTACTTTGGGAGCAATATCATATGTGATATAAATGATGGATAAAGAGACATACGTACGAATTCCGGAAAAAAAGAGCAAGATGCGAAGTGCGTAAAAATATATGTACGTCCAATTAACCAAAAAAACAATCCATAAATTGCATTCCTCCCCAATCCATTGCATAGAAGCTAACATTGATATCCCAGGATATGTAAAAATGACGGATTTTCTGGATGAAATTCAGTATCTACAGAAAGGTTTTGATAAAAATATGAACAAGAGACCGAGATTTGACTGGAAAATAAATAGCATGCAGCGGTAATAGACAAGAAATGTAGAAATGTTCTTGTGGTAGGGTCAGTTTGAGAGAATGGATGATTCGGAAACAGAGAGAGAAGGGTGAATATTATGAAAGGAAGGGACTTGACCGTGATCGGTTCAAATGTGTTCGGAGTGATTTTCAAGGCAGGGATTGCTAGAAGTTTCAGGAGAGGATGGCCTTTATGAATTTGAAAGAGGCGAGGGAAATAAGCAAGGACATAGCAGTAGGAAGTCAATCCATAAAAGTGAATAAGTATTCTGTTAAAACCTGAAGTCCTTTTATTTCGACTGGGCCGAGCCCGAAAGAGAAAGCAATTGAAGGTATGGATTCGTGCATTCTTTTCCATCGTTTTCCTCCTTTTTTATGATGGCAATAATTTTAAAAAATAAATGGAATGAACGACATGGACAACGTTAAAAAAGGGACCGGGAAAGGCTGGAGGCGATTGTGGAGAGGAATGCAGAAAGGGAAGGGGAGATAAAATGGAAAGACTGGGTGAGGAATGAGGTGGTGTTGAGAAGAGAGGAGGTGATGAGAGAATATTGGTGAAAACAATCGAAGTAAGAAAAAGAAACTGGTTTGGATACGTGCTAAGAAGGGACTGCCTCTTGAAGGTGTTATAGGGTACGGTGAAAGGGCAAGGCAAGTAGGGTGGGGCGGAGGGTAGTCCAAACGACGGACGATGTGGGAGAGGGTGATGGGTGAGAGAAAATGTAGAGGAGGGCGTAAGACAGGAAAACATGGGGGAGAAGAGACCTCCATGGACATACAAATCACGGTCGATTCCCTAGGATGATGAATAATTCCCACACGACTTCATAAAAACAATACTTCAGATACATGCTTTGGTCCAAAATTTTTCTTCAGGAGTATCTAGATCGTAGTGTTTGTCAGCGACTTCATGCTTCCTTCTAATGTTGTTACGTTTGTAGCTTAAAGTGGCTCAATGATTCTTTAGCGTTACAGCTATCATCCATGGGAGTGATATTATAATTTCCATATCTAATGATTTTAGCTTTGCGTTATATTTTCATTCTTTCCTTTCAAAATCTTTGTCAGTTTGTGACATGGCAAATGTCACGAGCGGGTGCACATTGTCGATTCTAGAGTCGCGCCCGGATTGCGGCCCTCGCGCTCCGGGATTCGGATGACGCGGGCTAGTGTCTGCCGCGAGAGCGAACACATCAGTAGCGAGGGTAGCGCTACCTGGACCCGAAGCGAGTTGGGCACTAGCGCCAACAGGAGAGAGTCGACGACTTGCTCTCGGGCTGTTCCCCTGGCTAGAGGGAGTCGAGCCGTTAGCCGCGACGAGGAAAGAGGTACGCATGTGGTAGTCTTCTTGCAGCTGATTGGAGAAGGTTGTCCTAGAGGAGGAAACCTGTTTTGGCTCATTGCGTGTGTGCTCTAAAGACGAGAGCGCGGTGCGTGGGCCGCAGCGAGCACGGGTAGCAGTACCACGCCGCGAGGCAGCGGGGACGTGGGACGCAGCACCCCGCATCGAGCCAGCAAGCACGTTGGAGGTAGCACCCTGCCGCGAGCCTACGAGCACGAGGAGCCGCAACACGCATCGAGCCAGCAAGCAGAGGTCGAAGCACCGAGCAGAGGTATCGAGAGCAAGCTCCGTGCAGAGTGACGACCGTGGGCGTGAATCCAGCGGGGCTCCTCTGAGAGTGACGGACATAATTAATAGGTGCATTGTTGTGAGCAGGTCGGGGAAGATCGTAAAATAAATTGTATTGACAGTAGTCAGGGGTTTATTTTTCGATAGCACCTGTTGCCACATCGGCTGATACCGTGGTCTCCCATGAGCGAGGGCAATGGAGCGGAGTGGTATCATATCACAAGTTGCAAAACTCATCATGCTGAATCCATGAAAGTTTTCTTATCCCAAGCATCTACTGTCTTTCTTTTGACTCATGATAACGTTGAGCTCCAGAGAAATATTGAAGCATCCGATGTGTCATGCGCAGCACCCCCACCAACTGCAGCTTGGAACTCACCGAATTGTGAGACTGGCTCTCAGTGGGTTTTACTTATGATTTATTTTCTTCACTTCATAATACATTTTGCTCAAAGTATATCTCAATTTTCCTGCAGGATTTCTTGCTCCAATTATTTTTTAAATGTGCTCACTTATTGGGTTAAAAATGGTATTTAAACGCTACATGGCCCCTGTTCCCCTTCGTTTGTGTTATTAATAAGATCCTTCTCTATTTAACTCCTGTTAAAATAGCGCAAAGGGACATGCACGTAGCGACTTTCACATTTCAACATGTCTATTTATGACTGAATCCCCAGTAATTATCATGATGGAATGTACTCGAAATAATATGTAATTAGAATATTATTGTGTTTTTATTTTATATGCTGACTTTTCTAATGGAAATCATTAAAATAATTCCTGATTTATAGCATAAATGTTGGCATTCGTGAAAGTGGTCTGAAGTTGTGGATAATGATGCGAAGTTTCAATCGCCAATGGCATCATTCCTCTCCCATTAGCGGAGGGCAAGCAAGAAAAATGGGATATTTTAAGTAAGAAAACAGTCAATTTTTCATCACAAAAATATCATAGTTCTCAGTTTAGGTTTTTTTCATTTTATCTCCATAATAATTGTATCTCTGGCCTAAGAAATATGATTTGTAACTATTATCTTGTGGTATCTCCTTTTAAAATTCGCTATCTGGGTAGTTAATATTTTGCTCTAATAATACAAATTAGCTAAAACTATTGTCAAGATTTTTTTAGTCTTCCTTAATTTAGTTATTTTAAGGATGTTAAACATTTAGAGACGGTCCTTATTTTTTTACTTAGAATTAAATTATAACATACGATATATTTTAAGACACCTCTTTTTTCACAAATTTGGTGTAAAATTTTTTTCAAAAATTTGTGTAAGTAGAGATGTCTCTTACTTCCTCGCCATTCGTCGGTAAAATATTTTACTTGCGAAATAATTAGTTCTCTCGTTACATAGTTGTGCGGATTAAATAACAGGAGAGTAGAGTGGGGCATGAGTCCGAGGGATTTGGGGTTGAAAAATATGAATATGGTATGGTAGAGTATTTGAAAACGAGGCTTGGCGAGATCTCCCTGCGATTAGTCGCATATTTTATAAAAAAATAATCAACTATAAAATTATACGTGAATTTACTGCTTGCAAATAATCATTAAAAAGTGATTCCCTTGCAACAACACCCTTCTTATTCTGAGTTTTCAATGCGATATTTCTTTGGAGTACCGTACTTACCACCCAGGGTATTGATTGCGGCTGATTTTAAAATCACGGGATGCTATTGTTCTTGAGAATTGGAGAATGAGTAAAACGCTAATGGTAGTAAATATTCCATTTTTAAGCTTATCCAGCCATGAAGTGGTATTAGTGGAAAATTGTCTTAAGTTTAATTTTCGGATTTCAAATTTCCGGCAGAGGAAAAGGTTATCAAACTGTTTCCCCTTTATTTCATGCTGCGAGCTGTAGTAAAGTGTGTTTAAGGAGTTTTAGTTTAAGAAGCATAGCTTGGTTTTGGAGCCAAGAGAGAATGCTAAGCTAAAATGAGGCCATTGTTAGAAACTAGAGTATCTACGATAGATATGGTCTTAAAAAATTAAATTTAAACAAAACATGAATATCTATAGGAATGTAATTAGTGGTAAATACTTTGAGCTTCATGATGATATGATGAGAGAGTAATGAGAAATACCAGAAAAGAGTGTGAATCATAAATGAATTAATAAATTCGCTAAGCACGATTAAGGAACGACATTAAATACATATGTTGATATTAAATGATTCCAGGATTTGTAGAGAGAGAGATAAAGGTCTTGTTCTGGAGTGTACACCTTTAAAGCGAGGAAGAGAGGAGAAAATTTTTAAGGCCTATCAATAAAAGAATTCCATTCTGTGGATGGTGCGGAAGTGGGTTTGTGGCGGGGCGGGAGAAGGGAAGGAGGGTTTGAAATGCGGAGCGTGGGCGAGGGGACGTGCCGGCGGGGGGTGGGGGAATGTTCCTTAAAGGGTTGGCTGAAAGTGGTGGGCGGATGCACCGGAAATGAAGAAGTGCACCATTTGCGGGGTTGGAAGGGAGGAGGGAGGGAGAGCGATGAGGGATGGGGGAAGGTGGCGGAAGGGTGGGATTTGGAGGAAGGACGATAAGGGATCCGCCGGAGACGAGGGGAAGCACCGAGTTGGGGTTGGGGCAACGAGTGAGGGGGGAGGCGAAAGTGCTGGGGGCGGGGGTGTGCGCGTCGTTCTGGGGATTGGGTGAACAGTGATTGGAGCTGAGCCTAATTGCAAGGCACCCCCTATAACCGCTAAGCGTATAGGGCTGAATTTTGGTGTCATTTCATTTGTCCGGGATTTGAACCTATATCTCTCCCAAAAGACGGCATGCCTCCAATTAAACCAGATATCTGGGATGAGCATTTCCGAGGGGGTTAAATCGTAGAAGTTGTGAGCGCATATACGCAATTAAAATAGTCGTTCGAGAAGTCTGATCTCATCAGCGAATGGCTGTACTAAACTAGATTAATTCTCATTCAAGTTTTCGAGTGGGTATGTTGCCAAGCAAAACATACTTCTCAAAGTCAAAGAAAAATAGTAAAATTTGACTGAGGATCGTCAAAAGTTGCATAGTTAAACGTTCAATAATGAGATAGTACATTGATACTTAGATGAAATCGGCATTATTCCATCTTTGTCTGTCGACCACTCATGGCCGTAAGTAATCTCAAATTTTGGCAAAAACTTACTTCTTGACAAAGTTTATAGTCTGTGCTACTGAAAAACAATTGATGGACAATGGTTGGACCTATATTTTCAAAGTTAAATACCATTTCTAGATTGATGCCTTCGGCATAGGACAGCAATTAACGTAAGCAATATAAAATAATAGCATTGAAGTATAAAATTATGCAAACATAAGGGACAAACTCAGATAAAAAATAGGATTATTCTCTATTCGTCTGTTTGAGATATTTTCTTTAACTATGCGTTTAAAATATATTTTAGGTTTAATCCATTTCGTAACTGAATTAATGAAAAAATGGTGATATACAAGTAACTGTACTTGTATAGATAGAAAATGACTAAGAAATAGATTAATGAATTATGATTGAAAGAGCGTGTGTACGCCGTAATTTATTTATCTAATTAGTTGATTGATATAAATGGCAAATTTCTTTTGCACCGCTACGTTGGCTTCTTCGCTGTTGGCAAATATTTTTCCACGCAAGACGTCTTTCAGTCGTCCAAACAGGTAAAAATCAGTCGCGGCAAGGTCTGGACTGTACGCGAGATGAGGTAAGACCTCCCAATCTAATTCTTGAAGCTAATGACGGCTCAGCTGGGCCGAATGAGGCCAGGCGTTGTGCTGAAAAATGACTTCTTTTGCCAAGAGTGTTTGCTCCTGATAGCTGGTTTAAGCTTGTGTCACAGCATCCCAGAGTAGTACTGGATATTGACAGTCCACGACTGATCTTCAAGGAAATCGCTGTAGGCTGTACCTAGTGAGTCTAAAAAGATGGTCAGCATCACTACACGCGAAGGGTTGGACCTTGAATCTTTTGCCAACGGGAGAGCAGGTGTGTGTCCCCTTCTTACTGTATGTCGTTTGGATCGTAGTGATAAATCCAGACGTCGTCGCAAGTCACTATTCTTTCGAAGAAAAGCGTCTCCTTAAATCAAATTTCATTTCTTAGGTCATGACCAATGGAAAGTCTCGATTCTTAATTTATTTTTGATTATAAATGATATTATGAACAGTTCCAACTCTTGATTGAGCTTCTTTAGCGGTCATTTCAGCAATAATTCTTCTGGTTTCACGAAAAGGTCCATCGTTCGTCGATTCCAACTTGGAACCAGAAACTTTGACAGGAGGTCCACTTCGTGGTTCATCACTCACTCATGTTCGGCCACTTTTAAACCGATCACCCCATTTATAAACATTTTCATGGTTCATACTGCTTTTTCCGTAAATATTCTAGAAAGTATTTCATTTGGATTTACACCTTCTGTGACATAAAATCTAATGCCAGAGCGCTGCTCTTCTAAAGTGTAATCTTCTCGTGGACTTTCCATTATGAACTTAAGATTTTGAGGTTATGTTGACATAGTAAAATAATCGAACAGATGATCAGAACTCGCTGTCAAGGTGCCAACAAGTACCCCTGAAATAATGATAAAGATTTATTGACTAGTTTTAAAATGAGATCATTTGTCTCTTAGGTACTAATTAAATGACCCACGCATATGCACATAGGTACAATTTCCATAAGTATATGTGCATAGAGGTCTAATATAAAATTAATGTCCATTCTCTGAGAAAAATAGATTAATTGATATCGTAGTTGTAAAAATGCTTAAAATTCTTCAAAATACTCTCCCCCTGCATCAATAATACACTTGCGGAGACGTGTCTGCCACGCCTAAAAAGGCAACCTCAAACTCCTCTCTGCGGAAATGTCTCTATAGAACATCGTAACATGCTTTTGGATGTCTTCCATCTAGTCTCCCAATGCTTCCCTTTCAGCTCTGTCTTCAATCAGGAAAACAAAAAAAGTCGCACGGAGCCAAGTCGGGACTGTAAGGAGGCTGGGGGTGGTGCTCTGGTCCAGGAAGTTGATAACGGTGAAGGGCGTAGGACTGAGGGCATGTAGCGTGTGACTGAGCTCTCCATCTTCTTACGAAGTCGAAAAACACTCTTCACACGGAGCACGTCTTTCCGCTCAGACTGCGTTGGAAGGGCAGACCCCCCACCATACTCCCGACCAGTATTACCGCGCTGCCATGGATAGTCTCGTCACAATAAAATAATGCGCCTTACTTTCATAATGGAACATGTACGCTGATCACATATATAGATGTATCGATATAAATTATGTGTGATTTCCATTCCAACTATTTATTCCACAATTTGATTCGTTTTGTCACTGAAAAAAGCCTTTCTCTTCCAGAGACAAATTATTACTTCAAAATAAGGCACTACCCTACGTGCGAGAAAGACCTTCTCGTAGAAAAAAATATTTTTGGGTCTCTACGTGAAAATGATATTTTTTTGGGTCCCATTTCATTGGCGGCATATTTTTAATCTGGGTCCATAGCGCCGATTCTCTCTCCAAATTCATTTTCCAATTCAACTCCTCTTTCTCTGTCTCATTTACCGCCTTGATCTTCAGCACCAATATTTCCAACTTTTTTGGACACTAATCTAATTATCTTCTTCCAAGGACTAGTTCGTATTACACCCACCATCCATCAATATCTCCTCCATTTCAATAGCCGCCAGTAAACCAACACTAAACGTGAAATCCCATTTTAACTATCTATTCTTGCCATACGCATTGACGTAAATCATCCCGCACTCGTTCTTTATTGGAATAACCACGTGGCTGTCCACCTGTCCTTTTCAACCGCGTGATCTCTTCCCCTCACCATGCACACCATCCCCAAAGTTCAGCACCGGTACACCGTTCAACTCTCTTCAAACCTAATTCCAAATGTTCCGCTCTTTCCGACGGATAGATCAGCAACAGCCTCCGTATTCACCACCCTGTACAATCTACTCCCTCCCCCGAAGTTCCGCCTCTTATCTTATCATATATTACTTCGAACACATTGCAAAACATTTCATACATTCCTTTTCCGTTTGTCACCAGCTCTAACAGCCCCAGCCCACCTTCAACTCCATCACACGGCAAATACACTTTGCCAAACTTCGTATAACTTTAACGCCTTATGTGGTTTCTAAACCATGTGTTAGTGATGACTGACCGCTGTCACCTGCAGAACTCAATTGCTTTTTTCCCGCAGTCATTCCTTGTTCCTTAACCGTATTCGCCCTCCTCATCACCACTTTTTTCTTCTCCTACCGTTGTATTCCAATCTTCCGTCACCATCAAATGTTTTCCTGCAAGAACACATGCGATTGTATTCTTTAACTTATCGCACATCCTATCGACTTCTTCCTCCTTATGGATGCTCGGTGGCATGTATACCGGAACATTGACCAAGTTCGTTGGTTCTGCTTTATTCTCTACGAGTAAGATTCTATCAGTTGCTTGCTCTATGTTGACTACGCTTCTTCCTACCTCTTTATTTAATATAAGGGGAATCCCTCGTAGACTCTCGTCCCCGCCGCTGTATATTATTCAATAATTATCACTCCAGTAATCCCCGCTATCTTTCCATCTCACTTCGCAGAGACCTAAAGCATCTATATTACCTCTTTCCAACTCCCGCCTTTTCTAATTTGCTTGTCGTCAACATTGCCCTAAAATTCCATGTTCCTATTGAAACTAATTTGGTCTTCTTCTTCTGCCTTTTCTGTCCTGCTGCTGTCGGTTTTTCCCCGCAAGGGTCTCGTGGGATGACGAACGCGGAAGCCTTCCCTCCCCCGTTCCCGAGCACGACACACGGCCACTTGAGCCGAGTCCCGCAGTTGCCAGGGCACTTATTCTCTATTGTGACCATCATAAAAATCTTGGGAATAATAATTGAGGTGGTTTCCCGTTGCCTTCCTCAATATTGTTTTTAATGTGACACCATCACTCAATGGCCACCCCAATTGGGTCAGATGCCTTTGCAGCCGCCTCACTAAGGAACAGACTGCGTGGACTAACTTCCGTCTGGCTCCTAACCTTTGGCCTATCTGACATGGGTGACCCTACCAGAAGCAATTATTATTACTCCTACCAGAAAATTTCTAAGGGTCATCGGAACGCACAAGCCCTTCCACCACGTCAAGGTTGAAGTCCATGAGAGGTGGATATGTATATATATATATTTCAGGTAATCTACCGGTTAAGGTAGATTTTGGATGGACACAACTATCAAATAAATATTTTGTAACTCCAAACAAAACCCAATCTACATCAGGTCCCTCTTCATCTCTGTGTACTTCTTTTCTCCCTTCACCCCGTCCAACATCCCTATCCTGTTCCAGCCCTTCCCTCGCTTGCCCAACATTCTCCCCTCTATTACCTTCTTCAACATTCCCCTACCGTTCAATACGCCTGGCATCCATTTTTTCTGCCTCCATAGGATTTCTCTCAACAATCCCCTCTCCTCACCCACCATCTCCAGTACTTCATTTGTTTTCATTTCGGTCCATTTCACCTTCTCTATTCTTATCCACACCCACATTTCAAAAGCCTCCAATCTACGTCTATCCACCTGATTCAGTGACCATGTTTCCGTGCCGTTACGCTCGGCTCCGTAAGTTAAGCTACGCTCCATATCGAGTTTTTATGAGTCTTGTCTTAACATACATACTCAACGTCCCCGTCATCAACTCCCTCCTCCTTGAGAAAGCCTCCTTGCCTAGCGCAACTCTTCTCCTTACGTCCCTACTAATTTGACCGTATTGGTCCAAAACACTTCCGAGATATGTAAACTGTTCTACCTGCTCTATTTTTTCCCCTCCTATTTTAATGTTTACCTTAGCCTTTTTCTTTCTGGAAAATCGCATAACCTTTGTTTTATTAATGTTGATTCTCATCCCATATCTATTGCACTGAACCTCCAATTCACTCAGCATTGCTTGCAACCCTTTGGCTGACTGAGCAACTAATCCTTGGTTATCAGCAAACCTAACCGATTGTACAAATTCCTCTCCGACTTTCATTCCTACCTCCAGTTCTTCCCAAGCCTCTTTAATCATTTCCTCCACATATACGTTGAACAGCACCGGTGACAATGGGCAACCCTGCCTTACCCCTCTTCCTAACACTGCCCACCCGGACTCTCCGTTCCCCACTCGCACCTGAGCAATCTGAGACATGTACAGGTTGCGGATCTGTGTCCTGTCCTTCCAATCCATTCCTATTCTGCAATACCCGTGAACACCGGATCTCTCCATTTGCCGGGCTGATGCTCTAACCACTTGATCTATCGAGAAATCCTAATTTACACTGAGATCTGCGATGTTTAAAGCGCCTAGTGCTCTGATTATTTGGCCAAGAGATGGCGTTAAGGAGCTGTTTTGCCCACCAAAGGAGAAATAGACAACACACAAACAAGAGAAAAGGACAGTAGAGGTTAGCAATCATACAACAACATAAAGGATAGGAAAAGTGCGATTCATGGAACGCATAGCCAGAAGAAGAGACGAGCCACATTGACCAAATACCCATTCAAACACGAAATTCCGCCATACGGCGAACAAATATCATGTCTCCAGCGTTCATTGTCGGCCCATACGGGCACACATACACCGTCCCGGTGAGCGAAAACCCACCCTAACCGGTCATTTAACATACAAGATAAAACCATGACATTCCAAAAAACCTCACATCCGTGTTTTTTGTGAGAGACGAATAGAAATAGATATGTGTGTTCGTCCTTCATGTTTGTTCCTATCCCCTTTCCTTATATCTATTTCTATGTATATATATATATATATATATATATATGTATATATATATTAATGTACGTATGTATGCACACGTACCTGATGGATAGTCGCTTTAAACTAAACACGAAATGAAAATAACATTCATAATACGTTAAATTCTCAATGGATGAACGACCATCTTCAGAAAGAAGGATAGGAATCATTCTTTTTTTCCTTCTGAAGTAGGTGGAAGGAATCCTCCGCAAATTTAATCCACTTCGAGTATTACGTTTTCTGATATTTCAACGCTTTGAGCGTCTAAAATCATGTTCCGTAGGATTTTAATACCGTAAATCTTAAGTTCCCTTCTCCGTAATTTCGTATTCTCATGCAGATCTGCGTATTATTGAAACAGAAATGATGATCGCACTCATCACGGCCTCATTGACATTTTTGTTTCATATTTCCAGTCTCCTACGTTGCCGTGACGTTACGACTTAACAGGGAGATTGATTCATGACGATGAAGTTAGGGGAGGATGAGAGAGGGGGGGATGAGGGAGGTGGGGGGGATGGGAGTGGGGAATGAGGTAGTTGGGGTCGGCTCCTGGAGAGCCCAAGCAAGTCCTCGGCGGGGAAGGGGTTGGAACTCGGCGTCTGATATCTTGGTGGCGTGGCGGAGGGGGAGGCAGTGTGGGAAGCTACAGATTGCCACCCTGATGGGGGTGATATTTCGTGGGGGCGGAAGAAGTGTTGGCAGCCGGGGGTTATGGGGGGAGGGTTGGGGAGTCGGAGACGGCATGGAATGCGCCCAAAGGTTGAGGGAGGGGCAAGAGGGGGAAGACGGACTTAATGGCTGTGGGCGAGATTGATGCCGTGGAGGGCAAAGGGGTAGGCAGATGATGGCTGATGAGGGGGCGAGGGGCGGCTGGTTGAGGGTTTGACGGGCGGGCTAGATTGCGGGATTTTCCGGCGGCTGGGTCGTGTGTGCCGGGAGGCGGCGGCGGATGATGCATTGGTGCGGAGAATCGGTGGCTGTGCTGGTTATGGTTCATTGTGCTCGGCGAGAAATATTTCGTTTAGGCCGTGGAGTTGATGGAGTAGAATTGCGACTAGGGAAGTGGGGGAGGAATGGGTGGAGGGAGGAAGGGAAAGGTGTTATCTTATTGCGGATGGGGCTTTTGTAAGCAGTGAGTGTGGCCGGGATAAACCGAGGGAAGACCGAGCCAAATCTTATCCGAGCGTTTAAGACGTCGACTCGAAGACAGAAATGAGCGATAAATTCTTTTTGCTCTTGACTCGGTTTCCAGTTTCTCTTTCCTGGATTACAGCTTCCGACTTTGCGTTGAATGAACTTTGGAGCTGGAATGAAGTGTTCAATTTATGTGTTCATATCACTTTTTTTTGTTTAATAACTTGGATTTACAGATGCGTTGCTAAAAAAAGGTGTAATTTCAGTAATTTTTTATTGTGTGAGATACCTCAGAAATATGTTTTGTGGCCATATAATAAAGTGGAAAACACGTCCGTGTGCAGTTAATGCTAGATATCAGTTACTAGAGAAGTATCATCTTCAATATTGTTCCAATAGTAAATATTTGCCTGCTTATTTCAATTTGGCTTCAAAAAGGTTGTTTCTTATGACCAAGTATTCGTAATAAGAAAATAAAGATTATGATTCTTGAATTAGTTAGTATATCACTGGAAGGATAACTATTTCGACATTTTAATGTAGCATTGATTCATAAGGGAAGATTTTTTTACAAATCAGGAGGAAATATCAAAGTGAATTTAATGACTGCTCCTCCTCCGTGTGTTTTAGTTCACTTATGTGCAGTTCACCCCCTAACATGTTCACTTAGTGGATATTTATCACGAAAAAAAAATGAAATCATTAATAAGTGCCATTTGTGGAAGGCAAACTTTCTCAAACCAACCCATAGGAAAGAAAATAACTGAGATTTAAGATTTTGAAAATTGGAATTGGAATCGCTCTTGCACCTGCTTGATTACCAAGTACGGCTCGTACATTAGTTACAATTGCGTTCTTCTGAAAGAAATATATTACAGGTGGATCTTACAATCTGCCCCTGTTTCAAAGATGCCGTCATACTGTTATGCTTTTTTGGCGCAATTTGGAGGGAATCCATTTTTAAAAATTCTTTTAGAAATTAACAGCCGCCCTAATTGCCTTAAGGTCAAACTGTTAATATTTTCAAGACACCATTTTTAATAGTTTAAGGTTTAGTTTGCTATAAATTGAATATTTACCTTCCAGTTGCGTCATACATTTGTAACTATTTTACTTAAAATTAAATTACTTTTTAAGATGTAGTCCATAATTGTAATTAAATTATCGAGGTTCATTTGGTACAGAGACTCAGGTCTAAGGGTTCTATGTTTCGGTACCCAGCGCAGTTATCACGTATGAAAACGTATTACAGAATACATTATAACACCTGAATATCATGAGTATTCCTTAATGTCCTTGATAGGGTAAGCAGGCGGTCGGGATCTTTTAACAGGAAATGGATGACCTCGTTAAAGAGAGTCTAAAAGACATTGAGGGATCGAAACATTCGAGAATAAGAAACATGCTCTGGTAGCCAGTGCCTTAATGTCCTTCGAATATGTGTGCGATTTAATCCCTATTCCTTTGTTGCCCTCAAGGCTGCAGGCTTGATCGCCAGAGTTACTCTTGTGGGAAGGAGGGAGAACCCTTGGGCTTCGCTGATTGAAATATGACATGACAAAAAGGGAGGGGGGAACGTAGGGAGATCATATCGACAGGGAGGGGGTGGGCGAGAACGGAAGGTAGTACATTCGAGGGCTAGGGGGAAAAACTACGGAAGAGCGGCAAAATACTGGGTCTGGCCTAAAGGAATTACGTATGATTGCTGAGGAGAAATCAACGTGTGCGCGAGTTTGCGAGAAAGGGTGGGGCAAATAAAAAGCTACGGCTACCTGGCCGAGTAGTTTGAAGGGATCAATTAAATGACCGCGAGGAGGAAGAGGACGGGAGAGGGGTGGAAGATGTCCCGTGGAAGGGCGGGGGGGGGTGCAATGGGGAGGCAGCGTCGCGCGTCATGGCACGTGACGGGGGGTGAGCATGGAAAGAAGTCATAACTCCGGGGGAGCGCCAATAAAAAAACGCTCAGGGAGAAGAAAAAGGAAAGCGTCACGCGAAGTTTGTCATTAGGCATCGACGTTGCTATATCGCTGCCATTAGCATGTGACGTGCACTTGCTTTCTCAGAACGGGCATTTGGCACCGGACCGGGCAAATATTGTCAGAAATAGATGTATTGATTTGAGTGACCAAATTACTCTCTCTAGACTATGCAAAGCTGCTGAGTCAAACGGAAAAATAGAAATAACGAAGGAGTTGAAGAAGGAGCATGAGACCCTTTTCAGTTAGCTCCTACCATTGATACACTTACTATTGTCGTATTTACAAACTTTGCGATCATATTTAAAAGTTTCCCATAAGACGCGTATTATCGTTGAATGAAGGTTTGAGATAATTTTTAGGGTGAACATTTATCCTAAAGAGTAGCAATAAGTAGAGCTTTGTGAATCGCGGGATACAAAAAAATTACTCTTTACATTCAACTATGGAGGATATATTTTCATTTAATCGTGTCCGTGTATTTACTCATCTCACGTATTTGCATACTTTATCGTGGATTTTCATGAGTTTTTGGAAACTTAATGCGGTTTATTTTCAAAAGGCTGTAAATTCTAGATTAGAGTGCGCTGATACATACGTTAACGAGAAGCCATCAGTGGGCCATAGAAGTCCAACGCAGTTTTCTTCGCTAATGAGAAATGAGTCTGAAGCTATATGGGAGTAAATTTATTTTATTGTGGATGAGTTTTAATTCAGAGAACCCTAGAGATCAGCGTACTGTAACAGTATATGTTACTATTCATTGCTTTTTATTGTATTTGCCAATATATTAATCTATAGCAGTGTTAAAGATCGAAAAATATTTTTCAATAATCATGTACATGTAACTTAATATTGACATTCCCCTAAATATTTTGGCTCTCTCAGATGATAAAATGTTGGATTTTGTTTAGAATTGTATTATTATGCTTTTTAATAATAAATCCAACAGGCACAGGTATGCAATTTTCCAAGGGTAAAATTTGCATTATAATAGAATGTAAATTGTTCTTTGCAGAGAAAGGACATTTTAGAAATACTTGAAATTTTGTTTTAAATATGTCTAATTCCCCGATAAATACGTGAATATAATAATAACTAATAAAGACATCCATTTTGTCGACAATAAACATTTTTCACTTGAAAATGGCAAATGGCCACACTTAAATAATGCACAGTGCACGGTGTAATTGGTTAATTGGTTGATCACAAATTTTTTGTCAGAAAATCCCTTGGAATTGTAATGATATACTTAATCACATGTTAGCATTACTATAAATATAATACTATTATTTTGTGCAAAAAAGATAAAGGGAACATTTGGAACAGGTTTCCTACTCAGTAAATTTTCTCCGGTAGGAATTGTTATGACCATGAGTCACCTATGGTTGAATTATAAGATGACAACGCATGGTAATTATGAAACCACCTTGGAAACAAGATTTAGTAACTCAAATATCACATGCCACATTCAAGTTGCTAACCAATATTTGTTTTTTTTCTGGCTCGATTTAATATGATAAATAATCGATTCTTTATTTCAATTAAGTACCATGTAAAACCAAGTATTAACTTTTGAGGACAATAATCTCATATCGAAATTGTATTGTACTAGCTTAAGCTGTATTGAAATACCCAAACTACTGGGAGATAACATATCGATATTTAAAATCTCTTAATATATACCATAAACTACTTCTATGAAACCAGTGTATAATGTACTGTATATAAATGGATAGGATTTTCAAGTGACAAGAGAGAAGTTAAAACATACTGATTCCATAAACGAAAAGAAATGGAACTGATTAAAAATTACTTAAATGATTACATTTCGTTATTTTAGCGTATTTTTCCAACTGAGTAAAATATAACGATATAAGTTTCCATGAAAAGTTGAAGAGAATAATCCTTGTTTTGTTGAATAAATGATGTAATTTAAACGACTGTGTTCGTATTACATTTCACTTGTAACTCTTTTCGATGATCCCTTTGTGGCATAAAATGTGACTCCATTTAAAACAATTTACAAGACCTATGTCAATTTTGTCCTAATAACAAGGAAACAGTTAAATCAATATCTTAACTAAAGAAGCGTCAATTTGAGCTCAAATGTATAGGGTGCTACGAACCTAAGCTCGATGCTGTAATGCAGTTTCAAGTGTAATAATTCAGTATTTAAAAGTAGATGCAATCAAAAGAGATGTGAGATAAGCGTGATGAAATACTCATTAGAATATGGATGGCCGGAAGAAAGAGAAGTGTGTGCGAAACTCGGAAGAGAATACGAAGTGATGTATTTTAAAAAGGGAACTGAAGAGGAAGAAAATATTTACGAAATGGCGTGTGAGGAAAACAAATTCTTATAAAAGTAGAAATAATGTTTTTGGGGCTGGTAAAAGGAGAATCCACGTGAGAATGGAGTCAAGAAGGGAGAATTGATGACGATATGGGGGCTCATGGGGAGGAAACTGCTGGGGGGGGGGGGCAAGATAGGCGTTTGTGGAAGGTGCGGGAGAAAGTCTGGGTGAAAAATGGTGAGCACCGATAGAGCTCACGACCGTGGAGGCCGTGCAGACTACGACGTCATTTTTGTGTCTGCGTCAGTTTTATGAAGGCAGTGTAGCATCAGGGGGGAGGCCATTGGAAAAGGGCCTGCACTTGATGTGCATACGGCGAGGAGATATGAAGCGCGCGTATAGAGCGAGCGGAATATCAAGACGGAGATGGCTGTGATGGAAGAGGTAGACGGGGCGATGGCAGGGGGTGGTGGATCCGAAAGGGGCGGAGACGCATGGCGCTTTCGCCCCCGGGGGGAAGGGGGCGGCGTGGGGTTTCGGGAAGGAGCTGAATGAACAACGGCATATATACTGTTAATGCCGGAACGGTTCGGGTTTAACGCTAGGTAGGGGAACGACTGCGAGGAGGTAGTTGTTTTTAACGGAGGTTGCCAAGGGGGCCATCTCTGCCTCTCGGGTGTGGGGGGGGGCGGTAATGGCGTGAAAATGAGCCCCGGCAGTTAGTTTAGGTGGCAGGGTGAAAGGGGGTGGAGTGAGTGCATGAAAAGTAATGGTGTGGGGGCGTATGGAGGTGGGTGTGCACGTTAGGAGATATATTTTCGGAATGATATTGGATGACGGGGTTAAGTAAGTGGGCGACCGAAAGGAATCAGAGTGAAGATGCATGGCTTCCGTGACGTCGGAATGGCGTACGGAGGAGATGAGGTCGCGGAAGTTTGATTGGGTTAGAGTGCCCAAGGAGTGACACGAGAATGGGGAGTGTGGGTGAGTGTGATTTGGCGAGAGGAGGGTCTCGCTGGTGAGCGGGGCACCTCCTGTGTATGCGGGGCATGGTGCCTATGCACGCGCGTGCAATGCGTGCGAGCGTCAAGGGTGAAATGGAAGTACCACGGACAGCTAGGGAGCAAGTGAAATGCCCATGCTTGCGCAGAGGTGTTTCCAAATAGGCATGTTCCAAGGGGGCCTCATCTTTCTATTAGGAACTCCACTTCCTGAAATTTGCAGCTCACTCTATGTAGATGACCCTAAGTAATCATTTGCCTTACTCTCTATCCTTTTGTTGATGATCCTGAGAATGACTTTAGCTGGGTGGGATATCAAACTTATTGTTCTGTTGTCCTCACATGACGTAGCCTTTATCTTTTTCGGAATAGGAACTAACACTGATCTCACAAAATATTCCGGCCAGATTCCAGTCCATCATTCCATTCCATCATTCCATCAGTCCATATAGAGTCTTCTTCCCACATTTTCCTAAACATTTCAACAATTCCACAGGAATGTTGTCCACCCCCACGGCCTTATTTGCTTTCATCTCCTTAAACGCCCTTTCTATTTCATTGTCGAATATGGCTAGACCTAAGCTATCTTCTTCTACGTCATGCTCCTTTTCTATGTCTAACCTTGTCGGCCTAAGTTCTCTACCATACAGTTTTTCTCTATATTCTTTCCATCTCTCTTGGATGTTTTCTGGTTCAACTATTATCTTACACCGTTTATCTTTAACTGTTAGCACAGATCTTGCCTTCTTTGTTCCCGATAATAACTTAACCTTGCTGTATAGAGCACCAATTTCACCCTCCCTCTGTAAACTTTCCATATCCTCGCATTTCGTTTTCCACCATGTTTCTTTTGCTTTATTTGTTGCCGGTCTCAATTTATTGTTTAACTCTTTTACTTCATTTTGCCTAACTCTGTGTTTACATTATTTCATCTTCTTCTCTCATCCATTTTTGCAATAATCTCATCCGTGACCCGTGGTTTCCTTATCCTTTTCCGGTTAACGGTTCCTATAGTGTCTTTTGCGGCTTTCGATATCACCTTCTTGATACCTTCCCATTTTTCTTCGATAGTACTCAGCTGTTTACCGTTATCCATTATTTTCTCTACAGCCTGCTGATACTCCTTCCTTGTTAATCCATTTAATTCTTCTACATTCCATTTCCTAACCCGCCGTCTTATCTTTTTGAAACGGACGTTACATTTCATAACAACTAAATTGTGGTCAGAGTCCGCATCCGCATATATATATGTAAATATATATACATTTTTATGACTACTGACCGGAGGGTCCCGGGTTCGATTCCCGGGAAAGACACTTCGGGCAACTGCAGCTCCACCCAAGCTAGTTGATTTGTCGGGTACTAGATATTCCTGGGAAACCATTACCGGCACAGGGAAAGGAACTGGCCCCTGATGTGTGAATATTCCCCGGCCGTCGGGCTTGGTACACGGGTGAGCTCTACCATCACCTACTAAACCGACCTTCGGGTTGATTACTGTGTTTATGGTTTATATATATATATATATTATATATATAAATTCGTCAAGGTTACGGATTTAACGCCATTTAGTGGAAGTGGACTCCGAGGCGGTAGTTGTTTTCAAACTTTTTGAAAGATTTAAAACTACTAGATCTGTTAAATGTCTAAGCTTATAATACAACCTTAAATATGTAAAAGTGTTAAAAAGATTTGTAGCTATCACATTTATGCGAAATATAGAAAAAAATTAATTTAATTCAAGAGCATGAAATATGTAGGAGATAAACCTAAAATTAAAAAATCTATCTCCTCAAAAATAGATCCACAGAATAAAATTTTAGCGAGTGAGCATACAAATTAAAAAACTCACGTAATGAACAGTTGCAAGAGTGCTCTCCGCTATGAATTCCTGCTTGAAGAATTTCCGTGGTGGTTCTTTTGTGGATAATAACCACTGTAGAGGGCACGGGGAGTGTTGAGCCGAGAATATTGTTTTATGCATCTACATCTATATAAATACCCCGCGAGCCACCAAAAAGGTTTTGTGGCACGGGGTGCAGCACCAGGAGGAAAGGGTAAGGGATGAGGGGGTTGGGCTTTTTCACATAGGTGGGGGAAGGTTGGGGAACCTGTAACAAAAAAAATTTATATATGTATATATATATATACATACATATATATATATATATATATATATAAACCATAAACATAGTAATCAACCCGAAAGTCGGTTTAGTAGGTTATGGTAGAGCTCACCCATGTACCAAGCCCGACGGCCTGAGCTCACCAGTTGGTCTGTAATGACAGACGGTCTCCCCGAACGCTCATCGTCGTGTGTGTTCCCCCTCCCCATGTTGAAGTTGCGACACCACCGCCGAACAGACGACTCGTCCATTACATTGTCTCCATACACCTCCTTTAATTGGCGATGAATATCACATGGGCGAACGTTTCTTGCATTGAGGAATTTAATCACTGCCCTCACTTCACAACTGGCGGCGTTCTCAATTTTTTTAAACATTGTAAACAATCACAGAAACAACACAGGCAATGCTAGCGTCACGCAACTTGGCTCAGAGAAGGCAGACAAGCCACTGAAGCTATCTGACCTCGTCCAGCGGCTACTCGCGTCGTCAGCACTTCATGCGGCACGAACGGGTACTACTTTCCGGATGACCCTCGTATTACGGTCGAAGGGATCACGAATATAAGACTAGAGAGATAGACTGCAAGACTGACAGGTTTGAAATGTTATTTTTTCCAAGAACCATAAGGGACCAGAATGTTTGTAGTCGAAATTCCCCAGGACTTAGTTCATTACAATAAGTATTAACGTACAGGTTAGGGACTGCGCGAGGATATGTATGCATGTTTGTGTATGTATGTGTATATTTGTGTATATATATACATATATATTATGTATATATAAAAATATTTTTTTCTTTCAGGTTCCTCCCACCTTTCCTCACCTAACCCCCAACCTCCTCAACCCTTACCCTTCCCTCATGGTGCTACACCCCCTTTAATATTTGAATCCCTACGCGCAGTCCCTAACATGTACGTTAATACCTTTTGTGTTGAACTTACTCTTGGGCATTCTGGTCTCTTATCGTTCTTGGAAAAAATGACATTTTAAACCTGCCAGTCTTGCACTATATCTCTCTAATATCTCTCTAATCTCATATTCGTGACCCCTTCGACCGTAATACGTGGGGGTTCGTATTATATTCTTAATGTATTCGGAAAAGGGCCCATCTTTTTAATGTTTTTAATAAGTTTAATCTATATTGTAAACGCCGCTGTGCAAGATAATCCAAACCTAAATTTTCTTGCAAAATAGACACGCTGCTGCGTTGGTCAAAACAATGTTTAACGATTTATAACGCACAATGTGCAGATAATTTTCTAATAGAAGATATGAATGAGTGCATCAATTAATATTTATGGAGTTGTTTTCGAATGTTTTTTGTCAGTACATTAAACTGTAAGTTATATTAAAAAATAAGTCGAAAAATTAAAATCGGCCTTTAGAGCATGATTTTCGGTTTTTTTCTCAGTCCAAATAATGCCTTATTTCATCCATACTCTTATAATTAAGTAGATAATTTGAAACTGCAATATATATTTTCAAATAGTTATTTGATAAACGCAATATTTAATGATAATGTTCTCAAGGTAGGTACTGGGTCAGGCCTTTTGTTACTACGACTCCCGATGTCTCGCTGAGGAATGTAGTTTTTTCAAGGTGAGAAAATTATATCACGATGTGTAACACTTTATCTTTTTTATATAACAATAAAAGTTGTTTCATTAATTTGATAATTTGTGCAGATTATACTGCAAGGTCGGTTTATTCACTAGGGCCTTACATCGAGTAAAATTATTATGATACACCTAGAGTTTTATCTCTTTAATTAGCTCTTGATGTTATCACGCTTACTCCTACTTTTCTCGAACTCTGCATTTGACTTCTCGAATTCTTGGACTCTTTTGAATTAAAAATTAAATCCTTTCTTCTATGGCGCTCTTTTATGTTCGTTTTCATTTTATTTCTTTCGGAATTTGTGAAATATCGGTAGTTGAGTACGTTCCGGAGAAATCATCCTTGATGTTTTTAAAATAAATAAAGTCTCAAAATATCCGCTGAATATTATTTTATATAATTATGAAAAACCTGATTGGTAAAACCGGACTTATTAAAGCCCGGAAGCAATCTCGCCCCCTCAAGAGGACTGAAAATCAATCAATCAATCAATTACTCAATTGTGCTGTGACTTCTGCGCCTTATTGATTGAATATACGAGCAGTTATCGGTTAAATCTGTGAAAAAGGAATTTCGAAAATCAACGCTACGGCCAACACTTGGCTACTAAATAAGAAAATCGTCGACGAGCCCACAATTTCCTCCTGCCCGCTCCCTCGCCCGCCCTTCCGCCTTACCGCTCCCTTCCTCTGACCGATCGGCCTCTCGTCTTCTTCTTTTTACCCTGGACCTCGACACCACTGCCGAAGCCGGTTCATTTCCCGTCACCACGCAGAGGCCACTCGGGTGTGAATCGTCGCCGAGTCAAAGACGACCCCTGGGAGACCCTTGACGAAGCTGCCATTCAAAACCCACGTCCGCACACCAGACTTCCTCCGCTCCCGCCACCTCCAGCACTCCCTCCTCGCAGTGCATTCTCCGCCCCTTCGCATTTCTTCGCCGGCCAGCTCCTCTCCCGCCCCGGCGACCTCCGACGACGCTTACCCGCTTCCTTCCAAAGCGCAAAGACCAGAGGGGCAATAATTTACCATTCCTGGGCACGCAAAATGGGTGGGCAAGATTGAGAAAGTGAGAGGAGAAGGGAGATGTAGGGCGTGAGTTCTTGGGTTGGCGAGCGAAATCCGGTCCAACTCGGGGTGACTTCTCGCACGAACAAGCAATTTTTAAAGGGAAGAAATGGAAGGGAAGGAATGTTCTTTTCTCCTTTCGACCACCTCTCCCGGACCTAAGTCCATTCGAAGGTTTCTAGAAAGGTTTTCACTGTTCCCAGTAGTTCATCATACATTTCGGCATTTGAAACAGCCTTCAGATTGTAATATCACCATAAGGGAACATCTTGAGCAACGAAAGAACCGGTTGAGTTCAGATTGAGGCGTCCGAGGATTTGCAAGTTTATTGATAATTTTTTGGGACTTGATAGTCCATAAGTATCAAAGAAAAAACATATTACGCTTATTGTGGCGTCGACATATCCCACAGGTATATCCATGAGAATTTCATGCCTCCTAATGGTCTGCTTTCAAATTACAGATCCATATTATCAATGTTGATGTTACTCTTCATTATGATGTGCCATCTAGGATTGTCGAATCTGTTCAAAGTTACAGTATACAGACCTATATGTCTTGTTAATAGTACTAGAATGATTACTATATGGATTATTTCCGTATGAAGTACATTTGAGTCCCAGATTTCGTTCATTCTCTTATATTACTTAGGATTTCGTGAGCAGTCTTTATTAACGTGTGATTTGCTTGATCATTAGGAATCCAAAGAATAAAATCTATGAGGAATATTAACAAAGATCCATTTTGTCTTACAAGACTTGTATTCTTGTTACAAGACTTGTCTCTAGTATACTAGAGTGAATTCGGCTGATCAAAATTGAATAAATAAAATGAACTTATGCATGCATGAAATGCATAAAATAAAAATTATAAATACCAAGCTATGGTAACGAACATTCAACGTATCATTTAGGAACAAGAGTATTACATGGGTTTTAGGGACCCATTAAATACTAAATTACATATTTAAATTAAATTTAGTGGATAATGGTTCCAACTTGAGTTAAGTATCGTATGACTGACGAGAAATGTTTCAAATTCCCATTTTCTCAATCTTAATTATGACTTGGCTGACGTCTGTACAACTCTACTGTGCAGTTTGTTTCACAATCTCAGCATTTTAATAGGTTTAAAATGATACTTTGAATGAAAACAAAGTGTTTGAAGACAAAGTTGTATTTATTGTTTGTATTAATAGCATCATTAAAGTATATGGGTATTCATATATTAGTGCCGCAACTCAACCATAGATGAAATTGACTTAACTGATGCACAAATTGGCTACATATACATTAAAAAAATAAAAAAAAGTAGAGATGTATTTTTTTAGTATTTGAAATAATCTCTTTTAGCTTATATCACATATGTGTTGGCGACAATGTTAACGAATTCACCATTTTTAGAAATATCACTGCTGAATGGAATATATTGGTTTGATAGATGCCTTAGAATTGGATATTTGAAAAAAATGTGAAATGGAATTTTTAGGAAAAAGAAATGGAAAATTATACCCCGAGTACAAATTTGGAGGGGCACAATATTCAGAAAAAGTAGTGTACTTGGACGTCACTCTCACAAAAACTTATCATAATCAAGGACGTTTAGGAGATATGCGAATCTACCTGAAACAGTTGGATGTAGGCGATGAGTTATCGGAAAATGAAATGAGGATGTGGGTGTGAGATGACTGGTGAACGTGGTGCAAGGCTTTGAACACGATGCATTTGCACACAAGCATTTGGAATCCTTCGCAGGAGTTGCTGAAGGAGATAGAAAAGGTGCAAAGAGTCAAAAATTGGATGACAAATTAAATTTAAAAAAATAAAAGATGTATTTAAAAAAGGAAGTGTGTCTTGTCTTGTGAGCCGTTCAGAGAGAGGCGTCGAATGATGAACCAACGGTCTGTCACGTTGGGTTAAGGACGGGGCAGCGCGAGTCGTCCACTTCCTCCCCCTCCTCCCGCGTGTAAGCAGGATTGAATTTGAATTTCCTGATGTTGATGATTCCGTTGCAAAACATGACCGCGGCATAAAGGTAATGTATTGTGAAGGACCTTCATAATCAGATCTTTGTTATTGCGGGTCTTCCGAGGATTTTTATGTCGGATGATTAAACTTCAGATGAGTTTCAAAACTTTTGTTTTCCATGTGGATTGAAACACGTAACGACGACCCCCTATTATCCTGAACCACAATGCATTACGTGGTGCGGTTTAATCAGAACTGAATAGGAAATACTATAAATGACACAACATTCCGAAGTCCCAGATCGATAAGGCGAAGACTGCTTCCACTCGGAATCGCGTTGTTAAAAAATGACGGAAAAAATGTAATAGACCTAGTGGAAATTCATTGTTAATCCAATAAATGTATCGTAGAATTTATCAATTGTTGTGGACTCTATTTATTTTTTATTTTGTGTCAGGAAATATCTAAATATCATAGCATTACATGGAAATGGGCATCATAGTAATAGGTATTCTAATGGTTTTAAGTGCAAATTAACCAATGTGAGTCATGAGATTGAGTACAATTTTCCCATCATATGTACTCATCTTTTAATTTAGATAATAATCAGATGCTTTTATAACATTTGGAGGTTTACTGCTGTGGCCGCGATGGGTTCTACGCCCCCCATCGTCGCCACAACTCCCCCACCCAATTGTGAAGATCGCGTCAATTAAGGCGGAGTACGGCGCCACGAGGGAGCCACGCACACCCGCGTTGCACTCGTGCCTGCGAAGCAAAGCGGACTGCCCCTCCCGCCAAGCATGTGTCCTTGGAGTGGCCAGAGCTACGTTTTGGAAGTTGGTCAGCTCGCTTAGAAAGTCGGCGATGGTCCCGGGCATCACTTCGACCCCCTTTCGACCCATCGCTCAATGAATACGTGCACTTGATTTTCCTCCCTACTCCATCCTTTCCCCGCGGCATAATTTACATTCCCCAGATTTGTGAGGTAGGTGAGGCGATCCGGCCATTACGTCAATAAGTTTGATCCGGAAGTACACTTTGTACTGGATGCTTTCCATTAAGTTTGTGCCCTCCTACGTACCGCCGCTATCCCCACCGAAAGTTGTGATGATAAAATGACTAGGGCATACAAATTTAAAGAAGATATAGGTTGGGAATCGCTCACGGAGCGATTAAATCTAGTACATAAATTTGAAGGATATCTCTTCAGCAATGATGTTGAATATGTATTATTAGCCCTTTCGTACTCCGGTTCGAAAGATGATGTGAATATATAGAGAGAGATTTAAGATGACATTTTCCCAAGGAACGATAAGGGATAAGAATAACATTTTCCGACCGTGCTAAAGGGAAAACCTATTGGGTCGAAATTAGTGGTGTGTACACTTGTGTGTGATTCACCCCCTGCCACAAACCCTGGCGGTGGATTTCAGGGTACATATAATAATAATGCGTGGGTAAAAGCTACAAACTTATAAACAAGGTATATTATTTCTTAATCAAAATCCACGGAAAAGAGGCGCAAAGAAATTCCGATGTATACTCGGTATTTACGTACTAAATTCCGACGATATATACTCGTGAGGGTTAGTTTAATACTCAAAATTTATATTTTATAACAAGTTAAATAGAACATAGCTTATTATTATAAAATGTTACATTCATTTGATCTAAAAAAAGTAAAAAAATACACTCCTAGACTTATGTCATGGGATTCCCAGAATCACGGTGGAGTTTTTCCTGTTTGGTGGTATTCATTCATAAGACCTAGAGGGGCAAACGGTATTCATTATTTACTGATTAATCGCAGGTTCTCCCACACTTTTAGCAATACTTTTTTTCCCGCACTGTAGATCCTAGGTTTACACTTTGCATGCAAACATGTAAATGAATATTTTTGAATAGTTCAGCCAATAAGGAGAAAAATTACAACTGGTGTTAAAATTATTACAAAAAACTGCGGGAAATGCCGTGGCTGTATATTTTGCGGATTTATCCAGATGTGCACATAATATTCGAGAATATTACTTGTGAACACCATTCGCCTTGATTGAGATGGGCCAATGTGAACAATTTATACTCTGAAGACAGCGCATTTATGGAATTGTCAGTTAAAATTGTAGTTTAATTAATTGTTCTCCGTATATATGTTTGTATATCAGTTCTCCTTTTGTTTTTTCTTATTTTTCGTGTATTTATTTATAATTATATTGTTTTAAACTAGTAAATTATAGCATTAGCATTGTCTGTCAGTAGGTTTTCGCAGCTTCTTCCCTCTCTCCTTTCATGTGTGGGTGTTTTCCTGCAGTGGGTTTTTTTCGTCAAGGATAAAAGCTTTACGATTTTCCTACAATTTTGCGTATCTTTCTACACTATTTGTCGTACTCATGCATATTCATTGTAAATCGACTTCCATCATCTTGTTCTTTTTTATATCATTTAACACTTTTTTGTTTGTCACGGTAGTCCAGGGATAGAGCGTTAGACTACTGACCGGAGGGCCCGGATTCGATTCCCGGCAAGCCTATCTGGGCTCCTGCTGTTCCACGCAAGCTATGTGATTTTTCGGGTACTTCGAAATCTTCCTGGGAAACCATAATCAGGACATGGAAAGAAACTGGCCCCCCTAGCCTGATGTGTGAATTTCACACGCCGTCGGGCTTAGTACTGGGTGAACTTTGCCATCACCTACCAAACCGACCTTCGGGTTGATTACTGTGTTTATGGATTATGTATATATATATATTATATTGTCAGTTAAATTATATATGTATATATATACATTTATGTATATATATACATATATATATATATATATATATATATATATATATATATATATATATATATATATATATATATATATATATATATATATATATATATATATATATATATATATATAACATTTTGACGGCACAATAGAACACAGAATAAAATAGATAAAAGGACACTCACATTGTGGATTGTTTAAGCTTTCGGCCTACTCCGAGGCCTTCTTCAGGTAGTGGGCGAAGAATGGTGTACGGGGAGGGAAAAAAAGAGTTTTATCTCCTCCCAAAAATACACAAACCTAACATCCCCTGTTGCGTCTGGCGAATATCTAGTTTCAACTATCCCACCCAAAGAATCTCCGCATTCCTTGACCACAACCAACAACCTATCGTACTCTCCTTGCCCTCCTTCACGAAAGACAAATCACTTCCTCCACCGTTTAAACTCTGTCTCCATTCCCTCCACCTCCAACCAACTTATGGCCACCATCGACGTCACCTTCATCTATGTATACTTATATTCCCCATGCAGAAGGCCTATCCTCCCTCCGGCACTATCTTTTTCTACGCCTCCCACCCCAGTGCCCCTCGAGCTAATTTCACCACACACACCACAGAAAAACAACTCCACATCTGACGCAGAACTCAACCTTTGTACAACCTATTTCCCCGGATGCCACAGACTGTTTAGGACAAAACCTTTCTTAAAGAACTTTGTCCTATTTCATACGACAGTGACGCAACCTCATCCTTACTGCCCCAATGCCCCTCTGTCACATACGAAAAATGTGTTCAAAAATTAACAGGAATTTTAATTTATCGGACAATAATATTTATTTATACTGATACATTGATGTTGTGACCTTCAAAGTAGTCCTCATTGGAGATTATGCACTTGTGCCAGCGCTTCTTCCAATCTCCGAAACACTTCTCAAACTCGATCTTTGAGATAGCCTTTAGTTCTTTCAGCGATGCGCTTTTAATGCAGTCTACGGCTATAAAACGACGGCCTTTCAAGGTTCTCTTAATTTTTGGAAATAGAAAAAAGTCACTCGGAGCCATATCTGGCGAATATGGAGGCTGGGGCATCGTTACAGTATTGTTTTTAGCCAAAAATTCACGAACAAGCAATGAAGTGTGAGCTGGTGCATTATCGTGGTGCAAAAGCCATGAATATTTTTTCCACATATTCGGGCGTTTTTTCAGATTGCCTCACGCAAACGGCGTTGAAATTGTAGGTAGTATTTCTCATTCACCGTTGACCTGGTGGCAGGAATTCATGGTGCACTATCCCATTAAAATCGAAGAACACAGTGAGGGTAACCTTCACGTTCGACCGCACTTGTCGAGCCTTTCTCGGTCTTGGAGAGCCAGAATGCCTCCACTGGGATGACTGAGGTTTAGTTTCAACGTCATATGAATAAACCCATGTTTCGTCACCTGTTATAATACGTTTCGGTAATTCTGCAACATCGTTTACTTCATTTAGTGACTCCTGAGCAAATTCCATTCGCCGCTGTTTTTGTTCAAAATTCAACAATTTTGGAACGCATTTTGCTGCCACGCGTTTCATGCCCAAAAAATTGAAAAAAATGTCATGAATGATCCAATTGATATGCCAACATCATCAGCGACCTCTCTAATTTACATTCGGCGTTAGTTCATAGCCATTTACTTCCCTTTTTCCACGTTTTCATCGATTGTTGATGTGCTGTGGCGTCCAGGGCGTTCGTCAACTTCAAGGTCTTCACGACCTTCGCGGAAACGCTTATACCACTCGTAAACTCTGGATTTACTCATAGCAGACTACTCACCATAGGCCTTTGTTAACATTTCACCCATGTGTTACACTTATTTCATTTTTTACGCAACATTTGAAACAAATACTTTGATCCATTTCTTTTAACAAACGAAAATCGAGGAGCTCATAAAACACGTCTAACCTTAGTGCCTGTCACAGACAAAGTCCACAATGAAAACAGCTGAAAGTTTTATCATACTTCAGGAGCGTGTATACCAACATAATAAAAAACAAGTTTGACAATCGGACACTCCAAGCCTGCGAATTGAAAAAAATCTCGTTAATTTTTGAACACACCTCGTATATATATATATAGCCCCCGCCGCTGCATATTATTCTTTAACTATCACTCCAGTAATCCCCGATTTCCTTCCATCTGACACAGACCTAAAATATCTATATTTCCTCTTTCCATTTCTCGCATAATATTCTCCAATTTTTCTGTCCTCAACTTTGTCCTAACATTCCAAGTTCCTATTCTAACTGATTTCGTTTTCTGCGTATTCTGTCCTTCGGCTCTCGGTTTTGTCGGGGCTTTAAATTTTACATCCTTGTCGCTACATATTTTACATACAGTCGCTATTACATATTATTTATTAATATCTAGAGTCTAATAATTTTTCACAGCAGATAGATATCATTCCATGTTAAACATATGGTCCTGACAGACTGACTATATTAAATTATATTTCCTTAAGCCAGTTTGTTCCTAGTTGACACGTAAGCGGCTAAGGTATCCCATAGCCGGTCCCTGGCGAAGAAAAACTTCACACTAAACCGTCTTAGGCTAACCTGTATGAGTGCGTGTGTGTTCGTATTTGTAAGTTAATTAATGCGGTCCCTGGCAATAGCATTGCTTTGTAAAGTTAATCGGAAAATACCACCCACCCCCCTGAGTAAATGTGAACGTGTTAGTATTTTGAAGGCGTGTCCGGCATCACTGGTCAGGGATTATATTTCCCCCTAAATCACCACAACAATCTCAATTTTCACCTCCTAGTTTGCTTTTTACATTGGTGTAAAAAATCCTTGAAGTGCAACAATTTCAGCGTGTAAAAATCATTCGCCTTGACCGGAATTCGAACGCGGATCCCTCGATCAAGGCGAATAATTTTTACTCCTAAATTGTTGTAATGAAAGCATGTTAGCGGACGACTTCGTTAAAAGTTGTTAAACTTTGTCGTTGTTTAAAAAAAACTGTTGCGGCATCTCCCGCAGTTTCTTGAAATCCTTTAATGCCTAAGGAAATATTATTTAATGTAGTCAGTCTAAAAAGAGGTCGTAAGAAGCTCAATTAGTCCTTTCCAGATAGTCCTGATGAAAAGTATTTCGTCCAAATGAATCATAAGCTTAATAATTTCACGCGTAAATATTTCTATTTTATTTATTAACATATTAATTATACTATATATTATACCCGTCTTCCATTATTCAACGTACCTTGCCGTTAAGAAGGTATTGAAGGTAATGGAGTGACAGGCCAACGAAGTGGATTACAATTAGGCATGAGTGAAATCACTAGATAGCACAAAATTCTGTAGAAACCATAAATATTTCTTAACTGGCATTTTAATTATATCGGTCGTTACATTATTTCTATGTTGTTTTATCGTAATGATAGTTTATTAAACCTTAAAAAAATGCGATCTCTCCTATCCCACATTAACGTAATGTGTTCATTTTTCACTTTTCCCTGAAAAAGCGACGCTGTCGTATCTTACCTTGTCCCATAAAAAAGCCAATATATTCGAATTTCCTCTCCGCACTCACCAAATCCCGAGCGCCATTCCATTTTCTCTGCGAGGCGACGCTTTTCGAAATTCCTTGATTTACGTTTTATTCCGCAACTGGCGAGTAAACATAGATCACACGTAGATGTCGGGACTGTAGAATATTGATCCTCGTTTGTCACAGCTGAATCTACGTCATTGTCAAAAAGTTAAAGAGAAATAAAACCTTGAGGGACTCACACCGCTGCATATCGATGGATATATTCCACGATCGCGACCCACATGCTCTCGCAGCCAGAGAAGCAATGAGGAGTTCTTTTCCCTCCCCATAGATGAGGCGGCTTACCTAGTTTAAAAAATGAACTATTTCCGCCCTCCACGGGTTCTGTCCCACGCCACAGTGGGGCCATCTCTGCCATTAACTCGAGCGTCTTCTCCCGCTCGGTCGTCCACTCCGCTCCGCCCGCCGACCAGTGAGTGCATCGTGATTTCTCGTTCCCACTTCGGCCAGGCGATCGACCGTGGGTTCACTCACTCTTCCTTTCCGCCATTCTCTCTTTCTTCGAATAAATGATACCAATTTATCTGTGCTGTGACCTCACCCACCATAAGGATAGATGCTATTATTAAGTATGAGCGACTACGTTCAAATGCATTCGCAGGAGATCAACCCAAATAGATATGCTCTTTACTTAAAGCTACCCCTTTATTATTTCCGAGTAACGGTTTACTTATCCTTAAAATAAAAAATGGCATTGAATCGCATTAGCTACCTCTAGTTAACTATTTGTATCTTCCGAGTTGACATTTCAATAGTGCCTTCCAATTAAATCGAATGGCATATATTGTAATTTCAATATAATTTCTCTCGTACGTCAAAAATTCCGAAGCCTCGAAATCATTTGACCTAAAACCACTGGGTAAGAATCTCTGAAACTGTTACTTCGGGACGAACTTGACAAGTTCTAATTACTACATTAATATATGATACACAAACTTTTGATGCATGAATTTTTGATTATTGGATAATTGCTTTGTGCAAATGTAGGAGATGTTTCAAAACGAAGGAATGGATCATATTGCATTGATACGCAATATTAAGCGCTACTCTCTATGAACCAAGCAGTTGGATAAGGTGTCCTTTTATTTTACTAAAATAAAACTAGAACCATGAATTAAGTGCTGGCGTACTCTTCTCCCCTCTCTATCCTTGGATTGCATATTTTCAATATTATCGTATTTGTCGTAAAACATTAATTACTCGATCTTCCAAGTATCATTTGGTCGTGTGGCAAAAATTTACTTTTTAAAAACTGGGAGTTCAAAAATTTTCTTCGCATGAAAGAATAAGTCTCAAACGAAAATTAAATAAAATTCTAAATCACGATAAAACGACGAATGAATTACAAAGAGTTTTTGGGAAAGAATGGAAAACTTGAAATGGAAATTGAAAATAGCAATGAGAAAGCAATTTGATCGGTGGAAAGTGTGGACTGGAAGTTATGAAGGAATAAACTTTAGAGGGCGTGACCCTCGGTGGTATGGAAAGGGTTTAATCAGCAACAGGAGATTTATATTTCTTCGTTTTTAATTTTCCATTATTTCTGTGGAACAATTTTCCGAGAGAAGTAGAAGAGGAGCTATCAGTGGTTGGAAGAGGTTTCATGGCCAATAAGAAATAACTGATAAACAAAGCCGATTTCATTTAAACCAACTACGCAGTTACTACAGCAATCAGCTGTTAAAGTGGCATATGTGTACCAAGTGCTAGAAATTACTTATTATATAAATGTATAAATTACAAACTCAGGTGTGATGTGGTGGAACAGTTCCATAATAATAATAAGTCCGGATGGGAAGTGTTAGGAAAAGGTGTAAGGCAGGGTTTCACGTTATCACCGGTGCTGTTCAATGTATACGCGAAGGAAATGATTAAAGAGGCATGGGAAGAACAGGAGATAGGAATAATAGTCGGCGGGGAATTTCTAAAATCAGTTAGATTTGCTGATGACCAAGCTTTAGTTTGTCAGTCAGCCATGGGGCTGCAAGCATTGCTGAGTGAATTGGAGGTTCAGTGCGATAAATATGGGATGAGAATCAACATTAATAAAAAAATGTTATGCAATTTTCCTGAAAGGAAAGGGTTAGCTTAAAGCTTAATCTTAATTAAACATTAAAATAGGAGCGGAAAAAATAAGAGCAGGTAGAACAGTTTAGGTATCTCGGAAGTGTTTTGGACCAACACGGTCAAAGTAGTAGGGACGTAAGGAGAAGAATTGCGCTAGGCAAAGAGGCTTTCTCCAGGAGGAGGGAGTTGATGACGGGGACGTTGAGTAGGGATGTTAAGACAAGACTCGTAAAAACTCTGATATGAAGCGTCGCTATGTACGGCGCGGAAACGTGGTCACTGAAGCAGGAGGATGGACGTAGATTGGAGGCTTTTGAAATGTTGGTGTGGAGAAGAATGGAGAAGGTGAAATGGACTGAAAGGAAAACAAATGAAGTACTGGAGATGGTGGGTGAGGAGAGGGGATTGTTGAGAGAAATCCTATGGAGGCAGAAAAAATGGATGCCAGGCGTATTGAGCGGTAGTGGAATGTTGAAGAAGGTAATAGAGGGGAGAATGTTGGGCAAGCGAGGGAAGGGCTGGAACAGGATAGGGATTTTGGACGGGGTGAAGGGAGAAAAGAAGTACACAGAGATGAAGAGGGACCTGATGTAAATTGGGTTTTGTTTGGAGTTACAAAATATTTATTTGATAGTTGTGTCCATCCAAAACCTACCTTAACCGGTAGGTTACCTTATAATAATATAATTCAAGATAGCCTTGTTCGAAATGCAAAATTTTCAGTTTGAGTGAAATCATGTCCTTAAAGGTTGGGACCACTCTATAATGACCTCTATCATTTTTTCATACGTAAAATATATGCTTGAAAACTGTGATAAGAAGTATTGTGGGGAAGTGTGCCAATGTGTTCATTTCCTTCAATGATTTTTTCGTGTTGTAGTTAATTGGTAATTACAGTGCGAGGTGGATAAATCCAACATTTTCGAACTCAGGAGTATAATGACAAAACTCTGGATATCTCTCGAGAAGCCCTGTACAACATAAACTGGAGGAAACTTATATTGATCAAAAATTACATTCCTGAAATAAATGAATGGCATTTGATAAATATTTCAAGGAGAAAAACCATTCCGTGTGAATTTTGGTTATTTTCTCAAAACACAACTTTAGTTCCTCATAATTCATAAAATGGTTAGTTTTTAAGCACTCTACGATGTGTTGGTATTGTTTCTCTGTTTTTTATTTCGCTATTTGTTACTACCCAAATTACGAGACCAAAAAGCGCTATAATTGCATCGTTAATGGGTATAGAAGTATTCATATTTACTTTAAGTGGAAATTTTAATAGTCTGAATATTTCCATTAAAAATTAATAATGTATGAACACATTTCTTATCGCTGCAAACCTATCCCATTTTGTTCAATTCTTTACTCTCCGCGTCTTATTGGCGTAATCTACGCTTCTGAAATTAGAAACCCTATAGAATTTAATTCATTGCCTGTTCGTACAAAATAATCCCATACCTTGTTTGGCATCAAATATATATTTCTCATTGCAGGGATAGCATTACTCAAATGTTTGGCCCATGTAGTTTATTGGTTATAAAAATGGCATACAAAACACTCATGACTTCATGAATTATTATGTCACCAAATCCCACTTGATTTGTATTGCACTATTGCTTGATCAGTCAATCAGAGCTCACGGTAGTATTCCTAGAACTGAAGGGAAAAAAACTGAGGTTCATGAACGTAGTAACATCCAACTCTTTTATGTAAATTTTAGGCTAAACTGATCAAATTTATCGCATCAGAACCTATTTCCCATGATGATACAGCTTTCGAAACCAATAACTGTATATTTATGGTGACTTATTTACTAACGGCCGATCAATGGTTTGTACTCATAATATTGAAACATTTACAGCACAGGGGTATTAATTAAATCAACTGAATAAAAGTAATTCATTGTGTGTATTTGTTAGCTTCTATCTCCATGTTGTCCACATCGAAACTCCACTTCTCCAGCTAAAATCTCAACCTCAAAATCTCCTCCAGCTCCTCGAATGATCAAAATACTAGAACTATTTTTCAGTCGAAGCAATTGTTATATATATATATATATATATATATATATATATATATATATATATATATATATTACACTTATGTAAAACCCTCACGGATGTGAATAGTAATGAATAGAAAGTTGCAAAGACAAAAACACAGAAACGCAAAAAAGAAAAGAATTTTTTTTTCGAATTTTCGGTGGTCCAAGCCACCATTCTTAAGGAAGAGAAAGATTCCCTATATAATTTACAAATATTTCATCGGTTTATATTTAGAAATTTATTTATCTATTCAAATATCTTGTGACCGCTTTTCATAGCCAAAATGCTTTAACTTGTACAAAATAGAGCAAAAAAATTAAAGGAAAATGTCTTTACTATTATATGATCTCACATTCCAATAAATGTTTCTATTTTTTAATATCTGGCGACTGAAACGGATCTGAAGTATATTTTCAGCGTCTTTATGTTTGGTGCACCTAGTACTTTGGTTATTCGATAATATTTTTATTCTTAGGGTGCAACTCCACATTTGTATTTAATTTGTACTCTCTGAATGCATTTGACAGAAATTGTAAGCCTTCCACCTTGACTCTTGAAGTCGCTTTCCCTTTGAAAATTATTGCTCCTCCGTCAAAAGATAATCCTCCGTCGAAAACCCGAATGAAAAGAGTTTTTCTGGGTGTCTCAGAAGAGAGCTCTGGCTCTATAAACAAAAAAATAGGTCTGAAGGTTAGCTAGTGTATACCCTGGGAGGGACCCTTTTCTAACACTTTTTATATATTAACCCTGAAGATGAGTAGGGGAATAACTTTAAGAAATATACCCGTTAGGCAGTAAAACAGGAAAGAAATTAAATTTAAAAAATATTTTCAATGCCTGGATACACGATATCGCACACCTCAATCGTAATTTTAATATTATATGTCTAAATATTAATTTATATGCTTAGGAAAAAATCATATCTAGAGGTTATAGATTAAGGGGTTTCCATTTTATTCCATAAGCAGGGTAATTATACATAATGTAATGTAGGCTAGGTTCGATTGGGATTTATTTTCTGGACATTTTAAAAATTGAAAATAAACAATTTTTGAATTAGAACTTTTTTTCACATGCAGGTGGAAGCACGTTTCATTAATAATTTAGATTTCAATTCATTCTCTTCAATGAGGAGCGACAGTTCAATTGAGGCATTGTCTGTTTTCCTATTATATCATTTACAAACTTATAACATTCAGCAGACGCTTTGTACATTTAAAGAGCTACTGAAAAATTAGATAGTTTTGAATTATTCCTTGAAAAGTGAAGGAAAGCAGGTCTGGCCTCTTCTCAGGCAGAGCTCTGCCTGAGAAGAGGCCAGGCTAAGTGCCGATGTCCCCGCAAAGGGCCGTCAAGGCAAAAATACACTGTCTAATAAGGCAGTGCCACTAGGCCCGGACCCTTTAGACTACGACCCAGGTGTCAACTTACAAAGTCATCATCAAAACTCAACAAGTGAAATCCCAGGTTAAGAAAATAGGCTGACCCTAACCCCGTATTCCAAGATGAAATAATCGCTTTTCTCTGCGAGAACGGCCCTAATGAAAACCTATCCCCGAGTGACATCTCCCTCCTTTCACCTTCCCAGTCAAACACCCCTCTCTTCTATATCCTCCCCAAGATACACAAACCGAAAAACCCAGGGCGCCCTATAGTCTCCACCTGGAACTCCCCGACCGAAAGAATTTCCGCCTTCGTCGACCACTACCTCCAACCTTTAGTTCACTCGTTACCCTCCTATGTCAAAGATACCTACCACTTCCTCAATTTGCTCCACTCAATTTCCCTCCCTCCTGACACCAAGATATGGTCACAATCGATATCACATCCCTATACACCTCCATTTCTCACGAAGAAGGCCTTGCTTCCCTACATCACTTCCTCTCCAAGCGCCCTAGCCCCCAAATTCCCAGCACAAATTTCTCATTGACCTGTCTAATTTTATCCTCACCCTGAACTCTTTTCCTTTTAATAACAAGTTTTACCTCCAAATCAAGGGCTGTGCCATGGGAAGTAGATTCAGTCTCTCATACGCTAACCTCCACGTCGGTGTCCTGGAAGAGAAGTTCCTTTTCAGTTACCCTCTAAAACCCTTTCTGTGGCTCCGTTATATTGATGACATTTTTATACTCTGGCCACATAACAAGGACTCCTTCAATTCCTTCATCTCCCAACTCAATGATTTCTCAAAGTTACTGACGGGTCGTTCAACATACGCACACTAACGGAATAAATAAAGCTAGAGGAGGAAAAACATCATTTCGTCAACATTGTTCTCAAGTCTACGTGAAATTTGTGAAAAATGGATTTTTTTTCATGCACGAGGTTAAAATCTGTGACAAAACCTTAAATTTGGCATTAAACCTCATGATCGTATGCTGAGCGTTAGGCTCCCCCGTTGGCATTGATGTTGGAGTTTTGATTATGTTCGTCTTATCATAAATGATTAGCACGATTTGTGAAAGGTGATATTTACATTGCTGCCATTTTGGCAGTTTTAAAGATTGTTCTCTCATGTTGTTCTTTTGTTTCCGCTTCCTATTTTTCTTATCTTTTATTCTTTTTTTACGTTAACATCACTAAAACCGTAGTCACTCTAAAGAATGGTTTATTTGCCGATGATTCTGTCGTCTACCGTAATATCCGTAATTCTGAGGATGGAGTAGCTTAATCAGAAGGTATTGCTATGCAACGCAGGTGTGACACTTTGCAATTATAAATAAACTGAAAAACTGCGCGGTAATGAATTTTTGGCATAACAGCAATTTCCTTCCGAACGCCTACTGCATCGGGAACATCGAAATGGAATGTGTAGACTTAATCAAATACTTAAATTTTACCCTGACTTACGGCGTCTCTTGGGAAAAACATATACGGGAATACGTGGACAAGTTAAGAAAAAAATTGTATTTATTCGAAGAGTTTTGGGTAAATGTGATGAAAAGGTCAACGAGAAATGTTCTTTTTCGCTGTTTAAGCACCATTTATAATATGCTGCGAGTATATGGGGGATCCTTAGGAAGTTAGATTAATTGCCGAATAGGGTTGCGAGAAGCGAAGATATATAGATAAACGTTTTATTCAGACGAAATTGAGACCACAAGGTCCCTTATTCCATTATTAGAGGAGTAAAATGTGTAATGCGTTGTTAATATAAACCTAGTGACGTATCCAAAATATTAGAAGAGCTAAGCTAGGAATCACTCGCAAAACGAAGGTTACGTTAAAGATTGATTTCCTCTCATGAATTGATAGGATGTCCCTTTAGCAGTGATGTTTAAAATGTGTTATTAGCCCCGTTGTGTTACTGCAAGAGATCAAGTGAATACAATTAGCGAGATTATGTCTAGAACAGATTGATTTAAGATATCATTTTTACCACGAGCGATAAGGGATCAGATTAACCATGTCCCACCGTGGTTGGTGTAATACTCAATAGTAAAACTTTTCCCTTGCTTTTGTGGAATTGCGAACGAAACACTAATCAAACGAAGAGAATACGAAATAATGACAGGGGAAGCTCCGAGTTTACTAGTCTAGGTGAATCTAAATGTGATACCTATCAGTCTATCAATCCGGTTATCCAGGATTTTTATGCACGCGTTCGACTTTATTTTATAGCATTCTTATGCCTAGTAAACGCCTCCTTGGTATTCATTGAATTATTTAATAAATGATCTCGATGGGCTAGTTTGAATTAGATAATTTTAATATCTCATTAATTATGTAAATATATTTGCATTAAGGTGTTTGAATATTTTTATCTTTAGAAAGAAAGTTTTGTGAAAGATCAAGTGGATAAAAAATTATTTTCCTTAACCACTACGTAGCTCTGCACCGGAGTAACTTTGAAGGATACCTCTTTTTTGAAGTTAATTAATTACGATCGACAGATATTTTTAGTTTACAGGAACAAAGCCTTCATTTCGTATCGATTGTCAAATTGGCCTTTTTGGAACAACTTAAGCCTGTAGAAAACTCAGACCATTAAGTTTAAACGACGGCCCATACACGCGCTTGCAAATGACCTCGAATTTAATGCCGTCAAAAGTAGAGAGTATATCACTTTCATAGATATCGACATCAGAGTCCAAATTAGTTTAATTAATTGAAAATCCCTTGGGGTATTATGAATTCACTCAGAATTTCCTTGTGAAATAAGCCGCTATTTTGGGAAATAAAGTTCATCCGTCCTGGGTTTATCGGTTAATTACTGAGAACTGGAATGTTAAATCCCTCCACATCACGAAATATATATCATTGCACTATCTCACCTTTGGATCGGTTGAAGGTATGGAACAAATCGGGAATAGTAATTTATCTCTGAAAATAACGGTTACGTCGGCAAATGCATGTAATTTATGTTTAATAGAGTGGCGAGGAAGAAACCAATGTAAAAGTTTCTTATGTAAAACGAAATTATTCTTTACATAACTATGCACATCCTTTAAAAATTAACTGTAGATGAAATTTTATTAGGTATTTTTTTAGATATTTTAGTACCCTATAAGCCGCTGCTAGGATGCTTGGCAGGGGATTTATACAACAGACTAATTTTGACCAAAATATGACCCTACCGCGGTCGGGCAATGCTATTCTGATCTCTTATCGTTTGTTGGAAATACTAAATCTTAAATTCAACTGTTCTACATTTAATCTCTCTAATTTTATTTGCATGATCTCTCCTACCGTAGTAAGATGGAGATAATAATACATTTTCAATCATCACTGCTAGAGAGGCATCCTTCCAATTCATGAAAGAGCTTCAATCTGTGTAATTAAACCTTCGCTCCAAGAGTGATTCCCAGCCTAGCTGCTCTAATATAATATTTTGGAATCGCTACTAAGTTTAGCATAGCAATGTTTTACAAATTCTACTCCTCTACGCTACACGCGATCCAATTCGGCAATTAATCCAACTATGTGAGGATCCCATACACTTGCAGCATATTCTAAATGAGACCTAACCATGACAGATGACATTTCTCTTTGACCTTTTCATCACATTTACCAATTACTCTTCCAATAGATCCTAAGTTTTTGTTAGCTTGTCCACATATTACCCATATGTGTTTCACCCAGGAGAGGTCGTGAGTGAGGATAACGGCCAAGTATTTAATCTAAACTTTCCTGGTACCGTAAATGTTCGGGAGTGAATTGCTGTTTTTCCTAAAATTAATCACTACGTACACTTTTAGGTTTAATTCTAATTGCCAAGTGTCGCACCAGCGTTGTGTAGTATTTAAGTTATCTGATAAAGCTGCTGTGTCCTCAGTATTACGGATACCTCTGTAAACCACTGCATCGTCGACTATTAAACGTATCTTACTAGCGACTACGGAGCCAATACCGTTAACGTAAAGTAGAAATAAAAGAGGCCCGATAAAAATTCCCTGGGTAACACCTGAAGAAACTTGTAATGCATTTAAGCTATCTCCATCTATCACTGCTCTTTGAACCCGACCATTCAAAAGTCTTTAACCCAACCCCGGATACTTTTATCAATGCCATGTGCTTCTAGCTCTGTGAGTAGTTTACTATGAGGTACTTTGTCGAAGGGTTTCTTAAAATCTAGAAAAATGGCATCTACATAAGCATTGCTCAATCCCAAAGTAAGAATATCATGAACAAAAGCGCAAGTTGTCTCTCACTGGATCTACCTTTTCGGAAACCGTGCGGATTTTTCATTAATAACTCCTGATTATCGAGGTGTCTCAAGATCAAACTAGAAACGGTATGTTCCATGACCTTGTATGAAATGAATGTAAGAGAAATAGGTCTGTTATTGCTCAGTTCCTCCTTGCCTCTTTTTTTTAAATATTTGTGTATAGTTAGCCATTTTCCAATCTCTGGAAACCCTTTGTCTAACAGCGACTTCTTAATTATTATTTCTAGATACGGCACAATTTCCGAAGCTTGATCCTTAAAGACACAAGCGGGTATTTCATCGGGCCCAGAGGATTTATTAAGTTTAATATTTTTCAGCAAACGTTCTATTCCATTATTTGAGGTTTCAATTTGGGATAACGGTTCACGGGCACGAATTGGTAAGCTATGGGTGAGACATTGGTGAGGACACTTTGAAAGAAGGTATTTAATAAGTTAGCCTTTTCCAAACTGCTGGTTAACCTTTAGCTTTTATCATTTTTGCGGGAATTAAAATATGACTTATTTTCCCGAACCTCTCGAGCATACAACCAAAATGCTTTCGGATTTTCTTTCAAATTTTCGGCAACCTTTTCCTTTTGAATTTCCTCATCGCTTTTTGAAATTCCTTCTTGGCATTCGTCCTAGATAACTTGTAATATTAGGTGATCTAATTCCTTTTGTTGCTAGAGACATCATCCCTAACATTTTTCATCTTGGCGTGACATAGCCTTTGACGTCGCAGTTCTTTTCTAACATCCGGGTTGTACTCGTACCATCTGTGTTCCGTGTTATCGTTTTTAAGTTTACAGAGAATGAACTTGTTGACAGCTGAGTGCGTGATCTCAAGGAAGTGATTCCACGTATCATCAGTATTTTGGTCATTACCACCTTTCTTAAAATTTGCAAATTTACTCTTTGTAGCACGCATTTTAGACCATCATAGACTTTTTTAAACAAGTGAATGTTCCTTTTAGGCTTCTTATTTCAGACCCCATGTAGCGAAAACTTAACATGTACTGCCCTGATGTCGATAATTTCTTTTATATTTTCTGCAGTTAAGACGTTTTCGGGTGTATTTGTTGCTTGCAAATCAAGAATATTATCACCCCCAGTAAATTAAGTGACAAGTTGATGCACGGAGTTCAACGTTAAAAAAAATCATTAGCGAGTAGCAGGTATCTTTATCCTTAACCTCGTTTTAAAACTGTGTGTGCTCCAATCAATAGATGGGACATTGAAATCGCCACCGATTATATCGTGGTAATCAATGTATTGGGAAAACAAACCTTTGATTTGCTGATACATCTAAGAATTGGTCAGAGGTTTGACAGTGGAAACGGGCGTAAATAATGGTAGGAGAAGACTGAAAAGTCGCAATTAAAAGAAAAATTGAACACGATTATTACGGGGATTCAAGGGTGTGGAGCATTCATTTTCTAATGTAAAAGGGAATGATAACAGAGCTTGAATTAGAGAGAGCATATTAGTTATTTTTCGAGATGGCATTGTTATATGTCATGGTGTGTAGTTAGATATATGTATAAGGGCAGCGGAGGAGAGGGAGGGTGTGTGCGTGTGTGTTTGTGGATAAAAAGGAGTTTGACTTACATTGTGGCCTTGGCAAGGGTGTGCAGAAGGTGGGAAGTGAGTGGGTGGGATAGAGAGAGCGTGTGGTTGGCTGTGATGATTTTCGGCAAAATATGTCTTTTAAATGATGGGAGTGGCGGAATGTCCCTGAATGGGGTTTGTTAAACAGGACGGGAGATGATAGGTCCATTGCAGTTATGAACATAGATCTTAGGGTGTCCTATTCATCTTCTCTACTCTATGCAGTTATTCTTTGTGATTCTGATTAGATTTTTGTCGTTCAGTGGGGCGTTTTTAGTTTGTCATAAGGTAAGAAAGTTGGTCAAGTGAATTTTATTTAGAAATTGTTAGGATGACCGCTCTTGATGGAGTGCTTTTGGGATTGAAGAGATGTATTGCGTGCTGTTCCTGCAGGTAGAATGAAATTTTTAGTGAGAAATGGCGGCTGCTGAAACATGTTTACATTCTTGGAATTAATTTTGTTGATGTAATAATTTGTTTCCAGATTATTATTTGCGTTACAATATCAATAATGCTTGGAGTAGATGGTGCAATCCATTACTAAACTGGAAAAAGAAGAGTACTATAGGTACGAGGGTAACACTGATAGTAACCTCCGCTTTCGTGTAGTGGAGAGAGCGGAATGGTCGCTGTATTGACCTTCACAGTAGGTCAGTTCGCTTTGAACTGCAGTGGTTGGAAGATTGTTACAGCGGTTGTCGTTTGTTTACAATAAGGAGTCAAAATGAACAATATCATTGATATTCCTGCCAATTGGTCTGTCCAGAAAGTAACCTCCGTAATACAAGATACGTAGTAGCCAAACTTTTCAGTTGTGTTTCCATGCAAAAGACTCCTAGTAATCTGCGGAAAACTTTCTAAAGATTTCAGTTATCACGAAACGGTTTTCACGAACTTTTCCATTAATTTCAGGGGAAGTTCATTGTTCACCACAGACCATCATGGAGATTTGGATTCACATTAAACGAACGACAAATCTGACGCACAACTCTTGTCACTCATCAAATCTGGCCAGTACGGAGCAATAATTTTCCGATAAATCTCAGCAGTTTTGAAGTTTTTTTTATCAGTAAAAACCTCATCACGAAATGAACTTCAAATTTGGTTCAGTTGCTTGTCAAGTAGTCAAATTCAGTTGCATTGTTCATTTTGACTTGCTCCTGTAAACAAACGACAAGCGGCGCGACCTTCTAACTTGAGGCGAACAGTGTGCGTCAACACAGCGACCATTCGGCTCCCTCTTCCACTAATTCTCACGCTACAGGAAAACGAAGGCTACTCTCCGGATTACCCTCGTATTAGCAGAGGAATTACGTATTATTAGTGACTTAATGACGCATTATCTTTTTTTTTCAGGGGAGAATTGTACGAAAGACTCATTCCATTGTGAGCTGACGCAGTAACTTGCATCCATTTGGTGACCCAAACCAGTGACCTTTCGAAAGGTAAGACAATGTACATTGCCAATCTCACTAAAGAATTGAACAAAACTTTCCCATCATATACTGACCGTAGGCTTAGGCAAAGGTCATGCATCTACATTGATTTCAGCGCCAACATCTATAATTCTCCTATTCTTAGGGGTTTCTTTTACTCAAAATACTTTTAACAGTAACTTTGAAACATATACATCTGTTCAAACATACTGGCTTGGTAAGCCAAAGACTTGAATCTTATTACTAATAGTCGTAATATGTAGTGTTTTCCATAACTTTATTTAGAAGTATTTATTTATATTCTAGTCTGTTAGTAAATACTCACAATGAGTACCTAATTTACGATATACCGCATAATTTGATCGTTGAAAGTAATATGCAAAATTATTTCTCTATTGTGATGTTTAGAGTCTTAATTAAATTATGTACGAGTATAGGTCCTGGTTGTTTATAACCTAATTTTCCCATATGGTTTGTGGCCCTATATACAGATAGTAGCATATATACATATTCGGTTTCATACCAGTTGCATTCATTTTGACTCCGATTCAAATACGAGCCACGATAGACATCAAAATAACTTTTTTACTTTTCTGATCGGCAAAGAATAGAATTGGTAAAAATGATTTTTTTTAATCGTTAAATTATCTCTTGCTGATTAGTTTAATTATTACTCCCATTGTATTTTAGTAGCTATTCCCCCTTATTGGTGGGATGAAGAAAGATAAAGTTGACAGGCCAGTCATTGAACAGAGGAGCCTCAATTGTTGACCGAAATTAATAGAACAATGTAGACGGTATAGGAAAATAAAAAAATCACTGCGAGGCTCTGCGGAAGCAAATTATTATATAAATTGAAGGAATAGATCCCATTGGGGTTAGGTAAAGACATTTTGCAGAAATGGCGAAATTTCATTTGGTGTTTGAGTGATCCGGGTTACCGCAGGCTTTCTGTCGGCGTTGATCCTTCGCTGTCTTCAGTGTGCTGAGGTGCGTTAAAGGCGTGTTTTGTTGTATTTGAGTGTCGGAAATTCGGCCGTATATTTTGAAATTCGTACCTGGTCGACTACTTTTCGAACCAGTTTTCGGAAATATTAATGGGGCAAGTCGCCATGAATTCTTTTCCTCTCTTATTCATTCTTCAAGCAGTTCCGTCATTCGTCTTCCCTGCGAGTGGGGGAGTGATAAGGGCCGGAGGAGGCAAGAAGATGGAGAAGAGGCTCAGGCTCAAGCGAGCTCGTGCGAAGAAATATCCCGGGAGATGCGATTGGGTGTAGGGGATGGGAATGGCCTCGCCCGAATTCTTTTCCGGCGAGTAGAGTTCAGGGGGGTTGGTTGGAAAGGGATTGTTGGGGAGGAAGAGACCCGGACGAACAAAGAGGGGAAACGTCTCTTTCTTCAGCTCTTATGGGCCATGCCGTTATTGTGGATGCAGAACAATGAAAGTTACACAATATTAAAAAACATTGTAAACTTTCAAATAATTTTATTAGAATAACAAAATTTTTTAAACTCTGAATTTTAGGCATTGTTTATTTTAGGAATAGTCAAGCTAACATGATTGATGATTGTTTATGAATGTAATTCAATGAAATTATATGCAAGTTATATTTAAAGAAACAAATAATGACATAGGAAGCATCGTGTCGTTAAAAGATGTGGATAGTCATTCATGAAAGAGTTATCATCAAATGTGAAGAGAAAGTACTTTGGCGATGACCTCAAAGGTGAATCTTTTAATGTAAAAAATTGTAAAATGACGCAGTTATAAAATCTGAGCTATAAGAACAAATTTACTGCGTTTCTCCATAATATGGGTGGGTTATTTATATCTTGGATATCCTATTTTATGTCATATCATCGTAGCATGATTGATGTCCTTCAATACCCACATCCATTTACGAACGATTTGCTTGACGACGCTAGAATTTATCGTGAATAGCTGTCTGTATCTTTAAATCATCACATTGTTGAAAAAGTGAGAATTTAAAAAAATAATCGTAGTTTAAATTTCAAAGCTCCCTTACCCAATTTTAGATGGAGAAAAGCAAGCAAAGCAAGATGTCCAATCGGAAATTTTGAGGAAATTGTCATATTTAAAAATTTTTAATGTTCTATTTAAAAAGGTATTTCCTATAACTAGGTGCGATGGAACTACAAGATTGAGAAAAACTATATGTTAATTTCCGATTTCAAAACATACCCCACGTGCATGATTCATATTCCACACATATGCATATTCCTTCGCATTTCAATGAGTATACTCATCCTTTCGTATACATCTTGCTTTTTATGAGACCACGGAGCACTCTTGTGGAATAAAAAGGTATCCTGAGAAAGGAACTCTACATATCATGGCGAAAAAATACAAGAATGAACTAATAGAAGCCACAGAAACATTAATTATTTAAGTATCTGACTCAAAATATTGAGCGCAACAGAACCTGTTTCGCTGTCGTATTTAAAAAATCTAATATATCGATTTTGCTACAAAAGGCGGACTCAAAAGAAAGAGGCGGAGCTACTCAAAACTAATTCGGGTGCAGAATCTGAGGATTAAAAAATCCAGCATAATACTCGTATTATACTTCAAGATAATAACTTAGAAAAATTTGGTGGCAGAAATCAATTTATAGACCTCGAATTAAAGATAAAAAATAAACCACTAGTCGGAAAAAAATAGGTAAAGTTTGATGATGTTTACTATTGACCGATTATTTTTGTATTGTGTATTTGTTTTCACTACCTTTAAACCACTCTTTAAAACATTTTCGGTAATATTTTGGAGCATGAATTGTCTTATTCAATGAAATAGACCTATCAAAATATTCCTTGTAAATAAGTCAATATGTAATGAATGTTGTTTAATTCAATTTTCAGTAAAATAATTTCCTTTGAATGGTTGTTGAAGTTCGTTATTACATTTTTGCTGCTTTTACTACAAATTACACACATCATCTTTACCAATGTTATAATATGTATCGACCGACTATGAAGGATAATTATTACTGATATATTTACACATTAAGGGAGTGATATGAAGAAAACACTGAACATAAATACATTAGAATCATTCAGTAATTTCCGAGTGACTAAATTGAGCTCGGGGACTATATTCTTCGCACAAAATATCCGTTTTAAAGGATTATAGATTGTGCAATTAGAGGATGGTAGCTTTTGTGCATGAAACAGATAAAATATACTATATAATAAATATTATATAATGTATATTATAAAAATTATATTATTAATAATAAATTTTTCCAGCGTTGTCGAGCGTTGAAAACATTTCTTACACCTTAAAAAGAGAAATTTTGATGACAGTCAACAATTGAGTAGACTATAAAAACGGTCAATTGCGATTAGGATTGCGTTTAGCCTTAATAAGTTGAAAAAGAAGGGGGCATTAACTGGAGAAAGCAAATGGAAAGTCTACTCGTCTGTCGCATTTTTAAAAATATTTCATGCGAATCAAGTGCCATAAAAAATATTTTCAAGAAGATGACAGTTAATGGACGCAAACAGACGGCATGCTCTCCCTATGTATGGCGGCAGCTTAAAAAGGGGAAAATTAACCTAGTGAAACGAGAAAAGAAGAGTTGCGAAAATCGCATATCCTATTCAGGTGTGGGTGCTAGAGGGAGTGAGGGAGTTGGGCGTAGCAGTGTATTCAGCCATCAGTTGTGTGTGTATATGTAGGAGGAGGGTGGCAGGTGGTTTTTTTCGGGGATGGATCCCAGGAGAGAGTGAAGGGATGGGGGTTGGGGAGAGGACGTCGTCCTGGGGATGTAGGACAAGGATCGCCCGCACTGCGCCGAGAGGAGGGAGGTGTGCGCGCGTGGATTTAAAGGGCCGCTCGCTCGCCTCTTCTTCCTCCCGCAACCCTTCTCCTCTCTTGGCTACACCTCTGGGTCTTCTCCGGAGGCCTGGCTGGCAACACCCCGCTCTCCTCTGCCGGTGGCACCTCATCCCGAGGACCGCCTTCGGGCGCCTCCCTCCCGCTCTACTGCCGCTGCCGTCGCTTGCTCTTTGTCCTTCCCGGGTCTCTTCTCCTCTCTCTCTATCTCTACTTCTCCCTCTCTCAGGAGGATATCAAGGGCCTTCTGATCTCGCAGATCCCCATTCCGTTTTACATTTAAATCTCCTCGGCAGAACGGTGACCACGAACGCTCCGTTCCCTTCGTCGGTGTGCTCTCTCTCCGAAATTCTCCTTTCCCACCCTCCCTCCTCTTACTCTCTGTCTCTCCCTTACTCTCTCCATCTTTCCTCCGAGCTGGGCGCTTCATCTTTCCCCCCATTTGTGCTTGATTTGAAATATTTTGCATTCTCCATCATTTAACTCTCACTGGCAATAGTTGGAAGAAATACTTAATGGTTTCATATCAAACGTGCAGGTGTTCATGAAAAAGTAGAATGTTGAAAATATTTCTCAATACTTGTCATAAAACGGTAGACTCAAATACTAAGAATAGAGCGAAAATTTATTCTCTAGGTACATTAAAATTTGGGGTAATTTGGAAGAAGAAAAAAAGCAGAGATGTTTCTGGAGGAAGAGAAAAGAAATTGTTCAAAAATATTTTTTTATATGGATTAAGAATGTGTTGTCGTATTTTGATGGAAATCTCTCTTATATATGAATGTATCGGGCTGAAATTTCATGCGTTAATTTAGATGAATGTTCAGAAATTTATTTGGTTTTCTTAGGATTGCCGATGTATAATTTGCTTTACAAAGTTGGATGCGCGCATGGATGTTGGTTATTCGGTCGAGTATATCAATGACCGGAAACGATATTTTATGAATATACGTATCTTAAGATGAATAACTTCTAAATTTTATTCTCGATACCTAAGGACTAGCTATCGATAGATTCCTCTGAAAAACCATTCAATATCTTAACTGCAGGTAGAAACCATTATTATTAATGGGTGAAAAACCTTTGAAGTAACTGGAATGCACGCCAATCGGTGGTTTAAGAAATCGAACTACACAGCCATATATTTTACCTGAGTCACTTAAAGCTGCGTTTCAAATGACCCCTTTAAGGTGATAAAAATGGTTTCCTTGGCCAGTTATTTAGCATATGATTTAAAAATCAATTCTGTTCATCTCTATACATAATCACTTCCAAAATACATAGCATCCACATTCGTGATTTGTAGCAACAGAATAAACAAGATTGTTCTTTAAATATTCTTTAAAGTGCAAAAGGAAGGCGAATTATCTTTCAATTTTTAGGAATTTTGCAATCCGTTTTTGAAAGGGAAAGCAATATTTAATCGATGACATACTATAATGCAACAATTCTTGAAAATTGATGACATACTGTTTGTTAAAATTAAGATTCTCATATTTCTTTGAATTTTATAATACTTCCATCCTTATATCGAATCGTTGAACTAAGTAATTTGTTCGAAAATTGGTAAATACGGATGATTTGATTGATGATAAATATGCAGGAAATAATAAATATAATATAATACATGCTCTCTCTCTCGCTCTCTCTCACGAGGAAAATATTGAAATCGGATAGGACATTTACATGTATACTCATCTGAGAAGCCAGGCTTTAAAATCCAGTCATGTAAAGATATGCGAATGACTGGAAAACGGTGATATTAGATATATGGTTGTTTTGTGTCTTTGTTTATATGTGTATATATATAGAAATATATTATGTGTGTATATATGTGTGTGTATGTATTATATATATATATATATATATATATATATATATATATATATATATATATATATATATATATATACACATACATACATTCATTCATTCATTCAAATACGAAATCCCGCCATACGGTGAACAAATATTCATTCACAATAGATGTAAGGAAAAAGGGATAGGAACATACATGAAGAACGAACACAGGAGAGGTGGGGAAGGCGGAATTAAGCAGACCACGAGTGTAAAAACATTTCCTCGACCGTGACTTGAACAAGATCTCTCCACTTTCCGGGATTTTCTCGATAGCTGAGGTGGTTAAAGCATCCGCCTATATTTATATATATTAGAAATTATTACTCTCTATATATTTTTTATTTATACCTATACTGTATTATAAATCATTACTGTAAAAGCTGTAGTCTTACCACGATCCCGGAAAATTTTTAATAAGTGCATATGTTTTACAAGAGGCATGTATCTTCACCTCTGTACATGCGTGCTTATGCCTATTTTTAATTATAGCCATGTAGAAGGTGTTGAGAAGTAATACATAAAAATACCTTTTATCAATTTTTGGCCACCTGATAAGATTTTACAACTGCTATCAGGTTTCACGGGCACAATTCACATTTAATGCTCCATTCCAACTATGGAAAACTGAAAATTCATTGCAGATGTCGAGTTGGGTGGTAAAAATGCTTTGCAAAAGATTTAGTGTTCTCTGAACGTCAATGGCCCAATCTGATCCAGTTGAATAAAACTATTTATCAACTTTTCGTCCCTACCGCTTCGGAAACAATCTGATTAAAATGTCCCCAGACATAATTCTTCAACCTTCTTGAAATATTTTCCATCGCATTCATTCTCTTGTGCTCCAACATTGCTGGCATGAGCTAGGGAGTTAAGCCCAAAACGTTACCTCCGACCCAGAGAACGGTTATTTAACTCCCCAGTTTCCTGGCATAATCTTGAAAAAGGCGGAATATATATTTGCGTCGCGCGCACTCCTCCCCCCACCCCTCCCTTTCCCCAAAACATTTCCCGGGCTTTCTAATCACGGCCTCACGTCACCCAAATCTCCGGAAGTCTTTCTAACCCGCCCCATTCCCCCGTCCTTTCCGCCCTCCCCTTTCCACCCCACGGCCTTCCGACTACCACCGCCACCGACCGCCAGCCAGCCCCCTTATTAATTGTTCCCCGAGGCACCGTTCGTCTTTGCCAGCCAACGTCTGCTCCAACCTACGCCTAGCGCCCTTCCCCCCTCCCCCCTCTCCCACTCGATTCTTTTTACACCCCTCCCACTTCCTCTCCTCTCGCCCTCTTTGCGACGCCTCTTCACGGCTTCCATCTTATTCGTTTTTTCCCCACGCGTCAAAATCAATATCCATTTCTACTCGCTCAGTTCCATTACACCGCGCTGATTTTTCTCCGTCAAATCTTTCTTCTCTTTCTCATTTCCATCTCCAATCTCGAAACTTGTCCGTTCGATCGTAATTTTCGATCACAGTGATTTAAAAAATTTTCCCGATAGAGATTTTTATAATTCCATCGGTCAGGCGAAACCTTTGGGAGAATGAAGATGGCGCTGCTGAATGAGGAGGACCTAATCTTCAATAAATATATTCAGTTCCAAATTGGACAGAATTATTCTGATGGCGTTTTGATTGAAATTTCTAAGGATTTGTGCGATGCATTAGGATGTATTTCTTCAATTCACTGGGACTGCTTTTCCCTCTTAATAACTTGTGTCAACGAAAGGTAATTCTTTCCAGCCGTGAATAAAACGAGGAGCACAATATCATAACATGATGCCATTTCAAGCTCGTAATTACAGATTTTATGGTTTTTATTTGAATAATACATCCTTAATATACTTTTTCGTTTGGATAACGGTTAGTAAAATTTGGCATTTAAAAGTTAGTACCCTATAAAAACCTCGAGTAGGCCGCATGCAGCTGGATATTACTGCATACTCTTAGCTGGTTATAGAACAGTTTTCTGTGCTGCAGGCTTCTGGAGTTGTCTCCTTGGCAAAGAAGATGATTAAATCGCTTTATAAATGTTTTCTAAGGTCTCTCTTTAAAAATTATTTGCGAAAATTTGCTTTTTGAACAATGTGATTCTCTTTTTAAAATGTGGCTTCGTATAATTAATGCTTTCAATACTTTTATCTTTGAAGGTATCGTCAGTCAATTCTGACTCTCAGAACGGTATCTTTTAAATAATTTTCCAGCCAAGTCTAAGGAACTTTTGTGATGCCAGTAAATTTTTATCCATGCGGAAAACCTTTTCCAAATACCATATTCTGCTGGTATATACTTTATTACTTGAGCGTAGCCTACTTACCGATATTCACATCTTTGGTTTTCATTCTGTTTTTCTGGTAAGAAAACTTTTAACTCTGGTCACTCTGGTTGTTTTTGCCATAAATTTATCTTGGAAGTTTTACTCCTGCTGACCAAATTCAATTTTTCCTGCTTTATTTGTACTTCATACGCTCGGTTTTAGAAAATGAAGTTTTTTTGGGATCTCTGCAAAAATTCCATTACAAATCCCTTGTAACTGTGAACACACATTCCTGCAGCACAGTAACTCATTTGTGTCATTACTTATGAGACGTAGAGGTTGATGGTAATGGGCCTCCATGTACTTTCCTGTCTTACTCGCTCAATGCTGACTTTATATTTATTTACAATGACTTAGTATGTACGCATGCTATTTGTCAACTTTCTCTTTTTATGAAACGTCAACTGTATTTCAAAACTATTCTGCAGTCGACACTATGAAATATTTCAGTGTAGCTACGAGTGGAAGAATTATAATTGGGATTTTTTATTTTCTTAGGAAAGGTTAATTCGTAAACTATTTGATTTTTCTTTCATGTTTTCAAGTCTTAAAACGTGATCATTAACAAGGATTTCCCTTATTTGAAATAATGGACTTCCATAGATGTTAGTGGATAGACTCATTCAATATTTCCCTTTAATTGCTTTTAACTCGTAATAGGTTGTTTCGACTTCTTCTAGAACTTAATTGGACTAAAGACTTTCAGTTTTTGAAAATTACTCTACATAGTTTCAATTTTCACACTTTTTTATATGGCTTAAAGGTGAGCTAAAACCTAATTTTTCCCTGCGGCCTTGTTTATACAAAAACACTACATGATGTCATATAGAATGGATTGCTTAATTCTTAGTCATGCTCTAAGCTTAAATTATTTTATTCTCATAAAGGTGATGTTGCAAAAGTGGTCTTTCTTTTCTCCTCTTCTTCCTACATCTATATCTACTTTATAACCCGCAAGCCTCCGCAAAGGAGTATGGGGGTTTTAGGGCACCACCCGTAATAAGGGGGAAAAACCACATGCAAAAGCCACAAATTTATACAAACCACAAACAAACATTTTATATATTCATGCAATAACCCTTAAAACTAGCACACATGCAAACAAAAAAACTACCAACTACCATAAACATATATCTACAGATACACCTAACACCTTTGCAATGTTTAAATTTGTTCCGACTTGTAAATTAAAACTAGGTACTATTTCTAAAGTTACTTCCGTTTCTTACTATTATGATTCCTGAATGTTCTGGGAAAGAATGAGTATTTCAATATATCTGTATTGGAATCTGTCTCCCTTATTTTATCTTTGTGGTCTGATCTAACTAAGTAGTGTGGGGCCATTATAATTCCTTTAATGTCATCGTTATACTCGTTGGTTCTGAATCTTTCTAAAAGTCTAAGTCTCGCTTGTTCTCTTGGTATTTCAAGTGGCTCCCAGTCTAAATGCCTCAAGAGACCTGTAACACTTGTGTTCTTGTAATGAAGATTTTTAAGAAATCTAGCGGATTTTCTCTGGACTCTTAATTCTTTTTGCCAGATTTTCTCCCAAGGATCCCAAATACTTGCGGCATATTCCAAATGTGGTTTGATGGACGTTTACCCTGTATTTCCCTAACATAGGACCAGAATGACTTTGGATTTTCCTCAAAATATTCGCTTATAGATATATGATAGAATATTGTTGAATTAACCGGCATACGACTCGTATGTCATCTTTTTGCTAGATACTGATGGCTAGCGCTCAGAGGATAACCCTAAAAACAGGCATGACCACTACTTTGGAATAAAATTAATCTTCGGCACTTTAATGGCACTTCCAAGACACTTTCATGATGTATTCCCCAACTTCTTTTCATGGCTGGTTTCTTAACCGCCATTAGCCAGTATTAGCCCCCAGTGAATACTTTCATAGCTCTTTCTGGGACTTTTATTATATGCTCTACTTTATTGAACAGAAATAATCCGTATCGTTTCTAATATCCGTATTGCAGGCTCTTCACTCATTGTGGTCCCAAACTTATGAATAGGTTTGTGATTTTCTTTCGTCTTTGGTCACCATCTTTACTCTTCAATCCTTCTAAAATTTCTCTTCTCGCCCCCAGTACTGTCTATTTGCCACCATTTTTATGTCCTGGAGAGAGAGACCCGTATTGAATTCATTTTGCCTTCCCGGCCCTCTTCACTCGACTCAGAGAGCCTCCTCCTCTTTCGAGGATAGTGGACTCACTGAATCGCCCTATCAATAGACAGACTGGCGACCCGCCTCTTTCCGAGGGCCTCCTTCACTCGACCTCGCCTCCCTTTCCACCTCGCTTCCTCACAAACTCCTCCAAAGGCCGCCTCCTCCTGCCAATTTCCTCTCTCCTCCATCCCCCTCACCGCACCCATCCCCTTCAGCGGCGCTGGAATTGTGGTCCTCCTTCGGTGATCTCCCGTCTTATTCTTCTCCTCACACCCATGCCTTCCCGACTTCACCCCGCCCCACCCCATCTCACCTCCCGCCGCTTTCCCCGTCCGTTTTCGCGAATCCCGTCCGACCATCCCCGGAGCACAATAGTCTGACCGTGTACCTCATTCCCTCCGCCAAACTCTCCTCCCGACCCCCTCCAAACACCCTCTCCCATCGCCTCCCTATCTAAAATCTCCCCTTCTTTGCTCCATCCCTCCCTTTTTCCCTATAATGGGCCTATTCCCAGACATGTCCTTCTGCTGCGGGGCTCTTCATCATTTGGCCGCACCCCGAGGGTTCTCAAAGCCACCCCTACCACGCACGACCCCCGCTCCTCTTCTCCACTCTCCCCGAAGCACAATAGTGTCTGACCATGCCCCTCCACTCCTCTCCCTCCATATGTGATTCCATTTTCCGCTGTACTGGATACCAAATATCTCTTCTAACGTTTTTTTCTCATTATCTATCGTCACTTGCCATATTTTTGCTATTTAATAACACTAATACCCATTTCATGGAATCTTATGTAACTGAATCTCGAACTTTCCAAGTTTTCTGAGGTTTATTTAATTTTTGCGATGACTGAATTTATTTAAAGACAAGTTTTTTCTACTCCTACCCCGTTCATTTTATTCTCACCGTCCGAAACAAATCATATGATATTTTCTTAAAGGCACATTGTCATTATTTTTATTTACATTTGAATAAATCTGCAAAAATACGTGATGGTGGACAGGCTTATTGAGTTCTGCTAGACCAAAATATAAAATTATCCTAGAAAGTTGATTTGTGAATGAGAATGCATACGAGCGTAACTACGAAATTTCAGAAAAAGTATAAATCACATACTCTGACACTAAACTATTGATTCACATGCGCCCGTAATTTTTCTTAAATATTATCTCTTTTGGTGCATTCCCCTTGTGTAATATTTCTATGCTTTAACTCTATTGCCGCTATATAGTATGGTTAACTTTGTTGAAAAAGGATTAGGAAAATAAAGCAATTTCAATTTTCTAACAACTATTTGTAGTGAATTTAATAGCTTTAATTAGGACTATGGATTTGGTTGAAATATTTAATCATTGGTTTTATTATTCCGTATACGTTCCAGATGAGTGAAGAAAGTCAATAATAGAAAAGTTTAACGCTTTTAAATTTAGATACAAGGAGAAAAATCATATTTATGAACAAATAATCCCAGTAGCATACTGCCTTTCTGTAAAACTTGTACAATCAGGACATAAGCTTACGTAATATGCAAGAAATTTATGTTCTATATGCATCCAAATAGCAGGGAAATCATAATTTTATGGATTCACACAACGCAGATTTGTTCAAATTACCTCAGTGGATACATTATGCATTCACGATACTAGCTTTGTCCCTGATTTGTAAACATATTAATACACCCTCTGCTTTCTTCTCAAGATATTTTTTTTTCACATTGGCTCTATGAAATTTCTCCTTACATTCAGAGAAAAGTCTTATTTTTCGTCAAGTTCTATTAAGTTATCACACACCTTTGCCAGATTTCAGAGTTTAGTTCACCTTAAAATACTCGCTCTAGTCTTCTCATTCTCTTAGTTTAGATTTTATCAGCTTTCGGAGATTTCCTTTATAATATCTGACGATACTTCGTCTTATCTCTGCTTGTTTTATTCACCACTTATTTCCGAGTCTTTTTCCCGGGACTTGTTGCTATTCCCCCTCCTTGAACATCTCTCCCGACTTGGCCCCGTTCTACCCACTTATGAATGCCCACTTTAATTTTTGGACCTCTTCCAGTCGTTCCATTTTCATCCTTTTTATTGTCTGCTTTCTGACTTTTCGCCATCGCCCTGCAGTTCCTTTGGCGGCGAGTTTAACGACTCCGAATTATCTTGTTTCCCTTCGTCTCCCCTCCGCGCCTCTTCTCCTTCCGCAAGTCGCCAGCGGTAGTAAAATGAAAGCGCCCTTTGCCCCTCCCTCCTTCCTTCCCTCGTGTCTCCTCTTCCTTCCGCTTCTCTTTCTCGCTCTCCAAAGAGTCCAGTTTCCTCTCCGGAAGCTCCTTATCTCGCTCCAATCCTTCCCCCTCTCCCTCTTCACAAATCTTCTTTTTTGGTCGCTTGCGTTCCCAGCCAGTCCTTCTGCCCAGTGCTCCCCCCCTCTCCTTCGTCTCCATCCCCGCCCATCCCCTTCCATCCTCCCATTCACATCGGAACTTTCCCCTCCCACCGACTACGTCCACCGCCTTGCGTTTTTTTAATCTTCGTCGGTGCCCTCTCCACACTCTTCCTCTCCACCTTCCACCCCATTCCTTACTCTTCTTCGGTGCCATCAGCGTTTTCTGCACGGGAAAAAGATCCTCAGTTCCCTCTAATTCAAGTCCACTTGTTGGTGGCCTACGCTGAAAATATTTCATGCATGTATTTAAATCGAACCTTATGTATTTACAATTTTATGATGTTCTGGCATCCAGCATCTTCCTTGCAGAGAGCATAAAAAATCTGTGGTATGCGTTTGTGGCTCTCATTTTTTCCACTACACCAACACCACTTTTCACTACTCTACTACAATTTCACCACTAGCGAATCGTAATTCTGATCATCATTGGTTGTTCAATCCTAAGATTGGTTGACTGCAGCCTGACATATCTTATGCTAATTGGCTTACTTTCTGGTATGTTTTGGAATGTAATTTCTTATTTATTTGTCCATGTCTTTTTCTCTTGGCCTTCCTCTTGGGACTTTTCCCTCTATTTTTCCTACTATTATATTCTTTACGAATCCATTCTGCCTCAGGATTTGGTCAATCTATCTAGTTCTTCTTTTCTTTACCTTGTTCCATAAGGTCCGTTCTTGATATGTTCTTCTGTACACTTCATTTCTTATTTTATCTGTCCATCTGATCTTAGGCATCCTCCTCTAGCACCAGGTTTCGAAGGCGTCTAGTCTTTTCTGGTCTACTTTCCCGATGGTCCATGCTTCTGATGCATTGAGTGCCGCGCTCAATACGAATATTTTCAGTATTGTTTCCTCGAATGTTGTTCTATCTTCTTTGAACACAGCAGTAGTCTTTTCATTGCGAATGCTCTCTTGGCTTGAGCTATTTTTTGCTTGATGTCTGTAGTATTTATTCCGTCCCATGTGATGGAACTTTCGATATGGGAGAAGGAGTCAATTTACTCATATATTTGTCCTTTCAGTGTGACTACTGTATTCCGTTTCTCTCTTCTACATGCTTGGATTTTAGTCTCGTCTTCTGTATGTTCATATTGTATCTTTGTGGAACTTGATGCAATGTGTTTAGTGACCTTTGAAGAACCTCCTGGTTTTCTGCTATCATTGCAATATCGTCGGCGAAGCGTACCATGTTTACCTCTTCTCCATTGATCCTAATTCCGTTTAATCCTATGCATTATGCTTTTCTTATTGCCTCCTACAGGTACGTGTTGAACAATGCAGGTGAGAGCATCCTTGTCCAACTCCTTGTTAATTTTAACCTCTATATGGTTTCCATCTCTCATTCACATTGTGGCTACATGCTTCTGGTATAGCTGATAGATTCTTCTTCTGTCATTGTAATCTATTCCGAGTTTTTTCAGGAGTCCAAATATCTTGTTCCATTCCACATTGTCGCCGGCTTTATCCAGGCCCACGAATGCCACATATAGTTGCTTGTTCACATGTATTGTTTTCTCTATCATAATTCTCAGATAGAGTATGACTTCCCTGGTTCCTCTGTTCTTCCTAAAGCCAAATTGGTTTTCCAAGAGGTTATCTTCAATTTTCCTTTCCATCCATCCACTTATTATTCGTGTTAGCGTATATTTGATGCATGTGACACAAGACTCAAGGTTTGGTGATCCTCGCATTTCTCTGTCCTCATCTTCTTCAGGATCTCAATTATCACACTCCTTTGAAAGTCTTCCATCTTTGTAGATATCTTTAATTATTCTATACAAATTGTCATTGGCTTTGTTTCCGAGTGCCTCGATTCTATTTTCTCCAGGAGCTTTGTTTTTCTTAAGGTCTTTTACTGCTATATTGACTTCGATCCTCAGTATGTATGGGCCCGGCTTTTCTTCATCCGTTTCGCTATCGTCCATCATTAGGTTTTCTTCCAGCGGCCTCGGACCTTGATAGAGTTCTTTAACGTATTGCTTCCATCTATTACAAATATCTTCACCTTCTATCAGTATATCCCCGTTTACATGCCTGATGTTGTTGCTTTTCATTTTCCTTCCCACGAAATATTTCTTCACCAGTTTGTATTCTGTGTTGGTATTCCCCTTCATAGTTTTGTTGATTTCCTCTCAGCTGCCTTCTATCCAATTCTCCCTAGCCTTTTTGCATTCTCGGTTGGTTCTTAAGCTTCTCGTAGAGCCTTTCCTCATCATCATTCCTGGCTTTCTTGTATTTTCTTCTTTCTTCTATTAGTTCCCTTATCTCCGTCGTGATTCGTGGTTTCCTCGTGTTGGCTCTCTTTCTCACCAGTTGCTCTTCTCCAACTTCTGCGATTGCTCTCTTCAGTTCATCCCATCTCTCTTCGGTGCTCCTTTCTCCTTCATCACTTAGTTTGCTGTTAATGGCCATGGCGAATTTTTCTCTGTTATTTTTTCTACCAGCAATTATGAGTCCTATCTTCGCTCTTGTTTGGTATTCTTAATTTTCTGGTAGCGAAGTTGGCTCTCCGTGATTACTAGGTTGTGATCGCTATTTATTTCTGCACCGGGGTAGCTCTTGCACTATTTCACCTGGTTCTTGTATCTTTCTTCTCACTAGTATGTAGTCTAATTGGTATCTTGCGTTATCCCCATGTGTACCTCTTTCATCGATGTTGTTCGAAGAGAGTTCTACTTAATTCCATATTCCTCTCCTTGCAGAACTCGATTAGTCTTTCTCCTTTGGCGTTCTGTCCTCCCAGCCCGAAATTTCCGACAATTCGTCCTTTTCCTTCTTCTACGACTGCGTTCAAGTCTCCTCTTATGATGAGATTTTCTTTCCCCTTTACCTGACCGAGGACTTCTTCAATTGCTCGTACACTTCTGTTTCTTATTCAGTATGCATTCATGTTTGCACGATCGCGGCGTCTGTGGGCTCTCCTTCCAGCTTCACCAGCAGAGTTCTCTCGTGGTACGGAAATATTGCTTTTACTCTTCTGCCCCATTCTTTCTTCGGTATGATGCCAACGCCTGTGATCCTCTGCTCGTCTCCGCTCCAGTACTCACCTGCTCCCGTCCACTTGATCTCACTAACCCCCAGGATGTCTATTTCCAGCCTCTCTATTTCAATCTTGGCGTTCTGCAGCTTTCCGTTCGTCCCTAAGGATCTTACATTCCACGTCCCTATCCTGCATCTATCTTTCCAGACCAATGTACCCTTCCCAGTAGTCCCCACCCGGAGATCCAATAGGGGGAACATTTTACCTCCGAAATATTTTACCGGGAATGATACCATCACATTATAAATACGTGGAGTCCAGGAAAATATCTCCTCGGGAGACTAATGTGGTCGTTTCCCTTTGCCTTCCTCATCGCAGTACTTTGGCCGATTCCGTGAACATCAATCACGCTTGCTCAAAGCTGTGGCTGTTGATTCTTGACCGGTCTCCTTGATTTGCGCCATGAATGCTTTCTAATGAGAGCTGCTTCCCTATTGGGGTAATTTTTTGTTGCATGTAAAAGTTGTAAACCGCTGGTAAATATTTTCCGACAAAATATCCAGAAAAGTATTCTCCGTTCTGTGTCTCGAACCTCGTGCGAATGTCTCGAAAATACGACTCTCGGTAAGGGAGTCGAACACACTACCACTTGTCCACCCCGATCCCTCCACAAATCTTATCATGTAGTGGTTTTCTCCATTCATCGTACTTGGATGGCTGCTGGTAATTGGAAACAGTTGTGAAATATTAATTTTCATTGATTCACTGCATAGCGTGCAAACATTTTATTGAGATTGAAATCAATAATTAAAATATTGGCAAGACACTGATTCATTTTTATGAGAAGTAATTTTGGGGACATGATGAATTCGGTTGACTTGAGAGCTATGTGAAACAACCAACAAAAAATATACGCGTGTTAGTGGTTTCTGATGTAGTATACATATAAGAGGAGGAGGAAATTGGTATTTAAATAAAATGGTTATTGCTTGTCATTTGTGTTTTTAAAATACCAATACCTTAAATGAAGTATCAATGAAGGTTTTCAAAATAATTTTGAATTTTTTGTTTCGTAAACCAGACCACACCTCTCAGTACATCTCGTGTGTCAATAATTTATATCAGTAAAATTATTGTCGTTTTAGTTTTTTTATCAGCTGCTAGTATTCCCAAATTCTATCGTTTCCAGAAACTTTTTCTTTCACTTTTGAAGAACGTTTATTAGATAAGCTTGAGGCAGGCATAACATAACATCAAACTGCTCGGTAACACTTGACACTTTGAGAACTTTCTGTTTTATGATTTTCTGCTAGGAATACTCATTGAGAGAGGGTATTCACAATTGCCTATCCTTTTCGTACTACTAATACAACACCAAAGCCAGGATCAAATCTCAATACCTTATTTATTTTATTTAAAGTTAATTATGAATAACTTCAATTTCTTCCAAATCTAACGGAAAATGACCATCTCCTTTAACTTTCGGAATGACCTATTCAAACATATTCAGTATATGAATCTTTTCCTATTGTTGTTCTCGTCTTTTATAATTGAAAAATAAACCTATTTAGCAGTTATTTACGTATCATCAGCTCATAATACATTATAATAAATATGAGATGAGCACGTTACTTTATTGTAAATAAGATTTAAATTGTTATACAATCCTTAGATTGCGGCATACTTCACAGGTAGCATTGAGTATAACAACAAATTTGTTAGTGTCGTTGACCTAACTCATTGTCTCCATAATTCCACAAGGTTTTACTTTTTTGAAACATACTCTTGGGACAAATTTAAGGAATTACGTATTTGATGGTTGCTGTCTCAACTTTGTAGAAGTTCATGTTCATGAAATGAAGAACACAATTTATTTTTTACACTATTCTCTATTTTAATACTTCCTCTGAATTGAAATACTTTTTCTTTGTTTTAATAAAGAAATTGTAAGCAAATAAAGAACAGAGGACATTGTACTCTTAATTTCGTGATGTAATTACCTTATAATTTTCGTCTATTTATGCATAAAATCTTCTCATTGTGTCCTCTTACGGCTGTAATACATCTTATTCCAAGGGAAAATCATTACATATCCAATCATATGGTAATTTTCTAATTCCTAATGTTTTTATTTTTTTATGTTTTAATATTTTATCTTGGAAAGTATTGAAATAAATACATTAATATTGAATAAAAGGCTAAAGTTTACACAATTCTTTGCATTGATATCCATTCAAAGGAAAAACTTGTAATTCACTCTAGTTTCAAGAGTTTGATAAAGGATAGGCAGGATTGCAGGATAGGCAGACGTGACAAGATAATTCCTCCAAAGGACTGAAAGGAGAAATTATAATACGATAAGTTAATACCTCATCTTAGCTGTTACATTAGGATATAATCGAGCTTTAGGAAGATAAAGGGTTGGATTTATTACTAAGTTCATTTTAGAACCATTATGAATGGCTAAATAGAGAGATAATATGTTTCTTAAGAAACAGAACGTTTGGAGGAGTTAAACTGTATAGGTGGAACTATGGAAATAATTATTGACTTAACCGGACAGGAAATTAAAAGAAGAATGTTATTGTTGTTGTTTAAGGAAGCTTGTACGTACGGAAAAGAGGGATTTTACGATAGTCATCTTAAGTGAGCATTAAGATTAAATTTTAGTTAAAAGCTTTGATATGAAGCTCTGTTAAATGAGAAGAATAGTAAAAAGGAAATGAAAATCAAGCAAATCAAACGATCCTCTGTGAAGGAAGAGAGAATATTAATGAGAAAAATGCGGAGGAGGCAAGAGAAGTTGATGCGGAACATTTTGGCTAATGACAAAAAGTGGAGACTTGTACAAATGGGAGAATGTTTGGTAGGTGAGTTAGAGACAGAAAAATAATTGACCTATTATGCGAAAAGAGTATATTAATAGGGGGATGGACAAGTTCAGGAAGTATTCAAAACTGAAGAGTGGCTTAGTTTAGTTCAGGCTGCTACAATGATTAGTGTAGTGTTAGGAGGGGCTTCGAAGTGTATCAGGGATTAGTCTACGATTCATATATCTCTACCTATTATTTATTTCTTGAGTTAAATTATTTGCAATGATGCTATTTTATTTTCTATATAATATCGAATGGTAAAAAATATCCAGTTCTCTTTTAACATTTTTTCGTGGAGTTAGAATTCTGTTCAATAAGGTGTAACCATATAACATTTATTCAAGCAATTTGGTTTATTTGCAAGAGTTGTTTAATATATTATTATCGTAATGTTTATTGTATATTTGGTAAAATCTTCATTGATTTGAGCTCAGCACTGCGCCAGCGTTAGACGTTGCAAGTTGAAACAAGCTCAGTTTGCGACTGTGTAAGTAACACGTAACGGGCAATATGCTACATCAAAATTTGACTTACACCCGAATAAATCGCCAGCTGAGGTCACTGCAATACGACAAGAGACATACAGAGAAAGTGTTCCTCCCTAAAGTAAGGATAGGTTATAGTTAAAAGTATTTAAATATGGGAGGCAATAAATTTGATAATAGGGTTGACCTGGAGCACCAATTACAACTCTGCTGCGATCTTCTCCCAAAATGACAACAGCGGTTTTAACGATGACGTAAGTAATAAACTGATGGTACCATTATGAGAGAAGATCGTTAAATGACTTTAAGAGTGGTAGCAAAATATTTGGAAAAATGTCATTTTGGTGCCACCTACGCGTAGGTAAAAGAAAACTTACACGCGGGTATTAGTTTCGCGGTAGTTTCGCAAAATTCTCAAAGGAATCTCGATCAATTCGTGAATTTAAGGGGTGCTCCCTATCCACCATTTAGTCCAGAATTAACCCCATGTGACTTTTTTCTGTTCCCTAATGTGATGAAACACCTTCTTGTTAAGCGTTTTCCATCAGAAGCCGGCGACGGTGAACTGATCATATTTACACGCTGCCGCTATTTAAGTATTTGAATCAAGTTGAAAATTGTACACATACGTATTGCACAGGAAGATACAATAGAGCGCGAAATAAAAAATTATGAATATTAGTTAACATAGACCCCTCGTTGCGTCAAAAAGGCGTCTTTTTCACATGGAACATGATCACGGGATTAGAATATCAACTTTAAACAGGGAACAAAAATGCGGCAAATAATTGAGGTGCTAGTACTGATGTAAACACAACACGATGGTTTTTATTAAGTTTTAAAGATACACGTATACAAAATACCTTCGTTCAAAAGAGCATTTCTGATCAAAGTTTTTGTTTTTACCATATAAATTGTCCGTTTTGTTCTTCAAACAAGTTTTAAAAAATAGTTTTGGTCTTTTACACAAATAACCATCGGGACACACTAAGGTTTTCAACCCCAAATAATTCCGTCAACATACAGAAATACAGAGGGACGTAATCCGGAAAATGGCTGAAATGTTCTTGTCGGATCTCCAAAACGTGCATTTCCGCCGAAAGATTTAATATGTTCACGAATGGAGCAAAGCCCTCATGTTTATTTTTAGGGGATTTTAGGATGTAGATTTAAAAAATAACCGTAATCAATGCTATCAGTCGAAGCTCATCCACGGTGGCATCCTTAGTCACGTCATAGATGTAGCAAGAATCATCACCCTAGAAGTCTGATTGTAACTGCCCACGGGCGAAGTCTTTAGTACATAAATAATGCCACTAGAAAATATAAGGACCTTTGTTTTTTATAGCTTTTAAAGATATCTTGATTTATTAAATATAAAAAAGTTAATTTGCTATTTTTTGCTTGTTACATAAGCCAATTACTATCAATTTAAATTTATGAGACAGCATCATTATTATTTACGAGCGTTAGAGTATTGATTGACGCATTTACAGACACTTATGCTATTTTATTATTATTTAATGACTAAGGAATCCTATAGTCACATTGCGGACATTAATTTTATTTTTTATTTATATATTATCATTATGTGTCACTTTAGTGCTCCTAACTAAATTGTTATGTATGTAGGAAAATATATTGATGGAATACTAGCATTTTTTCACAATTTTCTGTCTGTGAGAAAATTATATTACTGATTGAGTACTGCATGGAAATATGCGTAAGATATCATTATTTTAATTAATTTTCAACTAAATAACAAACAGGATTTTATTCAATGAGGTGCGGTGTACAAGTGAATCTTTTATGCTTATTAAGTGCAATGTCTTTCATCTATTAAAGAAGAGTGATCCAGTACAATACGTCCTGTGACCTTTGGATAAACTAGATTTATGAAAGAAGAGGAACAAACGGGGTATCTAAAGGAGAACGCGGTGGCAATCGCCAAAGGGAAAAAAGCGTTTGTCACACACAGAGGGAAGGTCACCCTGTTGCGCGAGTTCTGGGAACATAATTATCTTAAGTGAGGACATTGTGCGGTGATGCCTAAGCGAAAAAAGTAACTACTTTTGCCAACCAGGCAAAATCCAATGCGACACTTTGAAATGATGTGAGCAAAAAAGGAACCAGGGAGAAAAAAAGAGCAAACTGCCATGCTTACATCAAAAGGGCGGCATTGGGATTACGGGCACTGATGGCCGCGCGGCATCTGTCCAAAAAAAGTGACGTAGTCTGCTCTGCTAATGCAAGCTGCGCTTTTATGGCAATGCAATAAACCACACGTCCAAGTTAAGCGCAACTCATTTTAAATTTTTTCTCGCCGACTCTCCCGATAAAACAACGCAAAAATAATCATGGGATTTACGTAGGAAGCTCCACGTTCTCCGAAATATCACTGAAAATGCCGCCACACGTTGTGGAACGAAAGGGCGAGATGACGGAGAAGATATGAGTGTACACATTTTATTTTGATCGCCCACTTTATGATGGCTGGTTGAATGAAGTGAAATACAGTAAAATGCTCTCTCTAAAGAATGTGCTGAATGCACCTTTGTCTGGTATTGCTGCGAGAGAAGGAGATTTTCTAGGAAGGAAATTACCCCTTTTTTAAGGGATGTACGTAATAATAAATGGCTTGGAAAATTCCGCTACCTTGTGTTAATTTATTCTAAGCTGCATTACGTAGTATTGATGAATTGGATATACAATTTTTAAATTTTTTTTTTAATTTTCACATTTTATATTTGAAATTATATAATATATAAATTTTTAAATTTTAATAAATTTTACATATTTTTTATGGAATAGTATAACATGTAAGATGAACATTTTTCGTCTTTTGCCCTTTGACTTTTTCCTTTTTTTTTAATTATCTGCAGACTATTTGAGTTCTCATTTATCCTGAAAACTGTTTGATGTTATTTAACTGGCGTTAGCAACACGGTAATGCACATTTTTCTTCAGTTTTGCAAAGATCTTTTGGGTGGGATGTTTGAGAAGATGGCTGTGTGCGAAGGCTTTCAGAATCCGCTTCCGTTTAGTCTTTCACATGTGCCATTGAAGTCAGATAATGATATTATTTATGTATTTATTGTATATTGAGAGTAAAAAACATGTGTATCGGAGAAAACTGGTCATCCATAGGGTATGCGCTTGCCTATATTTATTCACGGAGATGTGATATTAAATGCAGTCCCCCCGTCGTAGTATTTGTGACAATCATTGTGTCCGATACACAAATAAAATTAGCAAACTCTCTTGTCGGGTAGGACGATTCACCACATTTAGATTTTCGTAATTATGGCATAAAAGATGCGAGTTAACTAATGAACTACGCTCGGTGAACAGAATGAATTAAAATTTAATTGCTTGTTTCCCTTAAGTTTATTTATTATGACGCCGGCTTTGATGTCACTGCAGCATCTGAAATGTAGTGTTGTTAATACTTCTTATATCCCGTTACAAACTAACTTTTAGTTGAACACTGACGTTGTTTTTGTTTATTTTTATCCAACTTGACTTCGGAATCTTTATTATTACCATGCTTTAGTCTGTAAAAGACGGAGGCTTGGAATTGTACAGTTGAGTAGGCAATAGCGGCAGACGAAATTTGAAGGTAGCAAGTGTTAAGGCAGAGTTAAGGGTTGTTCACCGACGGAAGAGTGGGGAGGTAGAGGAGTGAGAGGGAGGAGATTGTGGGAATTAAGGGGGTGGCGGGTTGTGGAGTTGAATATATACGGCGCACAGAGGCTGGGAGCGCAGGAGTCGCGTGGATAGCAATACATTGGACGCCATGTGCGTGAGGGGGACTCTGTTTGGAAAATAAACTTAATAGTTTTCCGCCACGGGGAGGAAGACGAAAGGCCGACGGTAAACAGCTTCCGGAGCCGTAGCGAGTGTGGAGAAATATAGTCCCATCGAAAAGGGGAAGATGGATGGAGGACCGAGGTGAGGAAAGCGAGAGAAAGTGTGCTGGCTGGAGGTGTGGGTAGGGGAGGGTTGGAGGGAGGAGGATTCGCACGGGAGACGGGGTGGGGGTGGATCGGTGATGAGAATGAATGTGGGAAAAGCGAAGAGGAAGGAGCCACAGATGCTGGAGGGAATGTGGCGGGATCCAGACGAAATGAGACTCCTGCCATTCCGTGGGTATGCTAATGGTACCCCGTGATGAAATTGATTCGAAGGACGTAATCGTGTTGTTATTAAGGCATTTGAACCAAGTTTTTCGTGATCTGATAATGTGTTAAGCGCCGAATCTCTTAAATGTTTAATGTTTTCTATTGGTTTAAAGCCATGATTCCTAGGAAAATATAATAATCTGAAAAGGCAAGAAGTGCGTCATTTTAGAAAATAGTTCAATCATTTTGGATTCTGAGCTGAGGAAATTTAGGCTGGGATAGAAATTTGAAGCCACATCAAAATATTTTGCACTTTTCCTCACAATTCGAAGTCTGTGGAAAAAAAGTATCATTTAGCATATAATTAATACTTTCACGAAGTGAGGAGTATAGAAATTGGGAACCTCGGAATTCTTTAATTTATTCGAAAATTAAGAAGCAGTAACTTGATAATCAAATTAGATACAGGTTAATGAAATACGACGTGCATGCAAGAATATTAATAATGGAGGCATTTTTTGAAGGTCTTTTAAAAATTCAATAACATATGTTCCTAAATTTGAAATATAAATAGGGAAAATTACGAACTGATGTAAGGAAAGTTATCGTGTTGTTTCTCTCATGGATATAGTGGTAAAACAAGATTTATTAAATTCTAGCAGTTGAGGATAAATAGCCTAACTAATTCTAGTGTTTTATCTTATTTTCGCTGCATTTTTGATCAAGTAGTTTGTATTTACTTTATTTCATGGAAGTAGACTCATAAGAGTATTTATTTTGTTTGTCTAAACATTATAACGTTTTGTCGACCCATTTTTAAGCCAAAGCAACAATCCTCTGAAATTAAAGACTCTTGAAGGCGTAAGAGACATCATTAACTTATGAAATATTTGGAAAAATATCAACTAGTTCTTTGTAGTATGCTTGAATAAAAATTGGTTATGATAAAGTAAATTTCCATGCAGCAATATATGAAAGTGCAAGTTGTTTAAAAAAGGAGACGGATGTTCTTCGTGTTATTATTAAAATGGAATATCGCGTAGCAAATTTATAGGATCCATTATATTCAAATTAGTATTGACCTTTGACTTAATTCTTCGGGTCATATTAAATTTTAACTTTGAAAACTTATTCTCCTTTAAAATTAAGAAAGGAAAAGTGTGGGGAAGTTTGAGTTTCAAATAAAAGAACATGAAAGATGTTTTTTGAAGAAGGGAAGACTGAAACTCAATTTGAATGAATCAAGCTTAAAAGAATAATTAGTCCGTTGTAACTGCCATCCGGTGACTGTTTAATAATTCACATTATTTAAATTTATATTCCCAATAATTGGTATATATTTCAAAATAATATAGTAAGTTCACGACTCGTTCACTATGGTTTAACTTGTCCCATGGTAAAAAATAAATTGTTTTTATCTTCGAGTATCTTGGGTCGGAGGAAATTGTTCTTAAGTATAGATTAGAGAATAATATTAGACTAATAAGAAACTGAACTGTAATTAAATTAGCTTAATATCCTTTTTAATTACAGTAATGATGCAAGCATATATTTTTAATCAAGTATAGTTTTATTTGACAAAACTTATCAAATTGAGAGGTTAATAGTTTTCATCAGAAAGACACTGAGAGAGATTAACCATTAAATAAACTTTTCAAAAAAGCATTACATGAATTTATTATTAGTTTATCGTTAATTATAAAAGTTTCAAACGAACATTAATTTGTCCTTTTGATGTTGCAATTACATATCCTATAAAATTATGAATGTTTGTCTCAAAGCCAGTGGCAAAACCGCGAAGAGACCGATAGTTAAATCTCATTTTTTTTCTCTACGAAGCAAAATCTGTGGCGGAAGTAATTGGTGAGGAAGTCAAATAACGGTAAAGTTGAAGGCAATGGACATCAGGCCACCTGATCCGCTTTGAGGTGGGAGTAGAAAAGGGCAAATGTGTACAAAATGGAGAAAAGTTTTCCCACCGTTACTCTCGAAGCGGCGACGTGACGGAATATCGGGTGGTAGTAGTCAGTGCTTCTCTGCGGCGGCGCATCGTCAGCGAGGGTGAGGCTCTGTATCGCCGACGACGCCCCGAAGCTCGTCGACCCGACTCCCCCTCAATGCAATCACTTGGCCCTTAATAAAAGTAAAAACCCCGAGTGTCGCAGGCTACGTCAACAAAATCGGAAGGTGGTGGTGGAGAGGGAGTGGAATAAAAAAGGGCGAGATATATAGAGTTTGAGAGGGAATATGTAATGGCAGTGGGCGTTTGGGGGAGGGGGAGATTGGGGGAGATTAGTAGGAGAGCAAAGAAGAAGACGATGACCCAGAATTGGCGGGCGGCTTTCGACGGAAGGGTGGGTCCGCCTTGGCGATCATTCTCCTTCACCTCCCAAGCTTCCTCCCCCCCGACTCAACCCCCAACCGCTGACAATCTGCTACCCTCTGCTTCCTCCCCCACATTCCTCCCTCCCAACTTTCTTTCTCACCCGCTTTCCGCTGCAGCCAACCAAACCATTGCCCATCTTTTCGCCTTCCATAAAACACTGGATTTCGCATGTGGACCACGTCGATCCATTTGCATGTGAATGTTCAACCCGATTCTTTTCCCTCTCACCCTGCATTTTCATCCTCCTCCTGCTTCCGTTTCACCTTTTTCCCCCTTAACCCATCTCTCTTTTCCCTATCCACCCAATTCGTCCCTTTCTCCCTCTGCGCTCGGCTTCCCCATTAAAAAAATGTATCTCTATTGGTATTATTTTTTTTTCACGGAGGTTTTTCCCCATGGTCCATTTTGCCTCCAGCATTTCTCTCTCTTCCAACTCCTCCCAACTATCTCCGTCGTCCCCCTCCCCCCGCCCGCATCTTTCTCTCCCTTTCCCTTTACCCTCCAGTTACCCTCGATAATGTCCTACGAAGCCGTCGAGCCCTTTTCTTCCCCGCCCATTCCATTTTGTCCCCGCATACCTGTCCCATCCTCCGCGGCGAGGGGCGGAAGCAGGTTGGGGCGAGCGCAGGGGCGTGGCGGAGGAGGTGGCAAGCAGTGTTGAAAACGAGTGGCGGAGTACAGGGTTGGGGTGTGTGGGAGTTGAGGGTCGGGGGATGGTCGTGATGTTGGTTGTGAGAGATTGGGGAGAGCGGTGCTGGTAAGGGGCTATTTTTTATTTGGAGAGGAGAAAATATGAAAATCACTGCCCGCTATGTTTGGAGCGTTTTTCTGCGGGATGCCATGGCGGTTGCCGTCCTCGGGAAGAGTTTTTTGCACTTCTGCGTGTGGCCGGGATAGGTGGCGATATGTGAGTGGGTGTTAAAAGGATATTTCAATACCTTTTTCACTTTTTTCACACCATATGGAATTTCCGATACCTCTTCCCTGGCTGTCCTCCTCCGGCTCCTCCCTTCTCGGCCTCCTCCGGGGACGACCTTCCATTCGCCCGTTTCTGCCCCATCCACTACTTCGGGAGTCTCCCACCCATTCCCCTCCATCTGCATTCATCCCCTCGTCCCTGGGGAAAATGTGGGTGGGAAGAGGGTGGGGAGGGGGGACCGTCACCTCATGCGACTCTCCCTTGGGGGCGAGGGGTGGGGGAATTGGAGGTAGAGTGGGCGAGAGGGGTGTGGGGTGGCGGTTGGGCGTGGGACGGCAGGCGAAGCGGAGGGGCCGCTCCCCCCTTTGCCTCTGCGCTTTGATTTTTGCTCGCGTCCTCCTCTCCTGCCGAAAACTCTCCACATTTATATTCTTTTTTCTCCTCCCTGGTCGTCTTCCCGTTGCTCCTTCCTCCTTGTTCTCCCTTTCTCTGCATTTCCCCTCCACCCAAATCTCTTCTCCATTCTTCCTTAGTGCTCCATATCCTATGGTAACTCTTCATCTGCTTGCCTTCAGAACGAAGATCACGTCCCAAATTGAGATCTCCCGGTACCGCAGAGAAATGGTGGAAATAACGCGGGACGAGGATGCTCGATGACCGACAGTCACACTCATCGGCTTAAAGAGAGGCTTCAATTCACTAGAAATGGCTTTTCTTGGTCTTGCTCTCTAAAGTTTCCGAATAACATGATAGCTCACTTGTCCAATCTCTTTGTACTAAAATATCCTTGTCAGTGGTTTTATTTATTTAAAGTATCCTTTTCCATAAATGACTCATCTTGATGCGCCTACTCACTTTGCCAAGCTATATATATATATATATATATATATATATATATATATATATATATATATATATATATATATATATATATATATACTCTTCATATATATAAACGTTAAAAGTTTATGAATTATCAATTAACGTTCTTAACACCCGGATGAGATAAAGTTATAGCTCTCAAAAATATATAAATGCGCATTTTACGACGCTTTAAAGGAAATTTGTTCTCTCAAAATGTATTCATTCCTCGACCGTTGTTTTTTTAATGCCTTAGTTCTAAACTCTTATGTTTGGCCTATAATGTACAATTCTGATAGTTATTTATAGCCTCTGCAAGTCATGCCACACAGTAACATAACAGTAAAAATTTTTGGACAAGCGTGAAAAAATAGTGAATGTAGTGAATAAATGAAATACACATATGTATACACTTGAAACACACTGTTACAGTGATTATATTTGGAAACTAGAAAGTGTATGCTTAATTATTATTTCCATTTATAATTTTTAGTTTATGAGTAATAAATGAAAATATTTTATAAGTCATTACGATATCTTAACGTAAAATAAATGGCACATTATAACTTAAAATCATAGTACACTGACTACTCTCATTACTATCCATATTGTCTGTTATTAATGATTTGCTTTAAACATTACGAAGTATAATTTCTACATCCTCTTCATGGAATTTTATGGTCCTCAAATTGACCCGTTTTGAAATATTATAATGTCCCCATGGTTTCATGAATATTTCTTAATTTGACCCTTGACCCACGGTCAAGATATTCAGAACATCATTGAATAATACTCATTGTGGTTACGTCCAACTTTTAGCAGTTACATAACTGGAAAATGTCGTGACGTTACACAAAACTTTGCACTGTCGACGGAGTCAAGTCATAAGTCCTGGCGGAGCCATTCACAAGCAAAGAAACAGCCAATTAAAACGCCATTATAGGATGGAGTTATAACTCCTTTAAGTATACGCCATCTTTATAACATAACTGTATTGAGAGTTGCAAAACGCCACGGGGCTTCGTGGTCCCTAAGTTGGAATAAATTCTTGATCTCAAATAGGTACTTACAGGTTATTACGTTTGATATATTCAGTGATCACCTGAAATACTAACGCTCACATCACCTTCTAGTTTTATACCGTACTGTCTTCATCGATCTTATCAAATCAACTCGAGGATATTATGCTTCTTTGCTCGCTCATCTCTCCTGTTCTCTGTCCACCCTCTTCTTTGCTCCAAGCCCCGTACTTCCTCAATCCTCTTAACAACTTCAATACCCCTCATTTTAATTTCCTTTCTTCATTGCTTCTTTTCTAATTCTACCCATAATTTGACTGGAATATACGAGCAGAAAAAAGTTTAAATTGTAATGTTCCATGTTATTTCTCATAAGATCGATTACTTCACATGAATAGTAGATTTTAAAAAAAGAAAAAAATAGCATTTCATGTTATTATTATTAAGCGATAAGTTTTCGCATTAATGTACACATTGAATATTTTCAAGGTATACAGTTTTATAATTAAAAGGAATTCACCGTTTGGAGCTAAATATAACCATTTTAGTTATTATGGAACAGTTTAGGATATCTCCACCATCACCAAATATTTTAATTTATTTATAACTAATTAACTAACATTGGATCCTTTTCATGGATTTTAGTTTTTGTTGAACTTATAATTTATTATTGCCCTTAATTCTTACCTCTAGGCAAAACTGGAAGAAACTGGATAAACAATAAGAAGTGGAACGATACTCCGTGTCAATGGTAATAATCTAAGGTCCGAAATCCTCTTATAAACACTAACATGAACAATAACCTTTATAGCTGCTATATTTCCTGGCGTCTTAGTTAACCAGTAATATTGAAAACCATGTTTAAGATAAGTGCGGAACGATCTTAGGCCAAAATAGATGACTTCAAGAAATTAGACGATACCATTTCTTAGGTCTACTTAATTTCTAGTATTTCCGTTTTCATCTCAACTATGCTGAAACCGTTAATGAATGTGACGGATATTCTCGGGGTTTTTACCCGTCATCTTCGTAATATTTTCCCCTCGATTCGGCAGTATTCCCAACAAAAAGGAAGGACGAGAGTGAAGAGTACACTTGGAGGAGGGTAATGCACTGGAGGGGGCTTGAAGAAAGTGACCTTGAAGGAGTGATTTGAAGAAGGGGTGTGTGTCACTCACTCACGCCTCGCCCAAGCCGGGTGACCTTTTTCCCGAGGTCCAGGCGGAGATACCGTCTCTGCCCTTTCTACAAAAGCCCGTCTATTTTCGTAATCGCTATGAGGACGGGCGAACAATCTCAAGCAGGGGATGAGCCCGCCTTATTTGCCGTTCAGCCGAGTTAACGCAAGGTTTTGATTTGTCGAGCGTAAGTGTCGCCCTCACCGGGTGCTTGTACGGGTGCTTTCCTGGGTGATCCGCGCAGGCGCACTCGAACATCCTGACCAGTGTGCAGTAGGTAATGCAGTCGTGCTCTTTCTCATTTGATACGCATGGACTCTCACAAAATCTGTACAGTATAGTATGTACTTTTCTCAATGAGGTGTTCTTAGGTGATATTTTGGCCGGCTGGCCCAGAGTTCTGCAAAATATTGGGATCCGCTACAATTCCAGAAACGGGTATCCTAGCATACTTTCTTACTTTTGTCACTAAAAGTGACATATTAAATATAAATATATATATATATACATGTATATATATATATATATGTATATATACATATATATACATATATATATATATATATATATGTATATATATATGTATATGTATATATATATGTATGTATATATATACGTATATATATATATACATGTATATGTATATGTATATATATATATGTATGTATATGTATATATTTATATTCAAACACAAAATCCCGCCATGCTGCCAACAAATATTACTTAGAAATCGATATAAGGAAATGGGATAGGAAAACACATAAAAGACGATCACAGGAGAGGTGGGGAAGGCGAATTTGAGCAGATCACAAATGTAAAAATATTTCCTTAACCGGGACTTGAACACCGGAGCTTCCACATGCAGGGCGGATGCTCTAACCACCTGAGCTCTCCACTTGAGGAAATATTGTTACACTTGTGATCAGCTCGATTCAGCCTTCCCCAATTCTCCTGTATTCGTCTTTTGTGTTTTCCTATCCCCTTTCCTTATATCTATTTCTAAGTAACATACACACACACACACAGATATATATATATATATATTATATATATATAATAATATAATATAATATTATATATATATATATTTCTGATGACGACGGCCGTGCCGTCGAAACGTAAATATCCAATGTAAGTGTCCTTCTTTTATGTTTCTATGTGTGTAGTGTTTTTTGTGTTAGTGTTTGTGTGTTTATATATATATATATATATATATATATATATATATATATATATATATATATATATATATATATATGAAATGGATGCTCTCCGGCGACGGGCAAATACACAAACACAGACAAAATATTCAACACATAGAAACATAAAGAAAGGAAACTCACAGAATGTATTTGATGTTTCGACAGCCCGACCGTCGTCATCAGAATTTCGGCAGCTATTGGATGTATTCAGTGGGTTTGGTTAACCCGGAGGGTTTACAAGACTGTAGCACGCAGATACGCCATCTCGCAAGTTTTCACCTATAAAACTTTGACAGCAACAAACAATATAGAACATATAAAAACAAAAATCACACGTTATTTTTTGATAATTTCGACAGAATTGAGCTCCGTCTTCATCAGACGTTGCGGTAGGACTAGCTGCTGGTCTGGGGGAGGTGAAGTATATTAGAGAGAGAATGGGAGAACGGGTGGCGGCGGAGGGGTGAAAGAAAGGGTTGTGGTAGGGGAAAGGGAGAAGGGAGGCCAGAGGGGAGCGGAGATAGAATAGGAGTGAGAGGGAGAATGTGGAAATAATTCACAAACGGAAAAGAAAACAATTCATTTAATCAAAAATACTACAACATCCACGACCCAGGTGTCTACTTGCAAAGTTGTCATCAGGACATAGTAAGACAAAACGCAGGCCAAGAACAACAAAATAAATGCGGATGAACAAAATAACTTTCTCTCCTTTGTGTAATAATTCCACACTTATCCACTTCAACCCTCAATATTTAGTGAACGACATTGGGACCCAGTTGTTGATAGGCTTGTCAAAGCAAATAATGTCATTTCCATGGTTTATTTAGATTAAAATGGAAGAAGGGGAAAACTGGAATGGTGAGGAAAGGACATAAACAGCGGAATGGACAATAAACACTTCGTGTTAGGTGAATTGCTGATCATTTATATTACTACTAAACTCAACCGTAATATCTCTTTGATTTGCAGGAACGGAATAAAGAAAAAAATATGATATATTTGCAATGCAGTTTTATACTTATTAAAATAACAACCATACGTTTTATCAAGACATTTTGAGGACATAGTTAATACAAATGGTCGATTCGATATTCTGAAGTCTGAATTATCGGCCCCTGTATTATTAAGTCAGTAAACAATGTGAAGGAACTTATACTGATAAGTACGAGTATACATTTATTAATGATGGTAAATATAACCAATGGTCAATTTACACAAGAAATGACGTTTTTGTCTATTTATTTTAACTTTATGAACGCAATAAATTTGTTATTCGCGAAAAGAACATTAAATAATCTATAGATTCCCCAAACATTTAGATATATTAATCACTGTTTTTCCTATATATATATATATATTGATAAGCCTAAGAGGCAGCTGAAAAGTGTCATATTTAGGATGTACATAATAAAAGGGAACGTGTTAGATAATTTTGCTGCATTGATTAGCCATCAAAATGGTATTTTTTAATTTATTGATCGTTTTGATAAATAATGGGAATTCAATACAATGCAGTTGCATCTTTGCTGATGTATATTAATATAACACATATTACTAAACCTTATATTTTCAGAATTATGTCAGATTAATTTAGGGGTTGAATTAATTTATTGGTGTATGCGCTCAAACTTTCGTAAAATAAATAAATTGGATTTAATATTCATTATCATGATAAAAATGCGCTCTTTTAAACTTGTAAAGTTTGGAATTTAAAGGGAAAATATAATAACTTAAAAGAGTATAGGTCTAATGAAATGATAATGGTTCAATTCAATTCAAATTCAATTCCAATATACCGGCTGGTATTAGATATTTTTCACATCGTCTAATTCTTCAATCCATGGATAGTTCCCCAATTTAAAGAAAAATCGCGTTATACTGTGGGAATGTGATTGATTTTTCTGAGAATAGGTCACCTTTAAGCAATGAGGATTATTTTTATTTAATTCATTAATCTGTAGGTACAAAAGTTTTTAGTTACGATAGTTAGGTCAATATAAAAATCCCTACCGGTGTGACTGTATCTGCTATGTGACGATTTTACATTAAATATTTGTTCTTATTTTCATCAAATGCTGACAATTGAAATCGAATTACCCGAATATTATTGTGAGAGAAATATGACAGGGTCTTTATAAGATATATTCCTCTGACAGATAAATAAAATTAATGGAAAATAAAACCGTGTAGCTATTAATAATATTTTTATCTCGCAAATTAAACTCCGTAGATACCGATTTCAAACTAGGTCTCAGAAATGAAAGAGGTTCCAGTACTAAATTGACACTGGGAGATTAAGCGCATATCACCATAGTGGAAACCGTGTTTACCAAACTGTTACACAAGTACATACCCCTGAAGGTGTAAAACATATTTTTTATTAGGTAATCTACCGGTTAAGGTAGGTTTTTGGATGGACACAACTATCAAATAAACATTTTGTGACTCCCCACCTAGCAAACTAATCTATATCAGGTCCCTCTTCATCTCGGTGTACTTCTTTCCTCCCTTCCTCCCGTCCAACATCCCTATCCTGTTCCTACCCTTACCTCGCTTGCCCAACATTCTCCCCTCTATTACCCTCTTCAACATTCCACTACCGCTCAATACGTCTTTCATCCATTTTTCCTGCCTCCATAGGATTTCTCTCAACAAACCCCTCTCCTCCCCCACCATTTCTAGTACTTCCTCATTTGTTTTCCTTTCGGTCCATTTCACCTTCTCCATTCTTCTCCACACCCACATTTAAAAAGCCTCCAATCTACGTCTATCCTCCTGCTTCAGCGACCACGTTTCCGCGCCGTACATAGCTACGATCCATATCAGAGTTTTTACGAGTCTTGTCTTAACATCCCTACTCAACGTCCCCGTCATCAACTCCCTCCTCCTTGAGAAAGCATCCTTGCCTAGCGCAATTCTTCTCCTTACGTCCCTACCACTTTGACCGTGTTGGTCAAAAACACTTCCGAGGTATGTAAACTGTTCTACCTGCTCTATTTTTTCCCCGCCTATTTTAATATTTAGCTTAGCCTTTTTCTTTCTGGAATATCGCATAACCTTCGTTTTACTAATATTGATTCTCATCCCATATTTATCGCACTGAACCTCCAATTCACTCAACAATGCTTGCAACCCCTTGGCTGACTGAGCAACTAATGCTTGGTCATCAGCGAACCTAACCGATTTTACGAATTCCCCTCCGACTTTCATTCCTACCTCCAGTTCTTCCCATTCCTCTTTAATCATTTCCTCTACATATACGTTGAACAGTACCAGTGACAATGGGCAACCCTGCCTTACACCTCTTCCTAACACTGCCCATCCGGACTCTCCGTTCTCCACTCGCACCTGAGCAGTCTGAGACATGTACAGGTTGCGGATCAGTCTCCTGTCCCTCCAATCCATTCCTATTTTCTGCAATACACGCATTAATTTTTCCCAATTCACTCTATCAAACGCTTTTTCGAAATCTACAAAACAGGCAAAAACGTCCTGATTGCATTCTATATTCCTCTCGACTAGTGATCTCATTACTGCAATGGCATCACGCGTACCTCTTCCTTTCCTGAACCCAAACTGATCATCCCCTAAGTAAACATTTGCCTTACTCTCTATCCTTTTGTTGATGATCCTGAGAATAACTTTAGCTGCGTGGGATATCAAACTTATTGTTCTGTAATCCTCACATGACGAAGCCTTTGCCTTTTTTGGAATAGGAACTAACACCGATCTCACAAAATCTTCCGGCCAGATTCCTTCCTCATAGATACTACGAATCAGTCCATATATGGCCTTCTTCCCACCTTTTCCTAACCATTTCAACATTTCTACAGGAATATTGTCCACCCCCACAACCTTATTTGCTTTCATATCCTTTAATGCCCTTTCTATTTCATCGTCGAGTATGCCTGGACCCTAGCTATCTTCTTCTACGTCATGTTCCTTTTCTATGTCTAACCTTGTCGGCCTAAGTTCTTTACCATACAGTGTTTCTATATATTCCTTCCATCTCTCTTGGATTTTTCCTGGTTCAACTATTATCTTACCCCATTTATCTTTAACTGTTAGCACAGATCTTGCCTTCTTTCTTCCCGATAATAACTTAACCTTGCTGTATAGAGCACCAATTTCACCCTTCTTCTGTAAACTTTCCATATCCTCGCATTGCGTTTTCCACCAGTCTTCTTTTGCTTTATTTGTGGCCCTTCTCAATTTATTGTTTAACTCTTTGTACCTCCTTTTGCCTAACTCTGTGTTTACATTTTTCCATCTTCTTCTCTCATCCATCTTTGCAATCATCTCATCCGTTACCCATGGTTTCCTTATCCTTTTCCCGTTAACGGTTCCTATAGTGTCATTAGCGGCTTCCAATATCCCTTTCTTGATACATTCCCATTTTTCTTCGATAGTACTCAGTTCTTTACCGTCATCCATCGTTTTTTCTACAGCCTCCTGATACTCCTTCCTCGTTAATTCATTTACTGCTTCTAAATTCCATTTTTTAACTCGCCCCCCTTGCCTTATCTTCTTGAAACGAACATTATATTTTCATAACAACTAAATTGTGGTCAGAGTCCGCATCCGCTCCTGGGAAACTGTGCGAATTTATCACACTATTCCTAAACCTGTGCCTAACCATAATATAATCTAACTGATACCTTTCTGAGTCACCTGGCATTTTCCATGTACACCTACGCCTTTTGTGGTGTCTAAACCATGTGTTAGTGATGACTAACCCCTGTCTCCTGCAGAATTCAATTGCTTTCTCCCCGCGTTCATTCCTCGTGCCTAACCCACAGTCCCCCACCTCACCACCATCTCCTCCTTCGCCTATTTTATATCTATTCCCCGCTATCCTTCCATCTCACCTCGCAGAGGCCTAAAACATCTATATTACCTCTTTCCATCTCTCGCTTAATATTTTCTAATTTGCCTCTCCTCAACATTGTCCTGACGCGCCAGGTTCCTATTCTAACTACTTTCGCCTTCTTCTGAGTCTTCTGTCCTGCTGAACTTATTTCTTCCCTGCAAGGGTTTCGTGGGATGACGACCGCGGAAGCCTTGCCTCTCCCGCTGCCGGGCACGACACACGGCCTCTTGGGCCGAGTCCCGTAGTTGCCAGGACTCATATTATCTATGGTGCCCATCATTATATTCTTGGGAATCATAATTGAGGTGGTTTCCCGTTGCCTTCCTCAATAGTGTTTTTAGCGTGACACCATCACTTAATGGCCGCCCCACTGGGGTCGGACGCCATTGCAGCCGCCTCACTGAGGAACAGACGCTGCGTGGACTACCTTTTGTCTGGCTCCTAACCTTCGACCTATGGGCATGGGTGACCCTTCCAGGAGTAATTATTATTACTCCCGCCAGCACAGCTCTAGGGGTCATCGGAACACACAAGCCCTTCCACGACGACAAGGTTGTAGTACGTTTACCTCTATTCTTCCCTAAACCAAACTGATCATCCCCTGAGTTATTATTTACTCTCCTCTTATGTACGTTTTCGAATAGAAACTAACACACATCTAACGAAATCTTCCCGGGAAAATTCCTTCCTCATAAATGCTACAAATTAGCTCGAAAAACTTCAACGTTTTCCTAAGCTCATTATTAATTATGCGGGAAGTATATCTATTCCCAAAGCCGTTAATGCCTTTTTTATCTCGAAAATAGTTACAGCTGGTGCCTTAAGCGTCGAATTTTGTAGGTGTATACATTTTCCTGCCTTATAACTTTACCATTTATTTCATTGTACATTCTCTCTGTACTTTTTCCATTTATTTGAAATCTTTCCTGATTCATGTAATAGTTTTCCTGAATTATACTAATGTGCACCGATTTCCCCTATTTACTTCCTGATAATGATTTGATCATCCTATAGAGCGCACCCATTCCACCTGAACTCTTTAAATTATAATTGATAATTATCAATGTACTAGCACTGTGCTTTCTGCGTGTACCACGCTTCTTTTACACCATTTTTTGCGGCTTTAGTTGCAGCCTTAGGTCATCATTTATATTATATTTACTTTTCATTTCCTTATGACTAAGCCTTAGGAGCAGCTGAGGAGCAGACGCTGCGCGGACATTTCATCTGGACCCTTCGGTCTATCTGGCATGCCTGACCCAACTAGGAGTAAATAGTATGCTCTAGTGGTCATCTCATTTCATGGTCCTTCCACTACGTCAAGTTTGAAGTGCATTCAGACCGATTTCAACCAATATAAATATTGAAATAAGATGAGCTCTTTTTGTTTTTTCCAGAAAACACGTTGACTGATGCAATTCGATTCGATGTTTTATTTCCTACTTTTGACTTGTAATCTTTCTAATATTTTTAATAGTTATTTTATTTATATTTCTGCTAAAAATAATTTAACCATTTCATGCTATTGTTTTTAGCATTTTTGTCAACTTGCGTACATATAAAACTACCAAAGATATTATTTATGCCCTGCAAATGAGTATGGAATTGAAATAATGTGCCTCAATAAGCATATACGACCATAGTATAGAGTATAAAAAGAACTTAATCATTACGGGAAGGTATTTTCAATTTTACCTATTCTAAAAGTGTTTGTCCATAGACAAAATTTGTTTCCTATCTAAAATGAAATTTTCCGTTTTGATTTTATCAGCATCGCACTTTAATAATCCATTAGCAGATTAAGGTTTTTGAATTTCTTCTGGGAAGCACGCAAACATAGCATTTATTCTAAGGTGGACGATTTTAAAAATGAGGTATTTAATGACCACGAAAAAACGACTCGTTTCACTTAAATTTAGGAAGTGTTAGTTACATAACAGATAATAAGTATAAATTACCATTCATGCCTAACACTAATGTTTTCAGTGGCATACTAGACATGGTCATGGACAAATTTTGGATATTAATTTATGTTATATATATGTTTCATCATTAGGAAGGGTCACCCATGCCAGATAGGTCGAAGGTTAGGAGCCAGACGAAAGGTAGTCCACGCAGCGTCTGTTCCTCAGTGAGGCGGCTGCAATGGCGTCTGACCCCAGTGGGGCGGCCATTAAGTGATGGTGTCACGTTAAAAACACTATTGAGGAAGGCAACGTGAAACCACCTCAATTATGATTCCCAAGAATATAATGGTGGGCACTATAGACAATATGAGTCCTGGCAACTACGGGACTCGGCCCAAGAGGCCGTGTGTCGTGCCCGACAGCGGGAGAGGCAAGGTTTCCGCGGTCGTCATCCCACGAAACCCTTGCAGGGAAGCAAGCAGGACAGAAGACTCAGAAGAAGGCGAAAGTAGTTAGAATAGGAACCTGGAACGTCAGGACAATGTTGAGGAGAGGCAAATTAGAAAATATTAAGCGAGAGATGGAAAGAGGTAATATAGATGTTTTAGGCCTCTGCGAGGTGAGATGGAAGGATAGCGGGGATTACTGGAGTGACAATTATAGAGTAATATACAGCGGCGGGAACGAGAGCCAACGAGGGGTTGCCGTAATTTTAAATAAAGGGGTAGGAAGAAGCGTAGTCAATATAGAGCAAGCGACAGATAGAATTTTACTCGTAGAGATTAAAGCAGAGCCGACGAACTTGGTCATTATTCAGGTATACATGCCACCGAGCAACCACAAGGAGAAAGAAGTCGATAGGATGTATGATTAGTTAGAGGATATCATCGCGAGTGTTCCTGCAGGGAAACATTTGATAGTGATGGGGATTGGAATGCGACGGTAGGCGAAGGAAGAGATGGTGGTGAGGTGGGGGACTGTGGGTTAGGCACGAGGAATGAACGCGGGGAGAAAGCAATTGAATTCTGCAGGAGACAGGGGTTAGTCATCACTAACACATGGTTTAGACACCACAAAAGGCGTAGGTGTACATGGAAAATTCCAGGTGACTCAGAAAGGTATCAGTTAGATTATATTATGGTTAGGCACAGGTTTAGGAATAGTGTGATAAATTCGCACAGTTTCCCAGGAGCGGATGAGGACTCTGACCACAATTTAGTTGTTATGAAATATAATGTTCGTTTCAAGAAGATAAGGCAAGGGGGGCGAGTTAAAAAATGGAATTTAGAAGCAGTAAATGAATTAACGAGGAAGGAGTATCAGGAGGCTGTAGAAGGTAAGACATAGAAAAGGAACATGACGTAGAAGAAGATAGCTTAGGTCCAGGCATACTCGACGATGAAATAGAAAGGGCATTAAAGGAGATGAAAGCAAATAAGGTTGTGGGGGTGGACAATATTCCTGTAGAAATGTTGAAATGGTTAGGAAAAGGTGGGAAGAAGGCCATATATGGACTGATTCGTAGTATCTATGAGGAAGGAATCTGGCCGGAAGATTTTGTGAGATCGGTGTTAGTTCCTATTCCAAAAAAGGCAAAGGCTTCGTCATGTGAGGATTACAGAACAATAAGTTTGATATCCCACGCAGCTAAAGTTATTCTCAGGATCATCAACAAAAGGATAGAGAGTAAGGCAAATGTTTACTTAGGGGATGATCAGTTTGGGTTCAGGAAAGGAAGAGGTACGCGTGATGCCATTACAGTAATGAGATCACTAGTCGAGAGGAATATAGAATGCAATCAGGACGTTTTTGCCTGTTTTGTAGATTTCGAAAAAGCGTTTGATAGAGTGAATTGGGAAAAATTAATGCGTGTATTGCAGAAAATAGGAATGGATTGGAGGGACAGGAGACTGATCCGCAACCTGTACATGTCTCAGACTGCTCAGGTGCGAGTGGGGAACGGAGAGTCCGGATGGGCAGTGTAAGGAGAGGTGTAAGGCAGGGTTGCCCATTGTCACCGGTACTGTTCAACGTATATGTAGAGGAAATGATTAAAGAGGAATGGGAAGAACTGGAGGTAGGAATGAAAGTCGGAGGGGAATTCGTAAAATCGGTTAGGTTCGCTGATGACCAAGCATTAGTTGCTCAGTCAGCCAAGGGGTTGCAAGCATTGTTGAGTGAATTGGAGGTTCAGTGCGATAAATATGGGATGAGAATAAATATTAATAAAACAAAGTTTATGCGATTTTCCAGAAAGAAAAAGGCTAAGCTAAATATTAAGATAGGCGGGGAAAAAATAGAGCAGGTTGAACAGTTTACATATCTCGGAAGTGTTTTGGACCAACACGGTCAAAGTGGTAGGGACGTAAGGAGAAGAATTGCGCTAGGCAAGGAGGCTTTCTCAAGGAGGAGGGAGTTGATGACGGGGACGTTGAGTAGGGATGTTAAGACAAGACTCGTAAAAACTCTGATATGGAGCGTAGCTATGTACGGCGCGGAAACGTGGTCGCTGAAGCAGGAGGATAGACGTAGATTGGAGGCTTTTTAAATGTGGGTGTGGAGAAGAATGGAGAAGGTGAAATGGACCGAAAGGAAAACAAATGAGGAAGTACTAGAAATGGTGGGGGAGGAGAGGGGTTTGTTGAGAGAAATCCTATGGAGGCAGGAAAAATGGATGAAAGACGTATTGAGCGGTAGTGGAATGTTGAAGAGGGTAATAGAGGGGAGAATGTTGGGCAAGCGAGGTAAGGGTAGGAACAGGATAGGGATGTTGGACGGGATGAAGGGAGGAAAGAAGTACACCGAGATGAAGAGGGACCTGATATAGATTAGTTTGCTAGGTGGGGGGTCACAAAATGTTTATTTGATAGTTGTGTCCATCCAAAAACCTACCTTAACCGGTAGATTACCTAATAATAATAGAGGTAAACGTGATGCTACAGAAGTAATGAGGTCAAGAGTAGAAAGGAAAATTGAATACTAACAGGTTATTGTTTTCTCTTTCGTATATTTTGACAAGGCGTTTAATAGAGTGAATTGTGTGGAATAAATGGCTGACTCGCGGAAAATGGGTGTAGCTTGGAGGAATGGCAGGCTAATCCAAATTCTGTACTTGTCTCTGAAGGCTCAGATGAGGATGGGTAATTGGGACCCATAGTTTTATAAGACGGGTTCGACAGGGGTGTTCCTTATTATCCAGAATTTTCTGCGTATAATTGGAGGAAATGGTTGGAGAGGTAGGTTGAAGTGGAAATAAGGTTGAACGTCAACTGGGGGATCATTGAAAGTGTTAGGTCTACGAATGATCAAGATTTAAATACCCAATATGGCAAAGGGTTACAATTTTTGCTGAGTGTATTAGATTATGCGTGTAATAAAAATGGATGAGGTCATGGTCTTGATATTTTGAGAAAGAAGATGTCTAATTTAAACATTCATATTTATGGCTAAAAACTAGATTAGATGCCGCAGTCTACCTATCTTGAGAGGGTTTTAAATGAAGATGGCAAAATTATTAGCGACATGATAAAAAGAATTGCATTAGTAACGGCAGCTTTTACGAGGTTGAAATCGATAATAGAAATGATGAGTGGGGACTCGTAATAATAAGGGGCTCGTTAAAACTTTGAAATGGAACGCGCTTTTTCTCAGCGCATTAGAATTATCTTTAAAACTGAATAATTAGCGTAGATTTGTGACTTTGGAAATGTGGGTGTGAAGAGAAATGAAAAGGGAGAAGTGGAAAGAGGTGGAACCAGACAAATTGATGCCGGACATACCTGAGAAGAAGAGGGAGGTATTGTTGGTGGACATTCAAAGGAGGCCGGAATTGTCAATGAAGAACATTTTCCTTGGAGATGGGATGCCGTAGACTGTTATAGAGAGCAAAAAATTAGACCATCAAGGAAAGGATAAGAGTTGAATAGATAAAGAGGACTAGTTTATGTTGGATAGAATGGAGGAAAGGAAGAATAATGCGGAATTAAAGGGTTTATTGTCGTTTCAAGTGCCAGGTTGAGTTTTGCTAGGAACGGAAAGGATATTTATCGCTCTTCAGTCCATCTAAAACCTCAAATAGACGGAAAAATACCAATACCAATGGTAGGTTACAATAATAAGATATCCAGTTTTATAGAAAAAATGGCTAAATTTTGACAATTGTTTTTATGAAGTTTTTTTAAAACTAAATTTTGTATTTTCATTTGAGTCCACAATATGAAATATCAAATCGCTCTCTCAGGGACTGAAATACTAATGAAGAGGCAGTTTGTCATAAGAGTTTTGCGGCACGCTCATTTGACGATACATAGTCTAAATACTTCAAACTGATCTCAAATATCGCCATAGGTAAACAAACAGATGCTCAGTTGATATCCAAAAGAGACTCTGAATGTCTGAATGTATTTGTGTCGTGGTCACAGAACAGAATTCTAACAATTTTTACCGTCGTACTCTCTTTCGTGTTCGTAGGAAGTGTAAAAATGAATAAAAATAGCATTTAAGGGAAGAGATAATGACGATTAATCTCCCCTAAGATTAAGACTATTAATCGAAACTGTTTTTGTGATTTCCAGTACCTTTGGCCATTAAATGGTTCGACATTAAATGTTGTATTAATAGTTTTCAAACGGATTTCAGTAAATCATTGATGGAAAATTCAAAGAACTAAAGAGAACTAAATCCTAGAGAAGACAAATACAGAACGCCGTCCGGCATTAATTTATGGTATTTGGGGCCTGACTCTGATCCGCACTGTGGAAAAGAGTATTTTCAGGGAAGTCTACAATATTTCTACAAATGATTATTGAAGTCATATAGTGGGCATCCTTTTTCCCGTCATTATTTCCATTATTATTGCCTTTTATTCTTGTTTGCTTAAGCTGTGTAAACAAAAGACTGTGCGAACAAACTCATGCCACCGAGAAAGTGTCACAATAAAAACTTTATAAACGTTACCATTTTTTAAATTTATCTCGAGTGTTAAAAGTAGATATGTACACGCGCGTGAAAGTTTCCTCCACAGCGAAATAATAACAGTTACAAAACAATAATCAAAGCACGTTTACAATGTTTATCTCTCTCTCTTCCGTGATACGATGAATTATTTTTTAATGCCACTTGTAGAACAAACATATTCACTGGCTAAAAATTAATATTCCGGTGTGGCCATCTAAAAAGTCCGGAAATTTTTATTTCCAAAAACTAACATCCAACGATAAACGAACAATTAAAAATGTAAGTTTGTCTTGGAATATTTTTTCGCATGCTTTTGAAGGGATAGTCGAATGCTTTCGTAAGTTAAAAAATTTTATCAAATAATTTTTTTGTATTTTGGAACTTTGATGCGTTCCCCATGTTTTATCCAGTTCTAAATCATAATTCTCCATTATTTAGGAGTATTTGACACACTTTTGACAGCATGTTTAATAAGAAGCACACTTAAAATTTCTTGACAGTATCATCCAACTCACCGATAACGAACTCTTTTTCCTCCGAGAGTGTCACATGGTTCCTTTTCATCACGCTGAGCAGCAAATGGTCCAGTGTTTTCTTTGCATCTTTTATTTCTTTTTCTCGTATTCTCTTTTTAGAAAGGCACTCTTTTTACCAAACGTATTGAAATGCAGCTTCCAAAATCCTCACTTGAAAATAAAATTTGAATATTATTCTTAAATGTCAAAAGCTTTAGAAATTCAGGAGCGTGACGAAATTACGTTTTTTATTTCCCTTAAAACCATTTTAGAGATTCGCAATCATGATATGAGATAAATTCTATTGTATGTTTAGCAAAATACAAAATGCACTTTCGATGCAAACTTGTACAGTTCCTCATTATGAAAGCGTTCAAGAATAATTTTTTTTCATAAAGTTCCTTTAAATATTGAGCAATTGTTATCCATCGAGTGTTCAGTGAAATAAATTCCTGTTAACGTCTTCAAAATGGGGTCTAGATGCAGGTAGCTTTCTTTACAACGAAATTTTATGTTAAAATATACATTTATATGCCACATTTGTATTTACGATAATGTGATATTTTTCTAACCCTGTTTTTTTAAACTCTCAAATCGTCTACTGCTGCAGTCATCATGCTTTTCCCTACCGAATAAAAATTTCTGTATTATTTTGGTTTTTGAGCAAACGATAGCTACATTGGTATGAAGGGACAAAATCATCAAAAATCACGCCATCGATGCATAGAAAATATAACCGGGATATTCCGAACTCTCGCAATACTGACAATATCATAGGTAAATTCTTAAAACGCTGGCCGCCTTTTTTCTGTTTCCTGGATAATTCTTGTTGTGCACAAGCAATGCTTCATTGATACAAGCTGCAGGCGATTATATATATTACATGCTCTGTATATAACTGGCCCGACGTGCCTCATGTTCGTTGTGTCTCTAGTGAAACAAACTGCGCCATTTAATCTATGGGCAAAGTCTATTTTTTGGGGTATTATTCGCCCCGCGAACTTCTGATGCCAGCTTAAGAATATGAATTCACACTTCCTCAAATTGGAAAATAGAACTCGTGCGTGAATGTAATGGTTAATGACTCAACAGATAACCAAATCGTGGAGCCTAAGGAAAGAGAAAAGGCGAATGAGGATGGAAACGTTCGGAGGATTATTTTAAAAAGAATATGCTTTGTTTTAAAAAATTGTATCTTTTTATCTTGAGACAGAGTTTTTTAAAATCCAGACTTTTTTCTCTCGCAAAAAAGCTCTCTAATTTACCTAGGGTTATTTTCTGTTGCACAGAATTTCCTCTTAACAGTGCTTTTAAGCCTAATTGCCCCATAGTTTCTCTCCATAATTAACATTGAACAAAAAGAAATTATCTTTTACCAAATTGTGCTAAGAATTAGTCTAATTGTTCTAACTAATATTTGAAAGTGATTTTCATTTTCTGGAATATCATTTATATTAGTTTCCCATATTAGTTAACCATATTCTAACTGATAAAACTTTTGATTTATAACTGGCAAGCATCTCCAAACAATAATATCTGTCATTTTTCAGCCATTTAATAATTTTTCTATTAAAAATTTAACCCTTCCTGTAAAGAAAATTATTACATAATAATTTACGAAGAATCTCCCTTTTGGCTGCACTAATGGGTACATATTTAACTTGATACTAAAGTGCACGAAAGAATTTGGTGAGGCATATTTCTTTCCTTTACGTCCTCTAAAAATAGACAAGTTTTTCAAGAGAAGAATGATGGCGGTAATGCCTAGGGTATTACAAATGAAGCCAAATTTCAAGAAAAAATATTATCAATACGTTTCCTCTTCCTTTACCACCACTTCTTATTTCTACAATCTACGTATCTATCACCGTTTCACTTTGATTTTTTCGTCCTAGAATCCTAAAATCCGAGAATTGCAAAATTCTCATTAGAAATGAATTATACTGGTTACGGCATAAGTAACAGTAGAGCAACTATCACATGACATGATTTAAAAAAGGAACAATGTTTACTTTTATTAAAGCTCGGTCGTCAAAAGAGTAGACACATTATTAATATAAAAGCAATTTCATCCGTGGCAATTAATTTCATAGAATTGCCAATTTGATTTTAATGATGCGCAGTAAACAGTTTTAACGGGCGGTGTGTATTGAAGAGAAACGCAAATGTAATATTTGACCAAACTGTTTGTTTTCGAACATGAACTGCAAAATTTAAAATTTGCTCCAGTCTTTTACGTTTTTAACGATACCGTTTTCATACCGCCTTCATAAACAAGAATACAATAAATGTCACAGCAATAGATAGAATCATTCCGATCTTTGGATATTTGATTATATCACTGTCAAGTGCATTTGGAGTTAATGTCTATATAATTTTATAATAAATAAAAATGATAATTATTTTGAGGAGTAAACACTCATCGGATAAATTTTGCATGGCCACGTGAAATTTCGCAATAGTAATTCTGAGAATTATTTGTGGAATCCCAACATTCACCAAAAAAATTTGAATAATGGAATGCTTACGAAAGCGCCCATGTTGGATAACTGATCGCGGAAAGGTCACGTATATGAAGGACCTCAAATATTAAATAGATAAATTTCAAGAAACTGCGGGAGATGCCGCAACATTAACTTTTCGGAGTCATCCGCTAACATGCATTACAAGACAACAATTTCAGAGCGTAAAAATTATTCCGGTCAAGGCGAATGATATTTACGCTCTGAAACTGTTGCAATGATATTAAATGGATAATTTTTTGCAGTAGGGACTAAGATTTGAGAATAGCAGGATGGAATAGTATTTCAAGGAGAGACCTTTTTATGGTTCGAATCTACAAAGGAAGGAATAAATATCTATTTATAATTTGAGCTGAGGTATTTGTAGAGGAGGTATTTGTGCAGATGTGTCGTTCATCTAACTAAGACCTTCTGCTACGTAGTACAGTAACACTCCCGCTTTAAACAGGCACTTGAAAACATATGATCCACGCTAGCTTCTCGTAGACACTCGGAAAATTTCAAATAAAATCTCTCTCCCTGCCACCAGCTGAACACCACACCCCAAACATATCGTACGACAGCCATCACACTAAAGTCAAAAACACCTATTTCCTGGAAAGATGTAAACTAAAATATACTCTTAAATATTTGAAAAAAATAGTAGGGACAAATCTTCTCACCATTTCCAAAATATTCTCCAATTTCCAATATTCTTACAATTTCTCTGTGCCCATCAAACGGCCTGTAAACCTGACCTGTAAATCAGTATTTTAAAATGTATATTTTTAAAAAATTAATTAGAAATAAATTAATTATAAAAAATAAAAAAAATATGAATGTTTTTTAAAATGCACTAGGACGTGGACAGTTCCTCTTGTCACCGGCCTCCATCGACTGTGGCTGAAACCCATTCCCCTGTAAGACGTGCCATTTCTCATTCATCGCACTTCCTTCATCCCCATTCCCTCATACACTCACGTCACCTGTTAACCTTTCATTTCGATTGTGTTATCTTATATCCATGCAATTCTATTTATCGTTCATCCATCCGTTTTGCCATAGAAAATACAGCATTATTATTTATTTTACGTATAAAGGGTGTATTTATTTCCAATAATAATATGTATTTGTGCATAAGTAAAACTCTATTCAGATAAAACCCAGATAGAATTAAAAGAGACATTACTGTATTTTAATATTTTAGAGACCCTGATGCTTTCATCGGGCAGGGAAAAGTGAGACCCGGGAATCATTGCTCCACAGGCGGGGGCAACAATGGGGCGGTGTGAGAAATGGGGCTAATAAGGGGAGGAGAGGGGAGGGGAGGCATGAAGGCATTTTATTAGCATGATCTCTCCTACCGTAGTATGATGGGAGTAGTAATACATTTTCAACATCACTGCTAAAGATACTCCCAATTTATGCAAAAGCTTCAATCTGTAATTTAACCTTCGCTTCATTGAGTGATTCCCAGCCTAGCTGCTCTAATATTTTGGATAGGCTAATAAGAGTATCATAACAACGTTTTACAAATCTATCTTCTCTTCCGCGCGATCCAATTTTGCAATGAACCCAACTTCGTGAGGATAATTGAGACGCAGAATTGGTTTTCATAAAGTTTGTGTCTATGTAAATATGTGCCTTGGGTGGGGTAATTAAGAAAAAGCAGGTTAGTTTTTCACCCGGAGGGTAGAAATATGGCGAATCTTCGTTTTAAAAAGAAACAGGAAAAAAATGATGCTGCATTTGGCATGTGCCAATGTATAGGCAGGTTAGATCTCTTAAAAAGGGTAGAGCAATCTGTGTGATGTAAGGGAAGGTAGCACTCGCACGTTGAGCGATTACAAGGTAAAGAGTGGAGTTTTGCGATGGGATAAGGTGGTGTGACATCAGGGGCATCGTAGATTTATTAAAGGTTATGGTTTCCAGCGTAACTTTATGGAACTTGCTACCATTGCTACAAGTACAAGTTTGTGAGGCACTTGTATGCAAAAATGGGCTGAGGGTTTAGGAGGAAGGGCTGTACAGGTGCGAAGGGGGGAGGGGGAAAGCCTGAAGGGGAGGGGAGGGGGAATTAAGCCATGGGTCTTGACTGTGGGAGGCAGAGGTGGGAAGCCGGGAGTGCTACGATCTGCGGCAGTCAAGGGGCATTTGATTGAGGAGGTGTATATATTTGAAAAATAGTTGGTGTTGATTTACCTTTCAGGAAAAGGGTTTTATCACCAAAGGGAAAATACATGTGACAAATTTTGGGTTCTTTGAGAGAAGGGAAAGCATGTGATAGTTACATTTTAACTTTTACAAATTATTTGATCTGTGTTAATGGGAGTTGTATTCTTTCATGAAATTCCAACTAGGATGGATGAGGAGGAGGGGGGTGTTAAGGGTTTTGTTTCTAGGTACTTGGCTTTTGGCGGCCGCTACTTCCTCCCTCCCCCCCTCGACATCGCTCCCACCCCCGCCCGCCCTCAGCTCGCCGCCTGGGGGACCGGCAGATGGATCGGTTGACACGCCCACCCCAATTCCCCTCTCGTGTACAACCCCACGTCCCTCTGTTATGAGTGACATTTGGTACCATCGCTGCCCCCAGATCTCTTCCATTTGGACTCCGGAAAGCCTGGCTCCCCAAACAGGCGATCAGTCGATTCGGTAATGCCAAGATGACAGTTTTTAACTTGAGGCTAAGATTGAACCTTTCCGACGCCAACTTCTACGTGACACTCCATTAGACATCGCCAAGGATCATTCCACACATGACATGCACTAGCAAATGACGAGTTACTTTCATGTTATTTGATAATTCAGGAGGTCTCATAATTCAAACTATCGAATTTGTTCATAAAAATTGGTCACCATGAGCTACGGCATCCTAATTATACAATATTTCTCCACTCATACGATACAAAATGATGCTTAGGGCTACGAAAAAGCGAGAGTTAGATGGAATAATTGCTACAAACTATGATCTATAATTAGCAACATTATTTCATTACTGCCGTCGTAGGAGGTTAAATGAATCTTTATCCTTCATTAATAAAATGACATCGTAATTCTCATTATTGCAGAGAAAAACTTGCTTAATACAAGATATATTACCTATAATAAGGATTGAAACTTTTCATTTCCATTGTAGCGAGCCTTACTACATGTAAGAACAATATTTTCTCCTTTTTTCACAATCAAGGATTCTTATTAATTTCGATTCTTTCCCTTCAATAACGATTTTTTTTATCAGTGGTGGTTTTCTGCATTTCACAACTCCGAAAAGGTTAAAAAAATAATCAAATTGGCTGCTTTGATAAATACAACTTTGGGGAATTGTACTGGCACTAGGGCAATAATTTTAGCTTTGCATCACGTTTGTCAGGTGAGACCATAAGAAGACAGTATGCCATACTGACGATAAAATAAGCCGGTGTTTAGTAATATCTTCTTCTCTTGTGCATTTGGTACACAAGACTATGTATTGTGCGTTATGAATTAACAAAGTGTGGGATTCCGATGCTCACCAATACCCCGATGGCTGGTAACCAAACACCCTCTGACCAACGTCCTCTTGGCGATTTATAGAATATGTTGGATGTGAAAAAAAGCGGTTGCCAGAGTCTTCGGTTGGTCGATAGAGAATGAATGTGGAACATGAGACGGTGACATAAGCGAAAAGAGGGCCTTGTTTTGAAGTCGATGGATACATTGCTGGCGAAACGTTAGTTTGCAGAATGTACTGCAAAGGGAAGCAAACAGAAGCAATATCAAATAATGGTTTCCTCTGGTCTTAGATAGTTATATATTACTTAAAATTAATGAATTTTCTTTAATACCACTCCTTTGTAAACATTCGTTGTGTCAAAACGCCCGAGATGAAAATGAAAATATTCTAGTCGGAGATGAAGACATTGGAAGCACATTATATATAGAGATTGAATAGCTCTAATATAAAAGGCACGAACCACGTGGAGGGGGCCTTAATCTAAGAAGAAACCCTGATAGAAGAAGGAAAAAGGCGCCCTTAGCCTCTAAACCATCGAAAATACTCAGATTATCAACATAAGAAGAGAAGAAAAGATAGAAGAAAGTTTTACGTCCGAAAATCAAACTTAGAATACCGAGGAACAATGGAGGCAATGCTGGGCTTGAGGTTTCTCGCATAAAAAATAATACATGTAAACAAGGTCTTATATGTGGAATTCGTGGACTGTTAGATAGACATCAACCAAACCAGGGGGAGATATTTAAGATACTACAAGCGCTTGATCTGGACTAGGACGGTGCAATAGTGTTCCATAACCTTTGCAAGCATCGGGTAACAAGCATTTGAATGAAATTTGAAGGAGAAGAGTAGCCAAAATGAGAAAAAAGGAGTTACTCGTAGACATGGATTCAATCTCTAGACTGATACTCTTCCAATAAAATCTTGAAAATGAAATAAAAGTAGCACAAGAATTAGACAAGGATTCAAAGAAGTCAAGGTGAATGTCGAAAATACGAGGGCCATCCGGAAAGTAGTACCCGTTCGTGCCGCATGAAGTGCTGACGACGCGAGTAGCCGCTGGACGAGGTCAGATAGCTTCAGTGACTTGTCTGCCTTCTCTGAGCCAAGTTGCGTGACGCTAGCATTGCCTGTGTTGTTTCTGTGATTGTTTACAATGTTTAAAAAAATTGAGAACGCCGCCAGTTGTGAAGTGAGGGCAGTGATTAAATTTCTCAATGCAAGAAACGTTCGCCCATGTGATATTCATCGCCAATGGAGGTGTATGGAGACAATGTAATGGACGAGTCGTCTGTTCGGCGGTGGTGTCGCAACTTCAACATGGGGAGGGGGAACACACACGACGATGAGCGTTCGGGGAGACCGTCTGTCATTACAGACCAACTGGTGAGCTCAGTTGACGAATTCGTGAGGAACGATCGGCGCGTCACAATTGATGACATCTGTGAGCATTTTCCCAATGTTTCTCGAACAATTGTTCATGAAATTGTTAAACACCATCTGCATTATGCAAAAATTTGTGCAAGATGGGTCCCTCGCATACTTACAGATGAGCACAAAACCAAGCGTATGGCTGCAGCACTGACGTTTTTGGCACGTTATTCTGATGAAGGAGACTCTTTCTTGACTCGCATAATTACTGGTGACGAAACATGGGTTTGTTATGCATCACCTGAGAGTAAACGACAGTCAATGGAGTGGCATCATGCTCATTCACCAAACAAACCAAAAAAATTCAAGACAGTTCTGTCCACCAGGAAACTCATGGCAACCATTTTCTGGGATCAACGAGGTGTATTGCTTATTGATTTTATGGCCCGTGGAGACACTATTAATGCCAATGCGTATTGTGAAACATTAAAGAAATTACGGCGGGCAATACAAAATCGGCGGCGAGGTCTATTGTCTACTGGTGTCATTCTCGTTCATGACAATGCCAGGCCTCATGCAGCTGGGATAACACAAAAACTTTTGCAGCAATTCAAATGGGAAACTTTCGACCATCCACCGTATAGCCCGGACTTGGCCCCTTCAGATTTTCATCTCTTTACAAAGCTTAAAGACTTTTTGGCAGGAAAAAGATTTGACAGCGATGAAGAACTTAAAGAAGGAGTGACCCTGTATCTCAATGAGCTGGCGGCGAAGGACTATGCAGCAGGAATACAGAAACTTGTCACACGTTATGACAAATGCCTTAATTTGCTTGGAGATTATGTTGAGAAGTAGTTTAAAGTATCCTCTTTCAAATAAAATTTTTTATGTTTGTTAATATTTACTTTTGTGTCTTTATTTCACGAACGGGTACTACTTTCCGGATGACCCTCGTAATAACATGCACCAGTTTGGAGATGACGTCACAGTAGTCATAGAAATGCAAGAGAACCTGTGAGCAACTTTGAATGCTCTCACTCCAGTGCTTCGGGAATAGTATATGGCCATTAAAGTTAGAACTAAAAAAATATAATCCTTGTGTGCGGAAGAGAAAAGCTGAAGATAGATTCGAGGAGTGGAACTAGAGCAAGTGGAATCCTTCAGGTACCTCTAGACAGTAGCAGTAGAACTTAGGATAGTAGGAGTTCAACCTTAATCGAGCAAAGAATAGCTCAAGCTAAGAAGGCCTTCGTGAAGAAGAAGCAACTATTTTCTTTAGATTTCTCCACAGATCAGAGAAATGAAAATAAAAAAGTGGACCAGCAAAGAATAAAAGCCTTTGAAGCGTGATGCTGGAGGAGAATGCTGAAGATTATATGGACATAGAAATAGAGGAACGAGGAACGGGTTGAAAACAGAGTCCAGAGATAGAACCCAACGCCAAAAAAGATCTAGATGGATTTGACGCAACTTGAGACTCGACGGATCGGTTAGAAAAACAGCGGAACGGAAAATTAAGAGGAAGAAACTGCGAGGAAGACCGAGAAATAAGTTTGCAGAACAAATTAAGAGATGTGTGAAACAAAAGATCTCAGGTGATGGAGGATTTAACGCTGAATTAAGAAGAATCGAGGGTTACAGTAAATTAATCTTCGAATTGAAATACTGATGATTATAATATCAATATATTTTTTTTATTCTGCGTACTTTAAAATCATCTCTCCTGTAGTTTACTTAGATCAGCAACTTTTTAGTTGCCATTAATTGGCTTCAATCTGTCTATATTGACCCCTAAGTATACCAAGAAACTCTAACAGTAACTTTAACGGAGTCACCCGCTATGTGTGCATTATAATGCAACCATTTCAGAGAGTAAAAATCATTCGCCTTGACCGGGATTCGAACCCGGATCCCTCGATATCCGGCCGAGTGCTTTAACCATTTAAGCTACCGACACGTCCTCTTACACTCTGAAATTTTGGGGCCCTAAAGGAACAAGATGTTATGACGAAATACCGTACATACAATGTCACAGGCATTCGTAGTCGTGCGCGACGCGCCACAGTCCACGATGTTAATAAAGCCAATTTCAAACACTTAGGCTGTTCATACCTTAGACAAATTTCAAGAAACTCTAACAGTAACTTTAACGGAGTCACCCGTTATGTGTGCATTATAATGCAACCATTTCAAAGAGTAAAAATCATTCGCTTTGAATGGTTGCATTATAATGCACACATAGCGGGTGACTCCGTTAAAGTTACTGTTAGAGATTATTGAAATTTGTCTAAGGTATGAACAACCTAAGTGTTTGAAATTGGCTTTATTAACATCGTGGACTTTGGCGCGTCGCGCACGACTACGAATGCCTGTGACATTGTATGTACGGTATTTCGTCATAACATCTTGTTCCTTTAAAGCCCCAAAATTTCAGAGTGCAAGAGGACGTCTCGGTAGCTTAAATGGTTAAAGCACTCGGCCGGATATCGAGGGATCCGGGTTCGAATCCCGGTCAAGGCGAATGATTTGTACTCTCTGAAATGGTTGCATTATACCCTAAGTATTCATTAATCAAAGAACTGGACTCATTGTAGAGCTTTTGCCAACTAGTTTAGCGGAGGAAAATCAATACAGTAGCTTTCGCATTCCATATGTGTAGTTTTATTTCGAGTAATTAATGCCGTTCAAAGATTTTCTCGTCCTGGAATCTTATGTTAATCTCTTGATGGAAGCGTTAAAATGTGACAGTACATACATCCGTAAAATAAATATAAAAAAATACTTCATGACCTAATGTACAAATGAACTTACAAAGAGAAAAAACGAAGAAGGATCTGAAATAAGAAAGCTGCTACGTCGAAATGTGAGTTCCTTTTGTGATGAAGTAGTTATTTGGGACTTGTTTGTTTACCTCGCTCCCACCTCGTCCCATCTATTTATTCCCTCATTCCATGCACTCATAGGTTTTCTCCCCATTATTACTATATACTATATATGCTTGTTTCCCATAACTCAAAGAAAACTTTTTATTTTTTATCCACTCCCAAGCATCGTCATCTATCGATGGCATACTCATTCTATTCCCCTCCAAACTCCCGTGGGACCACCCCCTCTGCCATCCCTCTTCCGCGAAGGGGGAGGAGAGGAAGCATGGAGGGAGTGAAGTGTTAGAGACGAGGCGTGAACAACACCCACCGAGCCACCATCCGATTGTCGAGAGAATTGAGAGATTGACGGTTGACACCACGAGCTGTGACGAAAATTGGAATTTTTTTCATTCCTGTTCACCCCTCCTCCAAATCTGGTGAGCCTCTTATTCCTCTCTAGCGCTGACACCCCTCCCCCTCTTTCCCTATCTCTCTCTTAATGTAAAAGGAATACTTCTTCCTTCACACGCAACCTAAGTTCCCGGTTCAATTTCATCAGCACCAACGCTTATGCTATATCAAAGTAATGTCTTCATGACAGCAAAATCGAGTCATAGTTTAATGTGAAAATTCCATCGGTTTAGCACAGTGAATAATTTTTAAAGCGGAGAAAAAAGCTTTATGTGGCTATTAACTAATTTGTTTGAGATTACTAATTCAGCTGGATTTCGGAAGGAAAAATACAGCTATGTCCATTCCACTTGATGTTTTAATTTTTCGACCCGGGTTACATTTCATATTGTAATCATGAGGCACCTTTTCGAGCTTTGCCTTCCATATATGGTCGTCCAATTGAAACATTACGTGGGGTTAACTTAGTTGTTTTTCTTCTTTCCATAATTTATAATTTCCACAATGTCAAGTTTGAAACTGCGACGTTTATTCAACTGCATTTATTAGAAAATCCTTTCTGATAACATTCCTGTTTTAGATTGCCTATATTTGTAAGCCGTTTTTTCAAATAAATTCATGCTATTGTACATTGTTTTCGTTAAATTTAGTTAGAAACCATTAAAACAATTACCTACTCATTTATAAAAAGTGTTGGTTATCACATGGAATATAATTTCCAACCTAATTTATTCAATTGCCATTTTAACCATTTAATAAATAATTCTGCCTTAAAATCTACCAAAGTGAGAGAAAGCATAGACTGAGTAATGGAAGAATAGAAAAGTCAAGTTACCGTTAAGGAACAGTACTTCTCAGAAAAAACTTCGTACATTTTCATCAATTGAATGAATTCATGTGAGTATGGGATAGCTGTTCAACAAGAAATGATGATAATGTTTTCAACGACACACTTTTAATAAACCGCGTTATTCCGATTAATCTTCTCATTTAATGCAATGTACTTGTTGCATTTACTTTTTCAGTTTTGAAGAGATACTAAAAACCATTTTAATTAAGGTTCTTCAAATTCGCCTCTGGAACTTCCGTTTCCAATGATGAAAAATACTATCTATCAAGCTATTTCTTTCAGTTTGGGTGAAGACAAGAGTCACATGGGCTAGATATAGGATATAAAGATGAAAACACTTCACATTGACTTTTGCGATGAATTTGGCAACCAAATTTGTGATATACGGCCGTGCATCATCGTGGTTCACCATGAAGCCTGATGGTTCGAAATTTGATCCTTGTGGATCATAATCGAGAATTTACAGTACATCAGTGTGTAACGCTCAATTTAAAGTTGCGTGTGCTGGTCCGATGTGTACCATTCCCATAATCTCAGGAAATGATATGACCATAACATTCCCAGTAGAGGTGCCGCTTTGGTTTTTTTTTCGTTTTGGCTATTATTTCCCCCAAAATAACACTGTTGTTTGCTCTCAGAAGCAAATTAATACAAAGTAGTTTAATCAGCAGTGAAAACTTTAGAAAATAAAAACTAATTTATTTGTAACATTAACTTCAGCAACTAGAAAAATCTGCACGCGAATGTCCAGTTGCTCGGTTATGAGCGGTCTCTGAATCCACCGCGCAAAAACATGTCCAATGTGAAACTTTTATTTGGCCAACTTGCGAGTCCTGATGATATTCTCAGTGTTACTTAGCGATATTGACGGTAGTGGTGTTAATGTGTACTTCCGTTAAAAAATAAGACGATCTCCGGAATACTTCTCATTTTAATTGTTTGTCTTCCCTCTTTTAAGATTTAAAACCAGGCACTAGTTATAACACTACTACTATGTTATAACAGAAGCACTTCACAAGACTCCTCTAGTTTTCATTCCTCCATTTTATCAGCCTGGGCTGACAATTTTTTCAGGCAAAAGCAAAATTTCACTCATTATTGCCTTTCGCTCCCATAGTGTTGAATTCATTTTCTGCTGGCGAATTGAATGTTTCAACTTGGAGCGCTACCACTGACGTAATGCTAAAATAAAATCAAGAAAACTTGTGCTAGATACTCATCACACTTTAGAACAACAAAATGGCATAACATTAATTAAAAAAAATTAGGGGGTTAAATGCGTGGTCAAATCTTAAATGACCAGTACTCTTAATATAAAATTACGCTCTCTTTCAATTTGTCTGTAAATTTGTATTATTAACTAGTGTTCAATGGATTAGAAAATTATAAAACGATAATAAGAAATGCAAAGGAAAGGAAAGGGTCGTCCAAAAGTGGAGAATATGTTGATGCTACAGTACTTTTATTACCCATAAAATACAAAGCAAAATTTCTAGCTACACTCAAATCAATTTGTAAGTACAGCGTCTTTATTCTGCATGATAAATGCACATTGTGAAATTATATGAGTACACTTAAAGGACAACTGAATCTTTTATATTCGAAGCTCCTATATGCGGTGAAATTTTAAAAGAAAGGTTTTGCATTAAATTAACTAGGATACAGTTATTGGACAACGCATCATGAATACCAAAGGAATTACGAAGGGTCTACGAAAAAGTCTACTGGCAAGCATTAATGAAGATATTTTCATTGAAGCGCAATTATCGCACACTATAAAGTTAGAAAATACTATGGGAGTCGAAACATCTAGATAGGGAAATTGCCCAAATGGAACATTGAGAATAACTTATGACGAAAACTATTTTTAGATGGGTTTCTAAATCATGTGTTTGCCATTGCAGGAGAAATTGAACGAATAGGGAAATAATGATGGAGTTCAAGGTCTTGCTGATATGACCAATCCTGAGGTATTTTCGAATGCAAATGTAGAATGGCACCTGAATACTAGAGAGTGAGTTGTTTGCGTGAGAAGAGATAGCGCTTTTAGGGCAACCGTCTCCCGTTCCCATTCGCCACTTGCGTTCTGCAAGGAGTAATGCCATGGACGTGATTTTGCCGCCATCTAGAAATCCTACTTGTTGAGTTATATACCGATGCAGAAGGTATCTTAATGAGAGCAGGCGGGAACCACGGGCGGCATTAATAACGCAAATGGGACCGATAAAGGAGGACGTTCGTGACGCGATGGCGCCACAACTCAACGTCACAATCTGTAGGCAAACTGGCAGTAAATCCCACGGATTGTCTTCCCCTCTACGTCAGAGTGGCAACGAAACAAGATGTGAAGAGGGAAAGTTTTGTCGGGAGATAGGTAAAGAGGGAATGCGGGAGGCCTATTATTTCGAAACGAAATCCTCTGCCTTCCTCCTTTCCCGGCTCCCTTTCGCGCAACCACTCACGCCATTGGCGGCGATGGGCCAATTATAATCGGGGAGCAGTGGAAGTTTCGCCCGGACATGCACCCCACCCCCATCGGGCCACCGACCGGCCACCTGATCGCTCCATCCCCACAGCCACTCCAATCCACTCCCATACCCGAAGCCATGCCCAAGCACACACACACACACACACACCATGCAGATCCCTCTCCATAACGACGTGATGTACACTTTCGATTCGTGTTACCGACTCTCTGTGTCCACTATTCCTCTCCGTCACACTCTTTTATGCACTGGGCAACTGAGGCTAATTATCTTTTTATGTGGTTGTCCCCTTTCAGTAACTCTATTGGTTAAAGAAACTTATCTAGAGAATATATTATTCTAAGATGAGCTTAAAATATTCTCTAATTCTTCCTTCGCTTTGTTTTTACTGGTCATATTTTGTCGAGTAAGTTAAATTTTACTAGTCCTTTAGGAATGCGAAAGGTTAATTTGTCCTTTTTCTATTAGGTGTTGTTTTTACTCTCTTGTCTTCCTTAATTTTTCCCATTCAAATCTCCGTTGAATACTATTGCTAAACAAATGTTTCTCTTTCTTGCAGAAACCTTTTCTTTCTGAGTATTGCTTGGATTGCCCAAGACCATACATTTCATATTATCCATTAAATTCTCTTTTCAGGATGATTTGCTCTCTCGTTCGAATTTTCTGCGTGTAAGATGTCGATGTGTGGCTTGTTTGTTTAGCATCTCCGTCCTCTCCATCTTGCGTATCGCTCTACAACAATAAAATGTGCACAAATAAAACCTCCATCTCCAATTCCAAAATCTCTTTCCTCGGCGGGCCCTGAAAACCCCCTTTCCATTCAAAGAGGTGGACCACATCCCGTCTACGCACTGGGGACACGCGATCAAACTACAGCGAAAAAACAAAAGTATTACGCAGCCCGCGCTGGGCGCCACCAGGGACTCGCTCCCGCGCGCTATATTATTCCGCCCTCCATTGGGCCCCCCGACGATACCCGCTGGGTCCCCCTGCCGCATTCCTCCCCTCCGATGACGCGCGCACGCCGCGAGTAAGGCCGTACACCTTTCGCCTCCCGTCACTCTCGGCCCCCCGCTGCCTCTCGCATTCCCCCATAGCCGATTATTTTCACTGCATTGATGTTGGAGGGATTTGTGGCCCGGCCCACTCATCCAACAAAAATGGCACTCCCTGCACTGGAGAATAATGAACACGTACTTATGGTTCCTTTATGACCATATGAATCAAGTCATTGTCTGATGGCAAATTATTACGCACGAAATTTATGTTGAAGATTACTATCCAATCCAGCTTATGTCAGAGGAGAAAAGTAAGTTCTCAGAATAGAACAATAAATTTTTTTCGCTCGTAAAAGATGTTATTTATGAGGAGTATCGCGGATTCCTTTCGTGAAACCAAATGTTCAGCCGATTCATAGGGGTTACACTAGGTGTCAATAGTTTTATCATCCATACTAAAAGGATTTGTACTTTTCCACGGACTTGTATTATAAGACACAACTCGTTTTATCGACTTGCGGCATCATCAGGTCCAAATTTTCTTAACGAAGAGTTCTAGAATATATACGCTCAGAACAGAGTGGGTTGGGGAGGGGTGGAAGGGCATGAGAGGGACGGATGCGATCAGGTGCGCTGCGGAAATATACAAAGTCTTTTAGTATGGATTATGAGTACTTCTACGAAGTGAAGCCTGAAAGAGTAGAATATATCCATGCTGCATTCTTTCCCAGTAACCTAATTCCACGCACTGAATTTTTAATATTCTTTATTAATCCAAGCTTTGGTGGTCATCGCATCTATTACGTCATGGCATTGCAATTCACAAAAGAACCGCGAAATACAATTGTAAACATTGAAATAGGGATTTACCTTTATTCTTATAACAATTGGATGAAATAGTGTTACATCACCTGATACATATTATTTTTGGAATGAAAATTAATGATTTTTGGAGATATAAAAGAGTTTTTCTAAAATTTTGATGAAACAAATGGTGAAAATTAATAGACCGTGATTTTGTGGTCTGGTGGCAGACTTCTCTTCAGTTGTTATGTAGTTTTTCACGGAGACAGTGGGGAAGGAAACGGAAGTTCCGATTACTTCCACCAAAGTCTCGCAATTGATGCAAGTGGTGCGCGTATTTTGACCCAATTGCGGGAGGAAGAGGGGGAGAGAGGGGTGTTAGTTCATATTTCACGCCATCACAAATTTCAACTTTCTTTCATATTCCAGCCTCCTCTCCGCCCCGCCGACTATGGGGCGCTGGACTTTCGGAAACCATTTTTCTTTCCTTTGCGATTTTGATCGAATTACTAATGTGCAACCCTTTTCACGTGAAACGAGCTTCGGGCTCTGACTAAAGTGGAAGGATTGGTAGTTTATATCCGCACAAAGGAAATGAATTTTGGCGGACATTTGCGGAGGTATTCCCCATTAAACCTTTTAAATGAAGGCCGTACTCGCACTGTTCCCGTACTATTTCTTTCGCCAAAAAATTCTAAAAAAGAGAAAAGGTCGCGTCAGTTTTCCAGTGGGTCACATGCATTGTTTCATTTTTATTTTTTCCTAACAAAAGGAAAGGGTGTCGTTTCTCACCTGTGGAAAGCGAAACGACCGCGAAAGACACGGGCGTTGTTCACTCCGGCGTTTCCAGCTGGACGGAACATCTCCGATTTAGATTTTTGCCAATTCCCACGCGTCAGTTTCATTGTTCTGTGCTCTATCTCAGTGGCGGCGGCGCTTTAACGAACATCCGACAAAGTGGTGCTGGGAATGGCGGCGTATCTCGCGAGCCGTTTAATTTGCCTGTCAATTCCTACCTTCTACCTATGGCCATATGCTGCACTACGGCCCGCGTGCAACGTTGTTGTTCTAACACCCGAAGACCGATAAAGACCGAGGGTTTCAATTCGGCAACTTAAAATAAAATGATGACTTTAAAATATACTTTTATAAATGCTTGTAGCTACATGAATTTCTATGTAGATGTTCCTACTTGGTTTCAAGGTGATTTTGCTAATCACTAATGTGTGATATAAATTACGGAAACTCATTTTCAATAGCATAGCATTTAGGCAAGTTGGCCGTAAATCTTATTCCAAGTAGTTTATTTTGATATCAGTGTGCATTTATATATATCTTTATTGCATTCATAACATCCGGTCACTTAAAGACATACTACAAGATATATAAACCATTAACATAAGAACGTATCACCTTAAACTACGGTAGAGCTTAAAGCGGAATAATCATTCAATCAGAATATGGAACAATTGCATTGTCTGGGTAAATACGGTTTAAATTGGTAATTACCCATTAATATTCGAATAATATATTATCGTCACACCACTGGTAAAGTATGTGGGTTATGTTTTCGGGTAGGTAGTGAAATCTCGTAAGAAATTTAATGCATTTTTATTTCAGATAAAACTTTCTGAGATTCTTTAGCTATTTCATATAGGGAAAATGAAGATGTAAAAAAAGATTTTTGCAAATAAATTGTAAACTTTTATATTTTACCATTAATATGCTTTAAAATGAACCACCTCAATTATTATTCCCGAGTAAATGATGAACAAAAGAGAGAAATGGAATCCTGGCAACCGTGGGACTCTCGGCCCAAGCGGCCGTGTGTCGTGCTCGGCAGCGGGGGAGGCAAGGCTTCCGCGGTTGTCATCCCACGAAACCCTTGCGGGGGAAAAACGACAGCAGCAGGACAGAAAAGGCAGAAGAAGAAGACCAAATTCTTTTCAATAGGAACGTGGAATTTTAGGACAAAATTGACGACAGGCAAATTAGAAAATATTAGGTGAGAGTTGGAAAGAGGAAATATAGATGCTTTATGTCTATGTGAGGTGAGATGGAAGAAAAGCGGGGATTAATGGAGTGATAATTACAGAATAATATGCAGCGGCGGGGACGAGAGCCAACGAGGGGTCGGCGTAATATTAATTGAAGAGGTAGGAAGAAGCGTAATCAACATAGAGCAAGCAACGGATAGAATATTACTCGTAGAGATTAAAGCAGAACCGATGAACTTGGTCATTGTTCAGCTATAGATGCCACCGAACAACCACAAGGAGGAAGAAGTAGATAGGATTTACGATGAGTTAGAGGATATAATCGCTTGTGTTCCGGCATGAAAAACATTTGATAGTGATAGAAGATTGGAATGCGACGGAAGGCGAAGGAAGAGATGGCGGTGAGGTGGGGGACTACGGTTTAGACACGAGGAATAACCGCAGGGAGAAAGTAATTGAGTTCTGTAGGAGACAGAGGAAGTCATACCATGACATCGTTTAGAAACCACAAAAGACGTAGGTATACATGAAAAGTTCCTGGTGACTTAGAAAGGTATCAGTTAGATTATATTATGGTTAGGTACAGGTTTAGAAACAGTATGATTCATTTGCACAGATTCCCGAGAGCGGATGCGGACTCTGACCAAAATTTAGCTGTCATGAAATGTAGCGTCTCTTTCAAGAAGATAAGACAAGGGCAGCGGGTTAGGAAATGGAATGCCGAAGCATTTAATGGATTAACAAGAAAGGAGTATCAGCAGTCTGTAGGGAAAATAATGGATGACGGTAAAGAGCTGAGTACTATTGATAAAAAATGGGAATGTATCAAAAAAGTGATGCCGAAAGCCGCAAAAGACAGAATAGGAACCGTTAACGGGAAAAGGATAAGGAGACCTTGGTTCACGGTTGAGATGATTGTAAAGATGGAAGAATATAAACACAGAGTTAGGCAAAATAAAGTACAAAGAGATAAACAAATAAATTTAGACGGGCCTTAAATAAAGCGAAAGAAGCATGGTGGAAAACGCAGTGCGAGAATATGGAATGTTTACAGAGGAAGGATGATATTGGTGCGCTCTACAGCAAGGTTAGGTTATTATCGGGAAGTAAGAAGGGAATATATGTGCTAACAGTTAAACAAAAGTGGTGTAAGATATTAGCTGACCAAGAAAAGATCCAAGAGAGATGGAAGGAATATATAGAAACACTGTATGGTAGAGAACTTAGACCAACAAAGTTAGACATAGGAAAGGAACATTACGTAGAAGAAGATAGCTTAGGTCCTGGCATACTCGACGATGAAACAGAGAGGGCATTATTGGAGATGAAACCAAATAAGGCCGTGGGGGTAGACAACATTCCTGTGAAACTATATAAATGTTTAGGGAAATGTGGGGAGAAGACTATATGGACTGATTCGTAGCATCTATGGGGAAGGAATCTGGCTGGAAGATTTTGTGAGATCAGTGTTAGATGTTATTCGCAAAAAGGTAAGGGACACACCATGTGAGGATTACAGAAGAATAAGTTTGTTACCCCAAGCAGCTAAAGTTATTCTCAGAATCATCAACAAAAGGATAGAGAGTAAGGCCAATGATTACTTAAGGGATGGTCAGTTTGGATTTAGGAAAGGAAGAGGTACGCGTGATGCCATTGCTGTAATGAGATCATTAATCGAGAGGAATGTAGAATACAATCAGGACGTTTTTGCCTGTTTTGTAGATTTCAAAAAAGCGTTTGATAGAGTGACTTGGGAAAAATTAATGCGTGTATTGCAGAAAATAGGAATGGATTAGAGGGACAGGGGACTGATCCGCAACCTGTACATGTCACAAACTGCTCTGGTACGTGTGGGACACGAAAAGTCCGGATGGGCAGTGTTAGGAAGAGGTTGCCCATTATCACCGGTGCTGTTCAACGTAATTGTGGTGGAAATGATTAAAGAGGCATTTGAAAAATTGGAGTAGGAAATGAGAGTCGGAGGGGAATTCGTAAAATCGGTTAGGTTCGCCGATGACTAAGCATTAGTTGCTCAGTCAGCCAAGGGGTTGCAAGCATTGCTGAGTGAATTGGATGTTCAGTGCGATAGAAATGGGATGAGAATCAAAATTAATAAAACAAAGGTTATGCGATTTTCCAGAAAGAAAAAGGCAAAGATAATCATTAAAATAGGAGGGGAAAAAGTAGAGCAGTTAGAACAGTTCACGTATCTCGGAAGTATTTTGGATCAACATGGTCAAAGTAGTAGGGGCTTAAGGAGAAAAATTGCGCTAGGCAAGGAGACTTTCTTAAGGAGGAGGGAGTTGATGATGGGGACGTTGAGTAGGGAGGGTAAAGAAAAGACTCATCAAAACTTTCATATGGAGCTTAGCTATGTACGGTGCGGAAACATAGTCACTGGAGCAGGAGGGTAGGCGTAGACTGGAGGCTTTTGAAATGTGGGTGGGGAGGAGAAGAAGAAGATGAAATGGACCGAAAGTAGAACAAATGAGAAAGTACTGGTGGTGGTGGGCGAGGAGAGGAGTTTGTCGGGATAAACACTTCGAAGGCAGGAAAAATGGACGAAGGGCGTATTGAGCGGAAGTGGGATGTTAAAGACGGTAATAGAGGAGAGTTTGTTAGGAAAATGAGGAAAGAACAGCAATAGGATAGGGATATTGGACGGGATGAAGGGAAGAAGGAAGTACACAGAGATCAAGAGGAAGAGGAAGTTATTTGAATTGTGTTGATAAAACTTCAATGACCCTTGATTTTAATGGAATATCATATTGAATGGCAGATTTAAAACGCAGAGAACCTTCCGTTAAAAGTTAACCTAACCTTAACATCTTGATTCCCTTCAGCATCTTACATCATCCTACACCATCCTATCCATGACCTGACTGGTGTTGTATCACCAGCGTTCTCAAATATCAAACACAAAATAATAAATTGCACACAGTAATGTTCAAAGGAAATAGAGTAGTCAGAAGTAACATTTTTAAACCAATAAAAGATAATTCGCTTTTCTATTACAAAATAGATAATTAAAGATCAAAATAATAATAACAGGATTTTTTTTGGAAACAGTAAAATTTTGGCAATTAATCCCTTAAAGCTCGAATCAGGAGTAATTTTTCAGTACAAACTAACTTCTCAATAATAAAAAATGAAGTTTTCAGCCAATTTTATGAATGCAATGAAAAGTTTTGCGTTGTTTCCTTTAAAATCACAAAAATTCTTTAAGAAAACCCCTTAAATCTTCAAAGCGATTTTCTTCTGAATTGTTCGGATGTGGGGTTTTACATGTAATTTAAATATAAATAGATGGTAGGTGCTTCTTAATGCCTCAAAGTGGGCTCAGAATTATTTCGGGGAAATATTTTAGTGAATATATCAGAAACAGCGACTGCGGAAGACATGACCTCAAACCTCGCGCCTCGCCAAGTACTTGGTTAGGCGCATTTCCCGTTTTCGATGCACATAACTTTGATGACAGAAATATCTTTGTATAATCAAGTTACCCTCTCAACCTTGGCAATATAAAATTAAAGAGGTCCATTGACTCCAGCGGAATATTTTCTCACTAAAGATGTACGGAGTGATTGTTATTCATTGCTTCCCGGTGATCTTACGGTACAACCTCTCAACCCTCTTCTTTTACGCTTTTACGGCTCAATGGAGAGCCCATCTTTTGAGGAAAAGAATCCCATCCTTTCTCTTCTTCCTCGCGGTTTGTCTCTCACCACTCCCCCTCATAAACCCTCTCTCATCTCTTAGTCCTCTCATCCCCGAATATCTCACTTTCCCTCGCACCTCCTCCGATTGCCGCGTCCTTCGGCCTTCCACTCCTCACCCAAAGACACCACCCTCCAATACACGAAGACTTCTCGGTTGCAGTAACATCCCCCTCCAAGCCTTCCTAGCCTTCATCATAATAAGGATCCGAAGACCTGAAAGAGGTTGTTAAAGACGGTTTTTTGGAAAAAATGTGTTTGAAGAGGGCAGATGATAAAAAAATGAAACAATGCGGCCGAAAGTTTAGCCTTAGTTTCTGAGCCAGTGTTGGAGGAAAAATGGGAGTGGTGGAGGAATCATGAGGGTTTGGAAGGGGAGAGAAGGGGGGGTGAAGTTGGCGGGGGGGAAGGAATGGCGCAGAGTGAAGGCTGAAAAGGGAAATGGGGTGGGCTTGGTGAGGGTGAGTGGTTGGGGAGTGGGGCGGGGGACGGATGGCATACGTGGGAGCGAGCGGAAGGGGCTTGGGGAGGAAAGGGCGGAGTTTGGAGGGAAAAGGTCATGGTGATAATTTAGGGCTGAGTTAGATCCCCCTTAGGACAGAGAGAGGGTGTGGGGTTTTTGGGATGAAGGGTGGGTGAAACTTTATTATTATGTGGGAGAGGGAGTAGGAAATGTAAGAGAAGGAGAAGCGCGCGGGGGTGTGGCGAATAGAAGGGGATTGTGAATGGGGGAAAGTGAAGTGCCTTGAAGGCCTTTAACTTCTCGAATGTTGTGAAACTATGAGAATAGGGCTTGCGCATCGGGAATCGAAATACATACCTACAATTATATATGTATATATGTGTGTATGTATATATATTTATATATGTATATATATATTTATATATGTATACATATATTTATATATGTATATATATATTCAAACTTGAAAATCCCGCCATACGGCGCACAAATATTCATTCAAACAGAAATAGGTATTAGGAAAGGGGATAGGAAAACACATAAAAGGCGAAGACAGGACATGTGGGGAAGGCGGTTTTTGAGCAGATCACGAAAGTAAAAATATTTCCTTATCCGGGATTTGAACCACGGGCCTTACACTTGCCGGGCGGATGCTCTACCACCTAAGCTAATAAGGAAACCTGATTTACCTTAAGATCTGCGATCTTATAAAGCGCCAAAGTGCTCCGATACATATTGCCCGAGAGATGGCGTTATGGAGCTGTTTCACCCACCAAAGGAGAAATAGACGGGACACAAGAAAGGGAAAGGATAGTAGGAAAGCATTCATACGATCTTATAAAGGATAGGAACGGTGCGTTTCATGGCACGCATAGCCAGAAGAAGAGACGAGCCACATTGGCCAAACACATATTCAAACTTGAAAATCCCGCCATACGGCTCACAAATATTCATATAATATATATATTATATATTTATATAATATATATATACATATATATATATATATATATTAGGTAATCTACCGTTTAAGGTAGGTTTTTGGATGGGCACAACTATCAAATAAACATTTTGTGACTCCCCACCTAGCAAACTAATCTATATATCTAATCGATCCCTTTCTTTTTATCTATTTCTATGTGAATGAATATTTGCTCGCCGTATGGCAGGATTTTGTTTGAATGTGTATTTGGCCGATGTGGCTGTGTCTCTTCTTCTGACTATGCGTACCATGACACGTACTGTTCCTATCCTTAATGATTTTGTACGATTGCTAACCTCTACTGTCCTTTCCTCTTGTATATGTTGCCTATTTCTCATTTGGTAGATGTACCGCTCCCTAACGCCTTCTCTTGGCGAAGTAATTGGAGTACTTTTGCGCTTTAAACACTGCAGATCTCAGTGTAAATTAGGTTTTTTCGATAGCTCAGGTGGTTAGAGCATCCGTCCGGCAAGAGAAGAAATCCGGTGGTCATATCTTGGTCGAGGAAATACTTTTACACTCGTGGTCTGCTTGATTCCGCCTTCCCCACCTCTCCTGTGTTCGTCCTTAATGTGTTTCTATCCCCTTTCTTTATATGTATTTCTATGTGAATGAATATATATATATATATATATATATATGTGTGTGTGTGTGTGTGTGTATGTATAAAATATGTGTATTTTATGCACACACAGACACATTAATATTTTCATTTATAAGAGCGCGTGTATGCATAGCGAGATTCATCCAATGGAGGACAAAATGGGTAGGAAGAGTTAGGGAAATGAGAGCGAGCGAAGGAGAATTGGAGTGGTGGTAAAGGTGAGTTATGTGACGCCCGGGTAGGGGGGAGGGAAGTGCGGGGAGTAAGGGGTGGTCCGCGCGGACAGCGTAACAAGATGTGAGACGGGAGCGCAAAGGGAAACTAGGTGAAAGTCCAAACGGGAACGGGTTTGTGCGTCCATAGTGGGACTTGGAGAACGTGAAGCAAGGAGAGGAAGGGAAATGCAAATTAGAACTCTTCTTTGGGAAAATGAAACTGCTCGCCGAGTTGCATTATAACTTTTACCTTCAGTTTTATGACGCTAGCTTAGTATAAGATCATTATATTTGGTGCATTATACCTAGTTAGCATTGAGCTCTCTCTAATAACTATTACATATCGTGTCCAATTTAGCAACTTAAAACGTCGTATCGTCTATGGTATATTTTTTATTCATTTTTAGCCTTTCCATTTTATAAGTTTAGCCTTACTCCGCCTAGACCTAGAAAATCTCCATTTTTCATTTCTTTTCCCATTTGCATCTCATTTCCCTTTTAACTTCGGCCGTTGATATCATATATGTTGGTATCATTCTGTCTTTCTCAGTTCTCATATCATTTTTCTGCATTCATCGAATTAAATAAAATATCTTTCTCTCTCTTTCACTAACAGGTGTATAATTTCATAAATCTTATTCTTATCTATTGAACCAATTTTTATAGTTTTTTGCGAGACTTCATTTCAAAAGAGACATGCTATTTCCCAATATTCGTCCATCACTTTTGCACAAGGACCTGATTATGGAGTGACATGGCACTACGATTCATGTCGATGACTTAAAAAATCTCTCTTTTACAGCTTCACTTAGAATGTCTGTCAACTCTCGCTCCTCACTGTAAATTCTTTTTTTTTCTCGATTGTTTGTCTACTAGGTCTCCTCCACTTTGCCCATTCCTACCAAAGCGTTACCTTATGAAGTGAGTGGTTCCACGTAATTATTTAGTTATGTATTCCAAAAACGTATTAAAAACTGTTATTGAAAAGGATTTAAAAGTAATGCAATGCAAATGAGGAACCTGGCGTTCGACAATGGCTATCATCTATAAATATAAGCAAATAAACTGGTGCACACTTGATTCTTTGTCTAACAATCGTATTGTGAAAAGAGTGTGACAGAGACAAGTCAGAATGTCTTACACATTCTTACTTAAGATGTTGGCCTTGCAAGGTGCGGCTGCGTCCACTTATTTGAAACGGAGATTTATTACTGTGGGTGGAAATGTCAGGGAATAATCCGGTACTCTACAGCCAATCTTCCGGTTAACCTGCTTCATGCAAGCCGGTTGACAAGCCTGTTTTCTTTAATCATAGCTGCAAGGAACGTATGATATTGTATTTCAACTCGATGATTTCTCGATGAAGTTTCGATGATTTAAGTGAACCCCTACCGTTATCCACTTTTAGGAACGCTATGTAAATTTTTCAGACTGAGCACCTGATACATAATTCACAGAAATTCTTCAAGTTATATCTAACTGGGTGTCTAAATGCGAGGGTAATTGAACACTTCCAAAAAGGAGGTCTTCAATTATTTCAGAAATAAACAGAACTGTTTATTTTGAAATAATTACGCCATGAGCTTCAAGCTTCAACATTCCTCTATTATTCCATATAATACATATTTCAATTAAGACATTTTTGTAGGCACTGGGGCAGTTTTTGCATACCCATGCCATACAAGCTCGCCTTCATGCCGTCGTGAAAGCTTTGGCCCTCATTTTTCACGTCGTCTTCGTCGCTTTTTGCGCGTGACGAAACCCGTCCTCTCTACTTCACACCTGAGACCAAACAGCAATCACGTGAGTGGCGGCATTCCTCTTCGCTCAAGCCACGAATATTCAAACAAACATAGACTACCAGAAAAATCATGGCAACCGTATTTTGGGATGGAAATGATGTATTGCTGGCCTACATTATGTCTCCTGAGGCCACAAAAAACGCAGACAGTAAGATACTTAAAAAACTTAAGACGGGCGATTCATGGCTGGAGATGGGGGATGTTGTGCAAGGATTCTCCGCAATAATGCAAGTCTCCACGTCTCCCGTCAAACCATCGCTCTCCTCCAATTTGGTTTCGATGGGACATCGTCACCCCCCATTCCCATAGCTCAATTGACTTGGCACTCATTGACTACGACTTGTTTTATAAGTTAAAAGAACATTTGGCCAGATGGCGCTCGGACGAGGATGGCGAAGGGAGAGATGCGAACCAACGCTTCCTCAACGACCTGACGAGGAGCTGGTATGATATGGGAACACAAAAACTGCCCCAACGCCTACAGAAATGTATTTACCATAACATCGGGTGTTTAAAATATAAAGAAATATTTAAGCTTTAAAATAACGTTTAATTATTTAAAAAAATAAATGTTTCTTTCTGTTTGTAAAAGAATTGAAACCTCAAATTCAAGATTATCGTCGAATATAAATTTATAATTTTAACTCAGTTTGAAACACTATGTAAATAATGCATCAGTTGATCGTTTTGTTGGAGAACAACGACTGTGGACAGAGTATTTCTCAATCTGGTGTTGAAGCTAACAACTCATGTTTTCAAGACATTTTCATTTTGGTCGTCACTGATTAATTTTATCAAATTCCATTTACCCCGAGGATTAAACGAAATAAATATTTTGTTTCTACACGTCAACACTTTAAAAGTACACATAACATGCCATTTGCGATACACCTATTTAATAATCCAACAAATGGAAAATACGTAAGCAAGTGATTACGAAAAAAATAATTTTAACTCTAATGCTATGAAATTTCATCTCAATAATATATTTTTGGGAAATACGATACATCATCATAATAATGAAATAGCTGCTGTAAAATTCAATACTTTTCCATTATATTTTTAAGAACTAATTTTTATAAAGCAGATCATATAATTTTTTTAAGAATTATTTGACTATGCCTGGCAGGTATAATTTATCCATCCAACTAGTGCCTGCAAGCCACCGCTTGGGTGTGTCAAGGGAGGTAATAAAACACCTGACATAAAATACCAATATTAAAGTTTTCTTAACTTTAATTACTTTATTGTTTTGAAAAATAATTCAAATAATGTGGATAATTTTCACTGAACGTATATGTATGTCCAGCGGTACATGTTTTTGTCTATAATTATTATTATTAGGTAATCTACCGGTTAAGGCAGGTTTTTTAATGGACACAACTATCAAATAAACATTTTGTAACTCCAAACAAAACCCAAACCAGCAACCTAAACTACATCAGGTTCCTCTTCATCTCTGAGTACTTCTTTCATCCCTTCATCTCGTCCAAAATCCCTATCCTGTTCCTGCCGTTTCCTCGCTTGCCCAAAATTCTCCCCTCTATTACCTTCTTCAACATCCCACTACCGCTCAATACGCCTTTGATCCATTTTTCCTGCCTCCATAGGATTTCTCTCAACAAACCCCTCTCCTCGCCCACCATCTCCAGTACTTTCTCATTTGTTTTCCTTTCGGTCCATTTCACCTTCTCCATTCTTCTCCACACCCACATTTCAAAAGCCTCCAATCTACGTCTATCCTCCTGTTTCACTGACCACGTTTCCGCGCCGTATATAGCTTCGCTCCATGTCAGAGTTTTTACGAGTTTTGTATTAACATCCCTACTCAACGTCCGCGTCATCAACTCCCTCCTCCTTGAGAAAGCCTCCTTGCCTAGCACAATTCCTCTCCTTACATTCCTACCACTTTGACCGTATTGGTCCAATATAATATATGTCTATAACATATAATATTGTCTATAATTATGATATAAATAGTTATTCAAAAGCTGTAGAGTTCATGTCATATGTAACACACAAACTTTATTTGTATGTGTGAGGTTATAGTTAATATATTAAATAAATGAAATACATAGATCCGTTATGGTGATTGTATTAGGAAATTAGAAAATAGATGCTGAATTCCGATTTCCATGATTGATATTTAGTATAAAATAAACCATGAATACAGTAGTTAACCCGAAGGTATGTTGGTAGATGATGGCAGAGTTTATCCAGTACTACGTCCATTACAGCGTTTGAATTTTTTGCATTAGCAGGGCATTAACGGGGGCAGGTTTCTTTCCTCGTGCCGGTTATGGTTTCCCAGAAAGATCTAGTATCCCAAAAATCACATAGCTGGGATGGAGCTTAGGGTTCCTAGTGACACTTTCCCGGGAATCAAACCCGGGCCCTCCAGTCAGTAGTCCAACGCTCTACGCTTATAATAATACAACGGCTCTTATTTTTAGATTACGTACAATAAAAGTACATTTTAAGTTATTACGTCATATTAACGTAAGACATATGACACGTGAGGACTTAAAACATTGGTGTACTCTCTCTCTCTCACTTTCAACTCTCACGTTTTACACAATTTTGCACTATAGACGGAGTAAAATCATAAGCCCTGGCGGAGCCATTCACAAGCAAAGAAACAGCCAATTAAAACGCCATTATAGGATGGAGTAATAACTCCTTTAAGTATACGCAACCTTTATAACATAAATGTATTGTGGGTTGCAAACACCACGGGGCTTCGTGGTCCCTAAGTTGGAATAAATTCTTGATCTCAAATAGGTACTTACAGGTTATTACGTTTGATATATTCAGTGATCACCTGAAATACTAACGCTCACATCACCTTCTAGTTTTATACCGTACTGTCTTCATCGATCTTATCAAATCAACTCGAGGATATTATGCTTCTTTGCTCGCTCATCTCTCCTGTTGTCTTTCCACCCTCTTCTTTGCTCCAAGACACGTACTTCCTCAATACTCTTAACAACTTCAATACCCCTCATTTTAATTTCCTTTCTTCATTGCTTTTTTTCTAATTCTACGTATAAATTGACTGGAATATACGACCAGAAGAAAGTTTAAATTGTAATTTTCCTTCTTGTTTTTCCTACGATCGACTACAAGATAACTTGTCATACTATTGATCAAACTATCGACTCGTTTCGAAGTAAGAGCACAGAACTCTATGAGTCAAGAAGCAAACAAGCACTTACATTATGTCAAAGTTGTAGCCCAGTTGGAGGAGTAGACAACTCTATAATTTATATTCCTGAGGTCCATTTTCCAAAACTAATTTGTTTTATTTTTGACGACATTCAGAAAAATGTCAGAAAGAACCTTTTAAGTTTAACTTAAGCCAGATTAATGCAAATTAAAAGGATTTACATAAAAAGGAGTTAAGTTTGGGATTGTATAAATGGTTTCAATAATTACCAAAACTTTAATATACAATAATACCATGGGGGTAAAATGCGTCTCGGGTAAATTTGTTGGTTTTTTCTATTTAAGGACTATCGATGTTCTATCCATATGCTGGAGTATATTTTTATTTATACTTATGTATTCATGCCATTCATTCAATGAGTCATATGTTTGATATCGGTGGCTATGAGCCAATTTCCTAAGAGGAAAATTGCTGTAGTAAATTCTTAGTGTTGTAAATTCTAATGCTCAATGATTACTTTTGAAATAATGCCCCAATTCCTATGCGCAGTAGTCCAGTGGGTCGATCAATCAGCTGCAGACCGAATGTCCTGGGTTTAGTACCCGTTGATGCCTGTGGGCACCCTCGGCTTGGTTTGGTCAACACAGTAACTGCCCGCCACTGCTAGGATGAGTAGTAGTTATAATTACACACTTTGGATGCCACATCAAAATATTATTTTTGATTTTTATTGAATATATATACGTAAAAATACTGATTTTAATTTGTACATAATAGAAAAATGATCATTAAAACCGAAGGATAAACGAAAATTGGGGGTGAAGAAGGATGATAAAGGTGAAGTGGACAGAAAGTAAAACAAATGAAGTACTGGTAAAAGAAAATACTTGGTTTTTCCACACATGTGTATTTTATTATATACAACCTAGGTTTTGACTTACAAAGTCATCATCAGATGCACATGACGATGTCTCTGTAGGTCAAAACCTAGGTCGTACATATATATATATATGTGGAAGAACAACATATTTTCTTTTCCGATATGAATCGCTTCCACAAAGTGACGCCTCAAACCATTCTATTCGAGGAAGTGCTGGGCGTGGTGAGAGAGAAGGATAGAAGGATGACCGACGAAATCCAAATGACCGTATAGGTGGTTCACAGATCTTCACTATTAAATTGCCTTTCCACAAAGAATTTGCTTGATCACGCGTTCGCCTACGACATCATGGCGAAGAAATTGCCCCGTATATAAATAGTCTGATAATACAAATTAAATCTAGTGACACCTGCGCCAATGAATTTCTCCAGTGATTCCGGCAATAACTGCTAGTATTAAGAAGTATGTTTCCCTAACTGAAGTAAAAATTTTAAAAAACTAACAGGCTCTTCAAATACTTTAGATAATTTAGTAATAAAAAAACTATGGCCATATTAGTCATTCTGCGTTGAATTTGTCTAAGGAAGGTAACTTTGAAGATGAATATATGTTAAAGCTTTCCGTTTTATGTCCCGCCACCCCTATTTCATAATAATTTATGGAGGAGTAGTTGGAGATCTATAAAATAATATTATGGTTTCAAAGTTGTACCCAATGTGTTACAATTAATATATATTACGTCAAAAAACATTTTTGACCAATATATTATTTTAAAGGTTTATATAAATAGAGAACGTGTCTCTAGGGAAGTTACTTTTAACCTAATATTGATTAGTTTATGACAATACTTTAATAATCAATCTAAAACGCAATTTGTATAACTATTAGTTGTTGTCATTTTATGTTAACTCCCTTATATAGTTCACTCGTACATAATAGCGCAAACAGGAAGATTAATAACCATGAAATCATCATAAATGCATAATTCAAACATCAGCAAGGTTTATAAATAAATGAGGTCAAAGAATACTGTAGTTTAGATGAAACTAACTTAATGAAACGCCTTTACAACGTCAGACTTTGAAAGTGGTGTTACAGAGAAATTTTAAGTGAACCGTGGTAATTATCAAGGAAATAATAAATCAAATGAACTTTCACATACTTTTGGGTGCAATGGGTTTTTCCATACGAAAGAAAACTTTAAAAGTACAAGAAATGGGTAAAACTCCCAGTATCCTTGCCACTTGTAGATGCAAAATAATTGCCAATTACCGCCTAATGCCAGCCAATTTCGTGGGTTATATGCCCCTCAGTGATTACTGCATGGTGTGGCTAAACCAATTTCCTGAAGCTCCAATACATCAGCTGGAATAATTAAACGGGTAATGGATCCGAGTAAATTAAGTCAATTGATCACTCGCTCAGAATAAATTTCCACCCGAGAGATCATCGCCTCTATTGGTGTGCAATGTTTGCTTGTTCGTTTCTTTCGAGCTTTTTGCTTTTGCCGCGTGACGTGTCCCATCTTCTGTTTCCCCTCCCACGGGTCTGCCTAACACCTAGCCTAAGGAGAATGCCATTCAAGGACTTTGGTGGACTTTGCTCTCACCAGAGCGCACATGAAGGTGGTGCCGCTCTGGTCTTGGCCCAATTATTCTTCGCGGTTACGATCCTCTTTTCTTCCTTCTCAGTCTCGTGAAAACCCTTGTGTGACTGCGGAGGTATCTGTGACCGAAGGGTCATCGATGCGGAGAATGGAACGAGTTCGCTCCGATTCGAGTCCCGTCCGTAAGGATTAAGGGGCCGTCGCGGGCAAACGTGGACCCTATCCAACCAACTATAAATTTCTGAATTTCTGTCTCCGTTTGGACGCCGTGTATTAGGAAAAAATCTAATCTTTTCTGCTTAGATCTGGCAATCACTGCAGAAAATTACTGACTAGCCTAGACTCGTCTACAATGAATCTAAAATTCCCACCTGTTTAGCTGTGTCTAAAAAGACTGAGAGAAATGTCTTTTTGAAAAAGGACTTTTGTTCCAAAGAAGAAGGAGGAAAATTTCTGCTTAAGTACGAGTATTACATTCAGGCTGACCATATTGCCTTCTGGTCATTAACTTATAAACGAAATAATTTCAAAATGTGTTCATTAATTACATTGTATCATGTGTCAGTAACTTTACTTATATTTTATACAAAATTTACTGGAAAATTTATTTCATTATTTCACGATTTATCTATATATTAGGTAAAGAATAGTATTTTATTAAGTTTATAATTGTGTGAAGTGTATCAAATATATCTTTTTCGTCAAATTATTTCCAGGTATATTTTATTTTAATATTTTGGTCATCTCAAAATCTTCTCTTGAAATATTTTTTGGCAATAGGTTTGAGAATCTACGTGGTTGTTCTTAAATTCGCTTTCTATCCGTTGAAACTTGGTGGATCTGCTTCGTGGTAAAATGAATTCTAACGCCAAATTATAATAAAATAATTTTAGGACAGCAAGATTAAAAGAAGTAACACATGCGTTATTATAAAATATAAGAAAGGAATACTAGAGTCAAATTGAACAACTTCTGAAATTAAACATGACGATCTGTAGTAGCAGTACAAGTAAGTCGAAAACATCTCAAAAAGAGAGGAAAGACTGAAACGAAGCAATAGAAGCAGTACATAGATAAAAGATAGGGAAGTCACAAACCAAATTATATATGATTGAAGATATAGGAAAGAGAGCAGAATGGAAGAAAATGATGAAAACGTTATAAGAAAAGAGCGCAAATGGCTAATATAAAGAGGAAACAGTTTCTTTCACCCAAATTGGGTGAAAGAAACATGTTGGGAAAGCAATGGGACGAGTTATCGTATTAACAGAGGAAGAGTGAAATGGGTGCACTGTTGGGTCAGGAAGTAAAATCACTGTCAGTATGATGGAAAAGGAAATTGTATGCTATCAGAGATGCTACCGGAAAAGTGTAAATGAAGAGAATCGGTAATTTAGAAAGAATATAAAAGAGAATTCGGTGATGACATAATGTAAGCAATTTTGTGAATAAGAATAATAAAAAAATGTCGATGAGGATAAATAATACCTAGGCACACTTAGTTATCGGATATAGAAGATATATAATCAAATACTCTCGAAAAAGACTGTGGAGAATGACGGCATTCCAATAAAACTCGAGGCTTTGAAAACGTGAGAAAAGATTTTGATGGGCTAAGTCGTAGCCGTGACGAGGGAGAATTTTGAGTGGGAGACTGCATTTTGTCATTATCATTTCAAGTCCTGAAAAGGCAAAGACCGCATTGTGCTAGGATTATGACATCATACATTTGTTTTTACACGGAACAAAGCAAAAAAGACTCATTAATATATGGACGAGGAAGAGAGCAGATATTAATTTAGACGAAATTCAGGTTGCGTTTAAAAATTCTTGGAGAGTAATGAATTCAGTTGTATGGAAAAGTACATAATATAGTATAACAGGGATGCGTATGTTTGCTTCGTGAATTCCTAGAAGCTATTTGGAAGAGTAAATTCGTTTGAGTTAATGAATGCATTGTGGACAGGAAAGAGAGAGGCCTCTTAACCGAAACCTGTAGATGTCTCTGGCCCCACAGATGCGGATGGGCGAGCCGAGATGGGCATTAGGCAAGAGAGTTATGAACTCACCCATTATCACCAATGTTCACAATTGGATGCGCAGAGGTTATGGTAAAAAAGATAAGGAGAAAGAAGCAAGGGCTGGAGGAAGAAATCAAATTAGTTGGGAAACTAGATAGGCAGACGAAACGTAATTGTAGATTTATAAACTTTAAAAGATACATATATTTTCTTAACTTGAAAAACGCCAGAGGTTAAACTTGATCAATGAATGAGCCACCCACTGAGTTTATTGCCAATAAAGTTAAGCGTAAGATTTTAAAAATTACCATGGATTGATAACTGTTGGATATGCTGAGGTAGTAGGAAGGTAGGAAGAAGGTAATCAAATCGTTTTGCGAAAATGGAAAGGACACAATGTACTTTTATCGCCTATTGAATGGATAGAATTGAGTAGACAATTAATTTAGCGTGGAATGAACTTTATCAATTTCTTTAAAGGAATAATCCCAATTTTTTATACTGTTAATTTTCATTAATTACTTCTCTCTCCTGGGCGGGATACATGATCATATTATTTATATTTTAGCGTGCAATAATAAATGTTCACTGAATTTCTGTATTCAAATACAACAGCGAAGTTTTTTAAAAAAAATTCGATATTTCATAACTTGCTGATTACTTTACATGGCATGCGTCATATGCACTAAAATTTCTCTAGGAAGCTTCAGGGCACAGTGTGTGAGGATGCGGTTAATGAAAAACCCATCGTGTGGAATTAGACGCATATTCACTCCCATCTTACGTATTCACTTCAAAAGCTGAAGTGAGCATGATATATGCGTTTCAGATTCGATTTGTTCTCCAAATTTTCCTTTCTAGTGAGAAAGAAGCAATAAATTCTCCCGAGTATTTGGTTGCATAGACATGCAGGTGCAAAAACCTTTTGGTGTTCACTGTCTGTTGGGAGAATATTGTTTCGCTTGAATCGGGACCGGCTTTATTTACGACTACAACGACATGAAATTGGACGGAATGTGAATCCGTCTCATCTGATTGAAAGTAGTAGCACGGAAACTATGTCGAATGTACACCTACACACATGCTTCAACCTTAGGCAGCCAATTGTATTCATGATTGTTCATAGCTGCAAAAACGTCGGATTTCAGATCAAATGGCTATTTTGAATGACGTAATGTGCGCTCTTTTTTTTAAGCTTTCGCCCTTTAATTTTGATGAATAAATGGAGTGTAACTACCTTTAAAATTTATTGACAGAATTTTTTCAGACGCTTTCGTTAGGAAAGAGATGAATTTGTTGAACAGTTTACGAGTTTAATTTACAAAAAATTCCCAAGCATAAATAGATATACCTGTATTATTACAGATTAAAACGATACGCGAGCGTATGTTGAGTTAACGTCGGCCCTAAAAATGCATTTTAGATTATGCATATTCACTAAAGAAGGTGTTCTGAAAAGGTTTAACATTTACTCATTAGATCTTATTCTGAAATAAGGAGAAGTAATTCATTTATTAGCCATTTTCAAGTAGGTACTCTCCCAAAGTAAAAAAATCCGCCTCAGGATTAAAAATTAATTTTTTTTCATTCCTAGTTTCATTGGTACAAAAATACTTAAAATACAACAATATTTAAAAGTAAACTTTTATAGTATTTTTCTTTCGTCATAACAATTAAATATTTTGGAACTTATGCCACTGTATTTTACGTTGAATTAGGTTTCAGTCATTTCGTTATCATCATGTACGCATTTCTCCCAGTTGCAAATAAATATTTTTTTTTGGTTCCAATCAAATTCCTTCTCAAATATTCACTCACGTCGTGTGTAGCGCGAAGATATTCCCCCAAAACCTATATCCTTCCCCATCTTTTCCAATCTTCTCCGCCCCACTCGTATATCTCACCTGCCCTCCCAACGTCGCTCCCTTTTCTCTTGCTCTACTCCCCACGAATACCTCTTCGTGACGTTTTATATATTTTTTATTTCTCTATAAACTCGTTCCGCATAAATCTGCACCAGAAATCCATCTCCGTCACCGCTCCACGCCTCTTCCGCGCCGCGGCGCCCTCTTCAGGAGGGAGGGGAAGGGTGAGAGAGAGAAAGGAGAGTTTCGCTTCCTCCCCAGGACGTCTCGACGCCGGCGATTCGCCTTTCGTCGCCGTCTCGGCTTCGACGCGTGAGCCGGCCCTTTTCACCTCCGTACGTAAAGATGCATGAGCGGCGGAGAGAATGCCTCCGGGTCGGTCGGGGCGACGCCAATGACGGCCGCATTTCGGCGGCCTTTCTGCCGCGAATGTGTGCGGGGACAGCGCCAAAAGGGGGAAAGGGGTAGCACAGAGGGTGACGGAGGGGATGGAATGGGAGGAAATGACGCCCCTTGCCGTGCCGATGGCGGAGCGCCCGTGGCTGCGACTCAGAAAAAAATGACGATAGAGGAGAAGGAAATCTCGGCGAGGAAAAGCGAGGCGCCCGTCTCTTATCAAGTACCTCTGCCTCGCCCGCACTCCCCTCTCCACTCACTCGCAAAAAGGTGTTCCGTTTCCCGAGATTTCCGGTGGAGAAAGAGTCACGTGTATACGTTCCCGTCCGTGTGTGCTTTGCTATTATGCACTTTTCCCTTAATGGACGTGGGTCCGCCAGCGATCTGAGAACCTCTCCTTTTTCTAACACCAGAATAACGTAAAATTTATTTTAAAATGGTAAAAAATATAGTTTTTGGTCACCGAAAACTTACTGGAATTGCTGGTGAACCCAACTTTTGTAGTGTTGATAATGATTATTGAATAAATTCTGTCTTCCTATCGACTTATTTTATGTGATCATTATAGCTCGGACCTTGCAAAATATATCAAATTATAAAACCAAATATTCTATCATTTCCAATACTAATATTAAACCAGGCTTTTGATTAAATTTTCCAAATTTTGAAGGACCTCATATTTAAATATAAAAATTTATAATTTTTTGATGAAAAGGCAATAGTTTTGATATTTTTCATCAGATAAAAATTTCTTAAACTCAAAAAAGTTTATACACGCTAAAATTAGATTTTTGAATCCAATAGCAAAGCTATGTTTCAGTAATTTAATCGCTGTTTGTGTTGATTGGTGAAATCTCTTCATGAGGTGTATTGCGCCACGCACTGAGTCATCGATGTCTTGCAAAGTACATACAGCAGGGTACGGGAGTAGTTATTTTCCTTGAGCCGCCTGTGGTTTCCCATGATAGCAAGATACATGAAAAATTCAAAGCTTAGGTGAACCTCAGGTGGATCATAAAACCTCACTCGTCACCCAACTCGGCCCCTCCGTCCAATAGTCTAGGGCTTAACCAAACTGAACTACATCTGCTATAAGCTCTAGTTAAAAATTTTTTGTCATATGATTTTCAATTATTATCCAATATTCGTCAATATGTGATAACATGCCTGCTATCATATTTCTCAACATAAAAGCAAGAAAGACATGGAAAAATTAGTTATCAATAGTTAGTTAATTAAGGTCAATGAAAATACTTTTAGAAGTTACATGCATAATAATACCCGCACATAGTGATTATACACAGGCTTGAACTATGAATTTGGTTACGATTACTTAAACGGTCTTAAATTTAAACAGCTGGAAATAATCACGATATTATATCACGAGGAATACTAGGCTATAAGGTTACCGAATCAGCTTCTGAAACTCTTAACTATGACTTTGGTCTTTTTTAAACATTCATTCATTAAAAAAATGTATTGAATATTAATGAATCTTTTGACAAAAATTATAATATAATGATACCTTTTCCAGGCAAATAAAATCTTCGCAAATTCGAGGAAAATCAATTACAAAATTCGGCTATTAGTTTTAAACTATCTCTTAAACATTCTAACCGCAATTGTTTCCAATGATGATTTGCGCAGGTTTCCCGTAATTTATAGTTTCAATTTGATAACCTGGGCCTATTCTGCTCCTTTCTTCAGAAAGTATTTAAAATGACTTAAACTCGCTGTTTACTTTATATCGTTCTTTTTTGACTAGAGTGGTCATGATTCACTTTCCCCTGTTTTTATTCCTCTTTCTTTCAAGAGATAATCATTAGTTAATTCATAACCGTGGAAATTATTTATCAAAATGTACCTGTTTGAATATTAAACCAATAACATATCATGTCATCTTCCTTTAAAAATGTTTAAACGTTCATATCTTCCTTATATAACTGTGTTTAAATGCTCAGTTTTATTTTACTTTAAAGTAAACATTACTAATTGGCCAAAGATAATTTGTGAGGGGTTAACATTTTAAACACTGTCCTCAATATTTAATAGAAATTTGCACAATTGCAAGTTTCGATTTTAAGCAGGTATAATGAGAACAAGAGTAAAAGAAAAAAACATTTAGAAGAAGTTAAAAAACATCATATAATATATCTCTATCTTAAGGTGGTATGCAAGCTATTTATTAGGATCTTTACACATTCTTGTCGAAGAATGATTTATATATATATATATATATCAGATTTTCGTTCTTTTTTATCCAAAAGTGCCTCTTAAAGCATAAGACTTCGTTCCCATCTCTATAAAATTGATTTTTTGGTAGCTCAGCTTGAATTAACAAGATTCGACGAAAGTCGTCTTGTGTCTTCGTACCCTTTATTGCATCCTTTCCTTTTATTCCACCTTACCTCCTCCACCTTGCAATAGTCGACAGGGCGCTCTTTCTCAGGAGAGGATTTTACGATTTTCCGTCGTTCCAGCGAAAGACTCCAATGTCACACGCTCATGATTGGAATGTAATGAAAGCTTTGGCCTCTGCTGCCTGGTAATATTGTTCCCCGAAAGAAAAGGTCTCTATATGAAACGCTTATACCTTCGCAATGTTACCGACCTTGCATATTTTCACAGAAATTTTTTTCTTAGCCTACTGTAAGCTTTTTCGTGAGCGTACGTCCCCCTGTAGTTAAGGGTCGCGTCGGAAAGAGATTAGCATATCGCCAAAGGAGTGGTCCATATAAACATAAAATTTGTTTTTCATACTGTTGTCTGCATCATTTCAATACATTTTATTTATCCTATCTTAAAACTATTTTAATTATATGTTTTATATAAATATTTAATTAAAAAAAACTCGACTTCTAGCATGTGATGCTCTAAGTTTAGAATTCTTTTCAGAATTAGTACTGCAATAAATGTGAAAACATTACCTTCCAAAAATATTGAATTATTTTGTTTCGCCCATTCCAAACGAGTAGAGTAAAAAAATGCAAAGAAAAGGCCACGTTCAGTGAGGAGAAGAAGCAAATTTTACGACTCTAATTTGTATATGATTGGTTCGCATTTAAATGCAAGGTAAAGCTTAATATCCTATTTATGCCAAAAAAATATACAGGCGTATTCATGCAGTCTACATAATGATCTAATACTATTAAGTGTTAAGGAAAAAAAATGTTACATCGAATAATATTTTTGTATTGATAAAACTTTATTGGTTTTTACTAGACAGCTTTATTGGTTAACATTGGTTCGTTTATTTTATAGCGACATCTATTGTTCACTACATTAAAGAATTACGTCGGCCATGATGGTTAAATATGTACTAGACTACTAATACTTTTCCTATTTTTAGAAAATTTTCAGGAGATGTGCCTCTTAATTACTTGTTATTCGTGTTTCTACTTTTATTGTTTAGACTAAAAGAAACTATTAATGTATCTCAAAATTAAACTATTGCTACTGTTCATCATTGCTGAAGGATTTATAAATTAAAAGTATTTGCTTCCATTAGACTTTTTATCGCATTTTTGCGTCAAAATTTGTGTTCACGTTGCTTCACTAACCCCACTAAAGTTAACCTTCATCCCTTATTTCCTATCTGTAATAATATGGAACTGATACCAAATGAGGCGAACTAATAACTTCCTCTACATCTGTATGAATAAATTAAGATTCATGATTTGCAGAAGTTTTTCAATGACCTGCTCAGCCCTGCAGTGTGCCTCACGACGAATTTCCAGGGATTAAATGGCTTAAAAAACTGAAAAAACTCATTTATAGGGCCATGAAAGGCACTTTCTTACACAAAAGTTTTGATACCATTTATTTTCAAAGCCCCACGGAAACAGCGCACGCACTAGTATAGGCGCATACGCACCCCCGCGCCCTTCTTTCCCACTTTAAACTTCCTTCTTCCTCCCCGCCCGCACTTACTTTCCACTCTCCTTGCTCTCATTTCTACTACCTATCCTGCTTAATTCCAGCACTCCACTATAGGGGAGGCCATTTCCGTTAATTTAACCGTATTCCCTCCCCCCTCCCGCCGCCTCTCTCCCCCTCTCACGGAGCCATGCGGCTGGGGGCTGTCTTCTCCGTCTCCTCCCTGATCCCACTCGCTTCCCTTTCCACCTCCCCCTCTTCACTCCGCCTCGCTCCACTTACACATGATCCCATTTTATTTCTTCCCTCAAGTCTGAGCGAATAATGAAAAGAGTAAGGACAGTTGTGGATCCACTACTTCGGTAACGGCGATGTAAATGCTGTTCTGCAAGTATTATTTGCAGCCATTGTATAGACTATGTAGTTAGAACTTTCTTGATAGTTAACCGAACTAATAATGAGAGGTAAATTTTAGAATGTTAGTATCATTTGCATGTTGTAGCGTGAAAAAACAATTTAAATGGTAAATGATTGTCAATTATTACACGGGAAACGTTTTCGAAAAAATGTATGCTTGATTTACATTTAAACTATTACTAACGTATTTTATATCATTGAATAATTGAATTCTACTATTTAATTTACGTCCAGAAATCGTTAGCTATTCTGCGTAATTTTCTATCTAGCTGAGAGAAAGTAATAAATTGACGTCTAGTTTAAAAGGGATAAACTAATCTCAAATATATTAGTATTTAAATCAAGTCTGTCGTTATAAAATTCCCAATTAAGGGGAAACGGAATGTCTGTGAGTTCTACCGAAAGATTGAAAAAAGCAGAAGAGGGAGAACACAGTGAAGAAAACAATCACGATAACACAAGGTTATCTTTCAATTATTTAGAAGGTCACTCATTATGGTATTATTTGAACTTTTTTCTTTTTTCTACTTCAATTCCAAATCATTTATTTCGGTAATGACCAGTTGAATACACTGAGTGATATTCATTCATAGAACAGCGTATGACGCGTTTTATTCCAAGTAATTCTGCTGGAGTTATCTCATCTGTGAGAGAATCAGATTAATCTCAGCTTAAAATCGAATTTGAATAGTATTTAGCGCATGTAAGTTCAATATTGAAATCTGAGACAGTTAAACTTTTAACTTCCTATACCGTCTTTTAACGATTAAAGTTAAATTAATAACAAAAATATTTCAAGGGTTAATCAATTTTTCTCAAAACAAATCAAATTAAGAATTTAATAAATTTACTGATATTTTCTCACACCAGAATTAATTTAATCATTTCCTCACTTCTCACTTGCAGTCTCTTCATACGTCGTTTGGGCTTTTGGCCTTCCTCAGGTCAGACCAATCTGACCAGAAAAAGGCTATAGAGAAGGCCGAAAGCTCAAACATTCTTTATTGTGAGTGTCCTTTTACGTGTTCTCTATTTTATTTTGGGTTTTAATGTGCCGTCCACATGTTATATTGCTCTCGTGAGTTCATCTTCATCATATATATATATATATATATATATATATATATATATATATATACAAGAATTTTGTGAGAGTATCACGGACGTTAATAATATTGGAAATGAAATTCGCACTAGTGGACAAAGAAAAAAACACAGAAACATACAAAAAAGAAGAGAAACTCACTTCGTTCCGAATTTTCGGTAGTCCACCCTACCTTTCTCAGTTTTTTCCTCCTCATTCTTGAGAAAGGGTGCGTAGACCACCGAAAATTCGAAAACTAGTGAGCTCCATTTCTTTTTTTGGGTTTTATTGTGTTTTTTTCTATGTGTATATTATACATATTATTATTATTAGGTAATCTACCGGTTGAGGTAGGTTTTTGGATGGACACAACTATGAAATAAACATTTTGTAACTCCAAGCAAAACCCCATCCAGCAACCTAATCTACATCAGGTCTCTCTTTATCTCTGTGTACTTCTTTCCTCCCTTCATCCCGTCAAACATCCCTATCCTGTTCCTGCCCTTTCCTCGCTTGCCCAACATTCTCCCATCTATTACCTTCTTCAACATTCCGCTACCGCTCAATACGCCTTTTATCCATTTTTCCTGCCTCCATAGGATTTCTCTCAACAAACTCCTCTCCTCACCCTCCATCACCAGTACTTCCTCTTATGTTTTCCTTTCGGTCCATTTCACCTTCTCTATTCTTCTCCACACCCACATTTCAAAAGCCTCCAATCCACAATATTTTTTCATTATTCGTCTTCGATAAATTTATTTTGCTATAAAAAATCATAAACACAGTTTTCAACCCTTATTAGGTCAGTTTAGTAGGCGATGGTAGAGTTCACCCAGTACTAAGCCCAACGGCGTGTGAATGTTCACAAATCAGGCTAGGGGGGGCAGTTTCTTTCTCTGTATATTTTACATTACATAAACAATAATCATCTGCACATCTTTTCTACTATTTTGTAAATAAAATATTTGAGTTTAGGTGCTACCCTATTATTGTCAAGTCCTTGTTTATCTCAAGTAATTGTTGTTTATCCTTCGCGTAGGTTACTGCCCAGTAATTACCCGAATGAGATGGGTGATATTTGCTGCGAATACGATCGATCATGGAAGTGTATTGTAATAATCACGACTAAACATTTGACGGAGATGAAACCAAAGGTAAAGATTCACTGTCTCGAAATGGAGCAGCAATGACGTAACGTGTTCTCTGGGGTCCATGTCTCCTGAAACGATAAATTCCTACCTCCCTCCCGCTCCCCCTCCTCTTTCCAGTGCTCATACCCGCTCCTCATCCGACCGCAAACGAATCGCCTGCCTCCCCGCTCTCCGACCGCCTCCGCACCTTCCTCTTCTCTCTTTCCCCTCCCTCGCCTTTCTTCCCCCTCTCCCGGCGTGCACCGAAAACGCCTCTTCCACGTGACCCCTATCCGTCTTACGACCCATTCGCCACCCCTCTCTTTTTCCCACCCCCTTTCATTCCACGCCCCCCCGCAGCACTTCATCCCGCCCTTCGCCCCGAATTTCCCTCCGCAAATGGAATTAGCCCCTGTTGTCGCCTCTTCTTCCTGCCAGCCTACCGCTTTTCTTCTTCCTCCTCTTCCGCCCACCCCTCCTCCCTCAATCCCTCTTTCCTCCCTCGCCAGCTTCCTTTGTTCCCACCCCTATCCATTCTCCTCTTCCCCTCTCCCACTCTTCCCCCTGTGGTTCCTCTCTTGGAAAACAATGGGGTTTGCTCCGCTCCATGTCTTCTGCTGTAATATTTATCTTTAATCTCTTAAGATTTTTCTCCGAGGATATTTTCCGAAGCGGGATGCCCTTAAAAGAAAAATGGTTTCTTCTCCCCCCCTCCCTCGATCTCCCCCTCCCTCGATCTCCCCCTCCCTCCACCTCCCCCTACCGCCTCGCCCCTCTCGTTCTTCACGAAAGAGTGTCCCTGCTCAAAGATCACGGTCACTCATTTTCATTCGTGGATGACGTCCTCTTCTCTGTTTGACTGGGACATGCAATTTCTTTCTTTCTCCAATTAGATATCTCTGGGAATTATTCGAAACCTCAGTCTCCATACCAAGCATGCCGCGGAATATTTGAAGAATGCTACTTGCCCATATGAAGCAATCATAAAATTTCCAGAAATGTATGAATGCGTTATTTTCTTGAGTCAAATTTAATTGGTTCACGGAAACAGTGTCTCAGGTTCAAGGTTTCCTACTTTTTAATTTTAATGTTCTACCACTTTAATTTTCGGCTACTTAACATTCACTCATGCCTAAATGATAGATATACCCTACGCTAAGTGTGTCAGAAAAAGCTTTTGGTCCACCTTACCTGTAAAATCAAAGTATTTTGAGATGATGGTGCATGTTGCAGTGGGAAGACGTGGTAGTCCAACGGGTAGAGCCCCGGGATATTCACCGGAAGTCCCGGGGTCGACTCCCGGGGACGGCTCTGGGCACCCTCGGCTTCTTACAGGCTGTGTCATTTTTCGGGTACTAGGTCTTTCCTGGAAACCATCGGCGGCAGAGGGAAAGGAGTTGCCCCCCCCCCTTGTTACTCGAGTGTGAATTTCACACGCTGTTGGACTTAGTATTATGTTAGCTCTACTCCCATCTAACCCACCTTCGGATTGATAAATGTGATGCTAATTTACTTGTTTTCTTTCTCTTTTCAAACCACTCCATTCCGAATTTGCCAAATTTCGGAACATCTTTTCCTTGTAATCCTTCAGCCAAATGTATTCCGTATTTCCCCAGATTTTTGAAATTATATGCTTTAATGTCTTTTTAAAAGTAAAATAAAATGAATTTGGCACTTCGCATTACAAATTATAAGGTACAAGTTGAAAGTTGAAGATTTCTCCTCGCATCCAAATCCTGTTATATACATGATTTGTACAAAAATTATCGTGAAACGTTTTGTAAAATTGATTTATTTCAGACATCGCTACAAAGCCTCAATACCCTTCGTGGTACATCCCTTGACAGTCGACACACACATTTGCCCTTGCGGTTTTTCCAGAATTTGAAGGCTCCCTTCCGGTAGGCGGATTTTGGAAGGTCCTTAAGGGGACCCGTGTATGACGGCTTGACTTAAGGTCCCGTGGCGGCGTCCTTTGGGAGAGGGAGGATTTCACTTTTTGGAATAGGAAATTGTCTGCTGGTGCCAATTTGGAACTGTAAGGGGGTTGGGGAATCGTCGCGATGTCTGTGCAAAAGGTCTTCACAAACAGAGACTCGACTCTGCTCTTGGTTGTCCGTCCCAAGACCTTCGGGAAGACGAGTTTAGCGCAGATATTTCGCATATGCCAAATTTTCAGTGATAACAGTGTGTGCACAGTAATCTTATAAATGCTAATACGATCTTTTATCGTGCACAGACTTAACCGACGGTCTGAATTCAGCACTTCACGCACACGTCGGGAACAAATGTCTACCGATGCTTTTTATACAAACCTAGTATATGGGAGCCGACTCATTTTAGAAACTTTCGCAACTTGAATTGATTAATGGACGCGGATAATTAATGAACGTATATACTCTAGGAATAACGAAAATCTGAAGGCTAGCTTTCCTTACTCTCCTCTTTTGGTCTTGAGTGGCTCGAAATGAAATGAACCTCCCTTGTTTTTATACCTATATTCAAAAGTGCGTATGTCTCTCGCATTTTATTCGAAAAGAGTGGATGCACTGAGTTTGTTATCCTTCTACTCCGTTTTCGATTTCTCAGCGGTTGGACCTTGTTAACCCATTAGAGGCCATTAAAGTAAAGATTAAGATACGTGTACGGTGGGAGTGATAGGAGGGCATACAAATACGTTTCGGTGGACTAAGATTTACCTTTCCTGTAGGCGTCTGCCATTCTAATTCTAACGCATCAAGAACGTAAAAAAGTGACTTTGCATGAAAGCGCCTCTCCTAACTCTGCTAGAGTGAACCGCTCCGACGGAATTGGCCAAACGACTACGCGTTTCTCCTTCTACGGGTGTGCACTTACTCATAAATCTCTTATGCCAAGTAAACAAAACATTCATTCTCAGTCAGAATTGGCTGGTAATCAATCAGACACTTGTTAGCGGCTATTTAGAGAATAGAATAATGTTGTACAATTTATACAAAAAGAGGAGCATGCGTGATTGTCCGTGATGAGTAGTATTCTCAAATGCATTTGTTTTGGGTAGTATTCTAAGTATGCGTTTTCTCAGCTCACTAGAAGGCACTTCTTTGCACCTGACCAGTTTCCTGAGCACATTTTTGAAAATATAGTAACAGGACCTACACAGCATAACAGAATAATCCGTCGTGGAAAATAGCAGTCTCGGAAAATATACTAGCAGGGCCTACATATGAATTCTGCTTGCAGAAATGGAATATGAACAAAATTGAACCCCAGAGAATATGGGTGAATGATACCTACACATATCAAGATACTTTTGGGCTAGGTTTTATGGCCATTATTTGCAATGTGAAGCTCCTATGTCTGTCTATTAATATATTTGTGCCTGGAAGCATGAGAAATCTTCAAAATGCCGCGGCCATGATTTCATGGCCGCTGAGAAGTATTGTTTTTTGTTTCGTACGGATACCTTTTATCCACTGGAAAAACGTAAATTCCAGCGCTCTAAATATTGAGGAATAAATTCTCTAAGTATTATGCTAACGGGAGTCAATATTTTATTTGTTCTTATAATTTTTTTATATGTTCATAATACCAAGATACGATAGTCTTTTTATGTAGAAATTGCGTGTTCCAATCGAATTTATTGAATGTATATTCCCGCCTTTAATATTCTAACCCTTACACTTTGTTTGAAAATTTTGGTAAGGATATTACTCAATTTACCTCTGTGTTTAACATTCTACCCGCCAAGCCGCCTTCTTTCCATGTAGGCAATTCCTTCTTTGTTGTCAGGTATTAGTGGCGATTATTTTTTAAGCCTGCCTAATTGGTCATTGTTGTTCGAGTGACAATATAATTAAAATTTGCCGCCGATGATTGTGAGTGAATTCTTGATATGAGTATTCTTTCATCTTGTTTAAATCAAGATATTGGTGTACATTGAACGCAATTCCATCTGTCAGTAGTCTAGAGCCGTTGCATAGGGCAATTACAGCGTTTAAATTTCTTGACTGAGTGAATATTTTACCTGAGTGAGTATTTTATTTAAAGACAATGTGGTGTCATTCCAGAGGGTGTATGAGGAGTACGTTCAACGAGGACTGTACTTAAAACTAAGTAGAAATTCTATGAGGTAGTAAACACGTTCCTTATATTGATTATATTTCAATGATAAAAATAAAATAATGGTAACAATATTTGGCCTTTTGACTGAGAAAAAATAGTATTGTTTTTGTTGCCGATAATGAATTTGTCAGATTGTATAAGATTCCTTTTCATCTGGGTTAAAATCAAATGTTATGGAATACAGCTTAACTCGATAAACTTCACGGGATATATTTATATACAATGAAGAACCATTACAATTAAATGTTTTAATAGTTTTTCGAGTCTTCTTATTAAGTACGTCTTTAATCGTTTTATTATTCAGATTGCCGTCGATATTCAATTACCTTTCAAAGAGCACTCTAATTTTCATTACAGCGTCCGTGATGACCTTGAGTGACCAGTCAATAGAATGGCTCTTTTGATTTAATCAATGCCAACTTTGAAGTGAATGAAATACCCCTTTCTTGGAATATGAAAATATTGGTTCACTTAGACGGAAAAAGGTCTATATACACGCACTATCATGTCGTTTGCATTAATTACAGTTCAATACCTTGTGCATGAATATGGCGGAAATTCGGTAAAAGTAGACTTGAATCCTCCATTATTTGTGCTGAGAAAAACTACGCTTCCGTGTAAAAGTAAACAATGAAAATGTACGTTTGGCAAAAAAACATGAAAACGTACTGTTATTCAAGCAATGAGTGGCATTTTAACAACCAAATTCATATAATAAGGTTCTTTCTAAGCAGGCAAATAATGCATCGTAGCCTTCTCTATCTCTTGTTTTTTTCTAATGAATCCGCAGCGTTCCTTTTTCTTCTTCAGCACAGTGTATGCTCCAAACATTCCATGAAGTTCGGCTCTACATTCAAGTGCTTTTCTTGTTTTAGTATTTTTGTGATATTTATTATTATAAGGCTACATTGTAAGTATATGGTTCAAAACGATGGATAGAAACGGGTATGGTCTTGCAAAAGGAAGCAGGGTGATCATCAGGCGTTGCGCGTAAAAAAAGTGCAGTTTAAATTAAACAATTATATAATCTGTCAAACTACGTGAAAATAAATCCATTTGGCCGTGGATCTTTAAAACTTGAGCTTTATGCCGCGGACCTCAGCCCATGGTAAGAGGAAGCGTTTGCAATCAAGCCATTTGGGATCGACAATATTACAAAATAAACCATATTTACCACCAAATATTACACCTCATCAAAAGGCAAATTATTCCCAGAGCAATATTTATAGGTAGGTATCCTTGCAATTTATTACCAGGTATTGCATTGGCTGGAAAAGTTATTTAAAAAAGGTAACAAACTTAATATTTCAAGAAAACTAACAACTTTCTGTATAATTTACACAATTACAGCACATAGTCTACGTAATGTACTGATAATGAAAAAAACCTCTTATTCATGGTTATGGCATACATAGGAAGGAGCAAAATCAACGGTGCCTCAAAATATAGTATTTAATAGATACATGATTTTTTCCATCATCCAGTACGTAATTGCAGTTTTTAGGGGAGGCGACCGCCAGCTATGGTCATTTACACCATGAGGGATGAATGGGATTGGAGGAAGGGTGGAGAGAAGCCCGACGTCTGCATTAGCCTACTCTTAACGAAAGGCGACCAGGGGTCCGCAGTTTAATGCCACATCCGACGGACGGCGTTCTCAATCAAAGTGCCCTCCACAAGGAATGCCTCAAGTAGGGTTCGGGATACCATTGAGAAATATCGGCCGCCTCCTGAATTCGAACCCAGGTCCTCTCGGTGGAAAGCCAGTAAGTTAGCCACCGCGCAATCCCGATAATGAATAGGATACAATTTGAAGCACCATATGACTACCTATTTTCGAGGCAATTTTGAGACGCCGTGGAAATATTCTGGAGTTGCATGTGAGGCGTTCGTTACTGAAATTATATCCCATTAGATTTTGAGACGATGGAGGAAAACCTGGCTGGAGAGACCGGGGAGGCTTTCCTTTAGGGGCCGGAGGAGAACGAGGGGCTACACGGAGGCTCCGGCGCAAGAGGAGGATTGGGGAAAGTGGAATGTTGGTAAACCTGAGGAATAAATCCAAAGAATTCTTTTCCATGTAATCATTCTTACTTTGAAAGAAAATCAGAGGGGGCATAGCGCTTCAGGTTTGTGCGCATAGCAATACTATGTAAAATGTCAAATAGTGTATAAAATCGGTTTTCTTTCTTTGGAGGAATAGTCACGAGTTAATGTTATAATCTCGATTGATAGAAAGATGTTATTATAGATATTTTAATTGAAATTTGCTTCTTTAGAAGTGAACTCCGTCCGAGACTCTTGGAATTCATGTCGTTATTTTGATTTTTAGAGTGACAGCTCCAATTGGGAAAATTAACTTTTTCTGGTTTAGTTTAACTGAAATTAGCATCTCAAGGTGAGATAAATGCACTGTGGCACATCCAGTCAGTATATCACTTAAGTAAAAAAACAGTACCTAGTTATTTGGCTAGAGCAAAGACGTAAAATTAATAATTTAAAACCTTGTTGAGTAATGACGAATTCCCGTCCACAAAAAATATAATTTACCCTAGTTCCTGGAATATCGGATTCCAGTTACTCGAAAAAGAGTCGTTTTTGTCTTTTTGTAGCAACCCGAATCAAAATATGGGTTAATTTCATCAGCCCAGTAATTTCCCAAGGTTTCTCAGCAGCTCTGTGTTTGTCGGTAAATATCCCCCCCCGAGGAAGAAGTTCTTCGGTAATATTATTCGAGGAAACTGTTGCGTCAAATATATTCCTTCAGGCACCCGAATATGCCGCGAATGACGCTTTGGCGAATGACCGAGATGGAGGATGAGGATCACAGGCACTGTGGGAGAGTATGCCGCAAGGGGGCGGGCACCGGGGGGAGGGAGGGGGTCCCTCTTCAACGGATGGCTTACTTCCCCGGAAACAGCTTCGTATGACCCGCAGGGTCACTGTCGTGGCAACTACTATCATGTCGGTCAATTGGTTTGAATCGTGAAGACCTCCCCAGAATGTCTCTTCATTTCAGCTCCCATGTCACCGTCTGATAGGCAAACCCTTACCTTTCATAAGGAGTTCAGTCTCCTTCTCTTATTATTATTATATAACTCTTGTTCCAATTAGGCAATTGTCCTGGCGGCAACGGTGAAGTCTGGTCAACAATCACTTCTAAAATGCACATACATGCATACACAAAAATAATGAGAGAAAATCATTTTATAAACAACGACACTTAAAAATTACCAACCGCACCTTTACCATAATACATGGGCTAGGTTCACACCATACATACAACGCACTGTCCATCACCACATTTCGTCTAATATCAAGCAATCTTCAATTTCATATACCGTTCAAAATCAGGCGTCATTGGCCCATCATTGACTTCGCAATACAAGTTCTCATCCCATTCACATCACATAACAGAACAATATTTGTAATAAGTAAAATAGTATAATAATCACTGATCGATTCCATTCAGCAATAGTTCTGTTTCAAAAAGAGTATTTTTTTCTTATTTGTTTTCTGCGTTCTACTTTTTATTTGCAAAATGTGGTCGTTTTTTCCCTTTAAGTTTGGTTTTTCTATCCCTTTCCATAAATCTTCCTAAGCTTCGTCATTTTTTTTAAAAATTCTATGCATCACGCCTAACATACTTCTATTTTTCAAACTCTCCCGTCTCAGTATATCCAACATTTCCGTGACACCCCTTTCTTTTGTACCTTCCGAGTACATATCTTGCGGCCTTCCTTGGAACATTATCTATCTTTTTAATATGTCCCTCCTCATATGGATCCCATAATATGGATGAGTATTCAAGGATAGGGCTAACCAGTACCTTATATGCTTTTCCTTTGGTGGTTACGCTACTTCCTTTTCATTTTCAGTTTCTCATTACCCAATTAAGCACTTCAAATGACTTCCACGACGCATTATCTACTTGGACTCTCCACCCAAGATCACTAGTTAAGTAAATGCCTAAATATTTGCGATGGCTGCTACCTGGGATTTTCTCTTCAAAGAAGGTGTAAATATCCTTTTATGCATTCTTTTTATTTGGAAAATTAACATGATTACTCTTACTAACATTAATACCCGCATTAGTATTTGTAACCCAGTCCCCAAGGCGATCGATGTCATATTGTAGTATTGCGTTGTCATTTACATGCGCTACCCGTCTGTATACAATACCATCATCAGCAAGGAGTCTTATTTGGGAATGTAAGCTATTTGGTAGATCGTTTACGTAAATTATCAAGTGTAATGGCCCTAGAACACTGTCTTGTGGAACTCATGCTATAACGTTCGCCTCTTATGGAAATACATCCCCTATTTTAACTTTTTGAATCCTACCTGTAGGAAATTTTTTTTAATTACAAAATTCTCAAACCCAATAATGACGACTCCAATTTTAACAACAACCTATCGTGAGGCACTCGGTCGAAATCTGCCGAAAATGAACGATTACTAGATCAACATCATTTCCTTCATCTATTGCGTCGCGGATAAATTGGCTTAATCCCAAGGGTTGCGTTTTGCACGAGTATCCCATTCTAAACTCATGTTGGTGCTTGGATAGCCATTTATCTCTTGTCCACCATTCCCACTCCTACCCTTAGAGCACTAGATTCTTGAGACATATCGTGAACTTTTCCTCCGCAATCTTATTTCCCCAAATTTCAGTAAAATGAAAGGTAATCATTAAGTTTTACATAAACATAACGTTTCATCCAAACTAGTAAACGGATGAAGGTTTGGCGTACTTCTAGTTTCAGTTGATTTACTTGATGATAGGTAGTAAGTTAAAAAGTAATACAAAATATTTAGGAGTGCCATGAAAAAAGTATTTTATGAGAAGAGTTGGTTTAAAAACTAATGTTGTAACAAAGTCATTATTGGTTTCTCTCGTTTAATAAACTAGGATGTTATTATTTTGTATTTGAATAGGCGTTTGAAAAAATTTAGATGCAATGGAGATAATTTAACACTTCTTTGGGAAGTTTCTGTCGAAAATTTACAATGAAGATCGCAATGAACTACAAGATGCGGAATTCTCCACGAAGTGATACCAAGATAATTTTATAGAATCGTATAACATAGTCCTTTTTTATTAGATCGACGAAAAACGACAATAATATGTTAACTACTTCATTTATTTACTTTTACTCGTTTTTCATGGTTTTATGTTTATCATATATTCGGTAATGGAAATACAACCTGAACGTAAATATAAAAATGCAGAAAATATTTATATTTTTATGTATCATAATTGTTTATATATTGTAGCAGGTTGAGTATTCCACGTCTTTGGATTCATGAGAGAGTTGCCTCATATCGAATAAGATAGTGTCACTTTGTCGTATTAGAAAAATGATAAAATAGAAAGAGTGAAGCACAGAAATGAGGCATAATTTTAGGTGGTTATGAAACAGTTCAATAAAATTCCCTTTTCAGATATAGCATCAGGTAATTCCGATATCACTTTAATTAAAGAATGAACATATAACTTCTTCCTGTTAGTCGGCCAAAAAGTGGACCTCCTTGTGATAGGAATAGGTAATGTCAAGATCGTTTGTAATTTATTCACGTTCCCGTCAGTGTCATCGAATAATGAGTGCCCAAAGAAATTAACGAGTTTACTTAACGAGGACATTCTATTCGCATGTGCATAAAATGCCACCAAATGTTGAATCCTTTACGTCAATAGCCTTTTTTCCGATGGTGATGCGCGTTAGCGTGCATTTTTCTCGGTGAAATATCGCCTTGGAGACGAAGTCTGCCGATTCCATTTATAACGAGGTTTTCCACTGGAGTGTGCACCTTCACAGTCGTCCGGTGCGTGTCGCCATACTTTATTTCTCCGTCTATTCAATGTCCTTTGCCCCAGACATCCAATATCGGAGCGATATTCTCGCGACCCTCCTTTGTAAGCATGCTCCCGTTCCAGAAAGGAGTCCCAAAAACACGCTCGCTATTCCTCCGTTCCGAGAGAGAGAGGATAATGCTGGAGACATCAGTCTTTTCGAAAGGACACGGACGTAAAGCCACGCCCATACCATGTAGCATCTGAAGCAACGGGATCAGAATTCCACGGGAGAGGTTAGCTTAAGCATCAAGATCTCCCGGACGGAGAGGCTTCGCTATTTTGCCAATAGTCTTGGCATGCTCTTTATTCCAGCATTTCGCCTTTTAGACGTCTACCCAAGGTCTTGGATTTTACCATATCCTTGTCTTGGCGGCATAAAACATTTCGTTTTTCTTCCCAATTCTTCTCAAATGTTGTGACTTGGTTACGATTTAATGTTTGATAACACTTCTTTGAACAGGCATACACGTTTTCATAATTTGTGAAGGGACCTATTTCTCTGAACAGTCGTGTTTTGACACCTAAATCAAGAAATTTTTTCGTTGTACTTTTTCAGTTCTTTTGCTCCATAATCAGTCAATAATAGAAAATAATAGATAATTTCGTTCGATGTTGGTTAAAATTATAGATAAAATAGTAGGATTGTGCAAATATAAATTTTGGATTGTTGTTTTTTCATTCAAATAAGCAATTGAGTTAGATACCTAGGATTATGTTTTGGTCGCAATGGCTAAAATGAATATATACATCATAAAACCCAAACGATTCACATGTCCCAGGTTTGAATTCACTGAATTCAATTTTGGTTTCCTTAGAAATATCATTGTGGAGAATTCTGTAAGTGTTCATTCCTCGCCCAGTTTTGCGCATTTGAATCGCATTTCAAACAGACTGAAATTGTATCTCGGGTATTCTATCTGGTAGACATTTGACCAATATATATTATTCTTAGTTCAGACATGTTTGAAATTCCTGCTCTCATTCATTCACGTAAGAAACGTAGGCCTCCGTACAGGTAGGCATGTCAACGCGGGCACAGGGTGAGGGTCATTAAAGGTCGCGCACAACCGATAGTACTGTATTTCATGAAAGCCCGACGCGAAACCGTACCGTTGCCACCTAATTTTTTGCCGAGACAGTCCTTATCTAAATCACTTCCGAAAATGCTACGCTACATGTGAGAAAACCCTGGACCTCCAGTAAGGAGGATAAAAGAACGGAACCGAAGGTCTTGGGAGCTTGGGGGGAGGGGTGTGGGGAAGATGAGTTCCACACGTGAAGAGGTTTTTACGAAATCGTAAAACAGGATGGGGTTGATGGGGAGGTGCGGGTGAAAAGGGGGGGGGGACGGTTTGAGGAGGGTGAGAAGTACCGCGGCACAATTGGCTTCCCTCCCCCCCTCTTCCGAAACCCGGAGGCATGGAGTTCGTCTGGATTGGATCGGTTTTTATTCCGCGGGTCCGAAAGACCTAAAGGGCGGCACACAATTCGCCCTCGGCCGAAGGGGAGAGAGGTGGTCTTATGGCGCACCCACCCCGCCGCTCCCTCTCTGCCGGGCTGAGGAGGACGCTCTCGCGCATTCTTTCATTTCCGTTCTCACCAGCGGCTTCCCTCCGGAGTGGTAACGCGAGCTGCGGCGAGGGCGGGGCATGACCCCTCTCACTTTTGGGACCGCTCCATCTTCAGGGGGCCGCCGCCCCTGGTCTCTTCCGGCCGGAACGACTTTAAAGCTGAAACTGCCCCCCGCGATTATATGACCCAGGGGTACGGAGGGAGTAAAGGACGCGTCTGGGGGTTGGCGGTTGATAAGCATCCTGGTTTTGTGTTTTATGTTTGTTTTTGCGTCGTTAACTCACGGGGAAAGCACGTGGCCAGCTCAGAGAATTTGGTGACCCCCGCAGTGGGATCCCCCCACCCTTTCACTCCCCTCCCCTCCTTGGCGACCGTCATCATGCGTAGATGTGGAGCGGCGGACACTTCATCGCTGCGGAGGCGGTTCCTCCTTTGGTTTACGCGAAAATAGAACGTTATGTTCGGACTCCCGTTGTCTATGAGACCCTTTTTCCACCTCTTTCATGAAGGCCTCAACGATCCACTTCGTTTTTACGGTCTCTTTGGGACCGAGGATGAAACAGCTTTTTAGGTTTTTTGGAAAAAGTAACAGATGCAATTAACGCTTTCAGTTGCGTTGTGAAATTCCGTTGAAAAATGAAAAATTTCGATGGCCATGCCAGCGAAGTCTTGTAAAAATATCTCAACCTTCATTTAAATTAATTGCATCTTTATATAGGATGCTCAGGAATCAATTTACGGAAAACAGTTTTGAGCACTAATTACCTAAAATCCAATTATTAATTTGCAAAATATACTGTTTCTCAAGACATTTATAATTAAGCCTAAACATTGGAGATTAAAAAGAATTATGGTGGGGCTTCACCTGGAAAGACCATCAGGATGTAAATTTGACAATTCCTTTTCCTCAGAAAGCTTTGTTTAATTTAAAATGGGTACCAAAAAGACCATTAGGTTGGCGAATTTACGAGTACAGTAGCTTCTTTAGATACTTAAATTTTAAATGGTCATATGATGTTTATCATGTAGCAGGGGAACATTTCCATAAGACTAAAGTCCTTCATAAACTCTCTGTAACTTTCATTCATCCCCGGGGAAATCTTTAAGGTCATCTGGAATATAGATTAGTTAAAGGTTTTTAATTTCGGGATTATATTGGGGACAAATTCGAGTTTGAAAATAGAAAAAGTAGTAGAACGCCATGCTTTGGGTAATGGAATTACTATTCCCTCATCGCCAATGCGATGCTTCACCTTTCAGCGTGAACGTTGCATTTCTGTGGAATAGTTATTTTAACCTCATCAACTTAATGGAAATTTAGAGCCTGACTTCAGGAATGAAGAGAGTCATAAAAGAGCAACATTTGAGGGGAAGCGACGCATGTGCACCCGTTGCAAGGGGCGACCCCATTTCATTTGTTCCGCGCCTATTGCTGGACACGCGATGGCCGCGTCTTTCCCTTTTCCCTTTTGAGTTTTATTGCTTCACGCCCTACCCATCCCTACAGCCATCTCTCTCCTCTCATATATACATCTCAAACCTCCCTTCTGGCTTGCATTGTGTCTTTAAGCAACCATCTAGCCCTACTTTTTCTATAGTAGCTTATGGAGAAGCATTCGTATTCACTTCCCCTCGGCGATAGATCATCAAGGCATTCTTGCTCGTTTTATTGACTGAGCGAAAAGCAATTGTTATTTTTATTCCATTTATTGTTTTCTATGAAAAATTTATCTATCATACGTGTGGCATTGGCTTTATCTTAGAAATTTCAAAAAACAACCAAATTCGTGAACGTGACGCAATAATTTGTTGATAGCCTATGCTCCAATTCTCTCTCAAATGCAGTGCCCTCTCAGTGTGATTTAAGAGAAATGTTTCTTATTTCGTTGGCAAATTCATTGACCACTTGGTAAATATATTCATATCCGGCATGTATTGGGTGAGCAACTTTATGATTATACTTAACTAACTGGAATTCTACCCATTAGCTGAATTCTAATAGATATCAATATATAGATAGACAAACTTATTAAATGGTGACTCTTGTATCCCTAGTTGTAAATGGGATCACATATTTTACCTATTATAAGTAGGTTTCTTTTAGATAAAAATAACTCACCTTTCCAAAAGTTATCAACTTAATTACTCATAAAACCAACCGAATATAAGAACTGATGGAATACATTACAACGGAATGCAATACAGCAATTTGCATGTGAATACATTTAGATGATTGGTCCTTTCGGAATCGCTGGTATTGGACTGAACAACGGTTACACTCTATTGGAGCAGAAAATAATTCTTCATTAGTTTCACGGCCAGTGGGTCTGACCAGTCTCCCACAAATGGACGGTATTGGAAAACATTTTGGCATGCTTTAAAATCAATACGTAGGAGAAAAAAATTGAATGGCCCCTTTAAAAAGTTAAATTTCCATAATATATGATATAAGATGAATAGAAATGAATGGAAAACCGAATCGACGTGGAGATAAGTGAAAGAGTTACAAGATGATTAAACAGAATACTAGTATGCAGTTTCTTACCTGTTTAGGGTAGGTTTCCGATGGGTCTTGACTAAGCTCAGTGTTGTACTTCTAAGATTTAACTAACTTTACGAAAAACATATCCTTGAATCGCACATTTCATGCTACAATAATTCAGTTTAAAGCTGTCTATATCCTTTATTCTTTGTTCATTTCTTTAATTTTCTTCAACATTTTCCTCCTTCTATGTCGCTTTCTCAGCTTTGTGTCCCCTCTATCACAGCTTCAGTAACTCATCACCTCTTGGATCCACATGTCCTGCCGTCTTCGAATTTCCCCAAATACTTTTTTTTCGTACCATCCTCAGAAGTACATCATTTGTATTTTTCTCTCTCCAAATTTCAATTTTCCACCTAACAACCTGTATTTATTTTTATAACCCTAGTTCTCTGGCCACATTTCCGCCAAAAATTTCCTTACTAGGGGTGAACTACCTGTTCTAGCTTGTCTCTTAACTTTATATGTTTAACTTGGAATTCCTTTCCCTTGATACTCCTGATGAGTGGAATAATGATTATAATTTGTATTGTTGCAGTAAAGGTAACAGGTTAGAGTTATTTCAATATCTGTCACCGAGAGAAGCTCATTAAAATTAATAGCACACATTTTAGTCCTAAATTAGTGAAAACCATGCATGATGGGGCATCATTTTCTCTAAGTATACTAGTACACCATCCATCACAACGAATTTGAACGATTTAAGGCATTGATTTCGTAATATTTAAGCCCTTTTGGGATAGAAAGATTTATTTGCATGTCATGATTTGTAAACTATTTTGATACGATGATTGGGGTAATATATGTATCAGTTCTCGAGTGATCATTAAGATCATTAGAATCAAGATTACTAATAATATACCGAATATTTCATTTCTAGAAATATAATTATTAACATAGTGTAACTAAAATGTACTTACTTTTTTATTTATCAGTCAACTGATTTTGTTGATTATATAGATCCATTAATTTCTTCATAGGTTGAAAGATAATTTTACTCGAATTCAAATGGCATTGAAGGCTTAGATAAAGTCCTTCCTGAAATAGTAATGAACTAAAACAATAATTATAACGGGAGATCCTGGTAGCTTTTACCAAATTTATCTGTTGCTTCAATTTTTCAGGGTGACAAGACAGTAAAAAATATAAATGGAAATTAACAGTAACATATATTGTGTTATATTTGCAGAAATTAGCCTATATATATATATATGTATATATATGTATATATATATATATATATATATATATATATCGATGATGATTGATGATGCGGAAGTACTCACGAGAGCAATATAACTTTTGGACGGCACAGTAGAACACAGAATAAAACAGATAACACGTAAAAGGACACACTGTAGATGATTTAAGCTTTCGGCCTACTCCGAGGCCTTCTTCAGGTCAGACTCTGAGTCTGACCTGAAGAAGGCCGAAGCCTCGGAGTAGGCCGAAAGCTTAAAACATCTACAGTGTGAGTGTCCTTTTACCTATATATATATATATATATATACGGGTCGCGGTGGTCTAGCGGGTAGAGCGTTGGACTGCTGACCGGAGGGTCCCGGGTTCGATTCCCGGGCAAGGCACTTTGGGCACCTGCAGCTCCACCCAAGCTTGTTGATTTTTCGGGTACCAGATCTTCCTGGGAAACCATAACCGGCACAGGGAAAGGAACTGGCCCCCCTACCCTGATGTGTGAATATTCACACGCCGTACAGGGCTTGGTACATGGGTGAGCTCTACCATCACCTACTAAACCGACCTTCGGGTTGATTACTGTGTTTTATATATATATATATGAACATCGTAATTTCAGGGGTAAAGTTGATTTGTATTTAAAGAAAGAGCAGACAGTACTTTTTCACGCTATTTATGTTAATACATCTGACCAGTTTAATCTTAATTAAGCCCGAAGATTTATTATTTATGTAAAATCGGTTTTATTCATTCAAATAAATGGTGTGGGAAGCCATCATGTCTGTTTCTTCTATGAGTATCAAGGCCTAATTCTTATTATATGACTAATAAACTAAGTTTATATTTCCTTATTATAAATTAAAGGAACATTTGTCTGCATTGTTTCTTGGGAATATTGAATTTACCACATATTTAGCAAGTTGCGTCAAGTTTGAATCAAATACTTTGTATACCCTATGAGAAGATATCCCACCACAAATTGATATTCCTTAGTTTCTCTTTATAGTCTCCGGTTGTTGAGAGAATAGAAAAAAATGAAATTTCCTTGTCCAGTTTTACTGAAATCGCCTCTCTTTCCTCAATATTTTACAATTTTTATTTCAAAATATTTTTGCTTTATGGTTTTCCTGGCTTACTAAAGGAACTATATCCAGGCAAAAAACTAGGAAGTTCAAAATTTAATAGTAGAAATCGTGCAGGTAACTACGGTTAAAGAATTTTTACGGGATATTATTAAAAACGATAGCTGGCGTATTTAACTGAATTGTGTACATCAGTACGTATATGTGCTACAGAAGCATTTGAAAACGCCAAGAAAAAATTTCTATGAGTAGTCATTAATTTTTGACGCAAACAGCTTAGGCGCATGGAATAATTCGTGATTTTTTATTGGAGTTAAACTTGAGTAGGCGTAGTTGCTTCAATCACTTATTTAGATTAGCCAAGTGATACATGCAAAAGGAGTGATTGACACACAATGTATCATTATGGCGCTAGACCATATAGCAGCATTATACCTTTAAAAGGCGATGTTTTCTTACCACGAAAAATTATATGTACATCCCATTTTAAATGGAAAACCTTGTCACAAAATAAATAGAAAATTATTGGATACAAAAATGTTAAAGTAAAGAGGGTGAAGGTTTGCAGTTTGATCTGGTCACATGACTAATGGTACTGGAAAACAGGCCATGAAAATGTTTGCATTCGTTCCTTAAATATTATTGAGCAAATTTTCCCCTACCCGAAAATTTTGGGAGAAATTTGGCTGAAAAAGGCATAATGATATTTGACAGTGGGATCAGTGTTTCTAAGCTTCACAGCAAAAAATGAGGTGGTGATATACGAGGTCTGTCCAATAAATAAACAGAGTGTATAAATACTTTATTTTGCAAAATGTAGTCTACATCGATTGTACCATTTGAATTACTCTCCATTCGTTGCTATGCACTTATTCCACCTTCTTTTCCACTGTTTGCAGCATCCTTGGAAGTCCTCGGCAGTTAGGCTTTGTAGTTTTCTCATCGTTTCTTGTTTTATTATGTCCACATCTTCCCAGTGATATCCTCGGATCAGACTTTTGCATTTTAGGAATAGTAAAAAGTCGCAGGGTAATGAGTAAAACCAAGTAAATGAGTATGACCAAGGATAGTGACTGTATTTTTTGACAGAAACTGGCCGACAATCAATGCTGAATGTGCAGGTGCATTGCCATGGTGAAGGATCAATTCATCATGTTCGGTTAAAATAGTGTGCACTCTTGATTTTTCTAAATTCAGTTCATCAGCTATCATTCGAACAGTTTCCGACGGTCGGTAAGGACATGGGGCCGCACATGATCAATGTTGTCGTCAACGCAGGTGGTTGAAGGTGACGGCCTTGCATCATGCGTTGCATTATGACCTTTAGCAGCTGTCAAAATTTCAGTAATTTATTGGTAACTTCACCAAAAACTTGATGTTGATTCGTTGCTCCGTGATTTCATCAATTTCTATTTTCAACAAGCAGTAAAAACAAGTGTAACAGAAACTAACATTACTGGAACCATGCGCTTATCTCGCCGATCAGCCAAACATAGACGGCTCATTGAATCTAAGGCAATTCGCGCTGCTAGTGCGTGGAGTATAGTCCTCGTCATGGCCGCCAGATTGCACCAGCACATTTATTGCACATACCACGTTTATATTGTAATATGTTTGGATAATTTGATGCCAACAGTGAAATCAATTTCATGAATAATACTATGAACGATTTAAGTATTACGCCAAAAAGTTTCAAAGAAAGTTTTTTACTTTAAAATTTAGGACCGAATTGACCCATAAAAAGATATTAATAACGGTTAATACTTTTAGTGAAATGACGTTAGCTTCAGTCTGACGAAGTGTTTCGCTGAACAGTACAGAATATGTTGCCTGCTCCCTTAGAGCTTTTAAATTTTTACAGCCGAGCCATTCTTTTAACATTCCTGGGGAAAAGATATTATCAGATAATTTTCAATTGGCTAACACTTCAATACCTTATAAAAGAACGAAAATATGCAATCAAATGAAAGACTTACTATTTGGGTGATACGAAGGAGTAGATAAATAAAAATGCATTTACGACTCCCATTACCATAGCTCGCCAAAACAAAGCCTTAACTCGCTCTCTCAAAGCTCTCACCTCTTCTCCATTATTCTTTGATTTAACCAATCATTCATCGAACACCTTTTCCTTGTCACAAATCAAACTTCTCGTGTGTGAGCAGCGGCAAAGGGGCGGAAGAGGTCGTACCCTTGCGGCCATGCTCTACTTCCTTTCGGATCCCATGAAGTCACTCCACCGTCCCGCTAGCATTGCACCGTTTACTTTCCCTCGTCTCCGAAATAATCCGTGCCACAAGAGACCTTCGAATGCACCCAGCAGCCTGCAGAGTCGTCGCGAGGCTATCCATAATATGTGAAATCGAATTCGACCCCGGGAGGAAAGTGGCGGAGGACAAAATTCTTGAATCTCACGGGGAGGAGGGGGTGGGGTCGTTCGCGTCGGTTGCAAATTATTCGCTGAGCGTGAGATTGGGGTTGAAGGGAGGAAGAGGAGTCTTCGCACTGGAAAAACTACATACCTGTAACGAGAGAGTGGGAGGGGAAAAGAAGAATCCATCAAGAATACTAAGCGCATCATTTTTTGAGGGAAGTACGTTTCAAGGATTCTTTCGATTTATAATCAAGACTGTTAAAAAGAAAACAACGGTGTGGAATTATAACGACGTAATACCTATGAAGTATAAACTACACGCGATCTATTAGAGCACCGTTGAAATCAAATGGAATTTGATGCGCGACTGTATAAGGGGACACGAGGTAATTGCATTTACAAAAGAATACCAACAGCGAAAAATGACGTAAAAATGATTGAATTATACAGAGCATGTAGTAGACGATATATATGCGAGGATTAAAGGATGATCACCTCCCATTGTCGTAGGGGTCGACGACACAGAGTTTCGTGCCCCTGAGTGCATAATACAGTGGTTGCGGGGTCAACATTTATTGCGGACAGTTGGATCACTTGGTAACTTGCTGATAGAGCGGCCGGTGTCGGTGAGGTCGGACGCTGGTAGGATAAGCACGGGGACGCCCCCTGGACTCCGAGAGAGACCGGCGGGGACAGGGGGAAGAGTAGGAGCGGACGAGGGATGTCGGCGCTTCTGGTCTCCTACGAGGGAGACCGGAGAGAGCGCGGGGAAGGACAAGGAAGACGCCTCTGGTCTCCTACGAGGGAGACCGGAGAGAACGCCGGGAGTGCAGGGGTAGCGCTTCTGGTCTCCTACGAGGGAGACCGGAGAGAACGCCGGGAGTGCAGGGGTAGCGCTTCTGGTCTCCTATGAGAGAGACCGGAGAGAGCGCGGGGGAGGACAAGGTGCCGACACTCGGACGCGCGAGCTTATAAGGCCTGGCCCGGGTACAAAGGGTGGCCTCGGTCATTGCCCGAATAACGGAGTAGGCTAGGGTGCAGCGGAAGATGATGAGCAAGACCGGGTGACTAAGGCTTGATAGCGCCGACTGGCGCCCACCTCCTGACATGTCGCGGGTTTTGGGTTTTGCCCGACGACACCATCCCTTACCTCTGTGCTCGATAAAATGGCCTCGATGAGTGCGTTCTTCCTAAAAATCGTCTTTTCTGTCAGTGCTGACAAATTGTGTTGCTAAAAGAAAAAACAATATCAATAATCAAACCTTGAATGATAAGAATAGCTATCTTCGGTATTTTAAAATGCATTTCACCGAAATAGATGAATGTTATTGCTTTGGATACATTATTCTTGCAGACTTCTTTTATCCAAGGTGAATATCATAGCATAAAATTGAGCAAACAAAATTATGGATTTGAAATTATTCTATTGGAAAATGGTTACCATAAATTCCATTACATTTTAAACTTAATGATCTACAAGAGAGAGTATTCAAAGGAGATTACGTTGAGGGAATTCAATTTCTTGCCAAAAAAGAAAAACCCGCAATTATTCCAAGCCCAATCGTTTAAAATGTATTTCTGCTATATGCAAAAATTTGAGCAATATTATATTACGTCAAATACACGTGGGAAGTAGTTTTCCAAGGCAGGACGGACCAAAGAAAATCAAAAATATCGCTAGTGATTTTTTTTATGGCAAGCTATGAGAATATTCTTCTTTAATGAAATAAAATTGGAAACATGAAAGGTGAAGGGAACATTTTACTGAATGGTGAACGATGGAGTAACAAATCACATGACACCCTCGCTGTGATTGACGAATGGTGTGTTAATGAAGGCTACGACATAGTGGAGGGGTTAGGGAAAAAGAACTGCAATATGCTAAAGGCATCGGAGGTGTTTTACGAAAGGGGTTGCTGCACGGGATTAGAAATGCCTGTTTGAGGACTGCGAGTTAAATTGTAAAGAAATACTGCCGCGGATAAATGAGGGGAGAAATAAACCAGTTGATTTTCGGGAAAGAAAGAGGGACATTCACATATTCCGAAAGAAGATAATGACGAAAAAGAGCGGTGAATGAAAGGCGCTCGGAGCCGTGAGTCAAGGGGCAGAAGAGTTGGGAGGTGAACTGAGGATCGAGAAACGGGAAACTGTGAACGATTTCGAAGGGATTTGACCCTCCGACAAGTTCGCATGCCCTGCCCTCCTTCTTACCGTCTTCGCTGCGTTAGCCAGGTAGCTCGTCCCAACGGTGGGAAGGTTGGTCAATGATCCCTCGCTCTGGACGAACGGAAGAGGTTTTTCGGAAACCTTCCTCCCTTCCTAACCGAACGGAGCTACTCCATCTGCTAAGGTGCTTGAGTATTCCAAACTTCATGCTTACCCTCTGGGAGGAAACTCTTGAAACGCCAGGAAGACATTAACGAGGTCTGATTAAATAAGAAGTCAAATTAACTGAAGTGGACATTTTCTTTCTCGGTTAAGAATAAGTGGGCTGCAACAATTTTTTATGGATATGCAAATGAATATTAATTATTTCTGAAAATAAGGCTTGCGCTTTCATTTTACCGTTCTCTAAGGGAAGCATACATTATAAAACCAATTGTCCTCATTTAATATGCATGACAAGTTTTGTAAATTTTAATAAATTATTTGAATCTTTTGGATTGCCTACTTCGGCGACGCTATAAAAATTATGACGAAATTAGCTGTTTTCGCGAGTTTTGATTACATTACAGACAAGAAGAATGATGACCTTAATGTCGGATTTGAAATCCTTTCCAATGTCCCCCTTTGACTTCAATTACTCTTACGCTAAATTAAGTGTGTAATATGGGGCTTTCTAAGGTGACGAAATAACTTTGGTATTATTTATATGGGGCATCTAATCCGTGAATTCATTTTATTTCTCAGTTAATCTAAATCGGTATTTCCTTCAGAGCTTCCGCTGGTTAGAATTACATTAAAGATGTACCTTTAATAATGTATAAATGACGACTGTAATTAGAAAAAATTAAAAATTATCCATAATTGAAACAAGTGAAAAAGGCTGTATTTTACATTTATGAGCATCTTAATTGAATATTAAAAGCTGAAGAAGTTTCCAAGAAAGGAAGGAGCTTATATAGGGGGAGTTTTTAATCATTCATGAGACCTTACTGAGAGATATGGAAAAGATTAGTTTGAAACATTAATATATTATGTATCCTTCATTGATTAAAACCTTACACTACTAAGTAATAATGGTTTGAATGCAAGACATTTTGCATGGAAAAGTTTTAGGCACACCAGCAGTAATCGATAGATTCAGAAAATAGGTTTTATATGTAGGATTGTTTAATTTATTGTAATATATTAATTTATCACTGAGTATTATTAAGATCGTATCTAAGGCTCTAGAAACTTATTTACATACATCCATGACAATGAGATACCGAATGAATGAGGAAGGAGAATAATATTTCAAATTAGGGTGCTGCTAGTGTCCTATATGGTGCATAGACAGAGAGTATTTATATCGCTCAAAATAGATCAATTTCTCTTTATCTTCATATTAAATGAAATAAGTAATGTAATATTAATTTGAGTCTCTTTAGAGTAGGTACCCTAACTGCAATGAAACATGAAATAATATGGTGGCATTTAAATCAAATAAGACCTTTTAGGTTGACAAAGTTCCCGCGAGACTACTTAAAGGTTTGGGGAAATGTACAAGTAAAAGTTTTTATAATCTAATTCGTGTCATTAATCAAATGGGAATCTGGCCGGAAGATTTTGTGAGATCAGTGTTAGTTCCTATTCCGTAAACGGTAAAGGCTACATCATGTGAGGACTACAGAACAATAAGTTTGAACAGGAGTTTGGAAATAACTTTGCAGCTTCCACATAAAATAACTTATTTATTTTCTACTAGTTTCGCTACACTGTAGCATCTTCAGGAACGTACAAAGAAAATATTCTTTTTTCACACATATATATACTAGTCCAAGTTGGTGTGGGTTGGTTGGGGGGGGGGGACCGACGCGCTGCCTGGGTGGGGGCGGTCAGAGTGGGTGAGATTGGTTGACTGTGAGTAGCGGGGGCTAGGGAAGGATTATGGAGGGACGTTATTCGCAGGGGGGGGTAGATGGCCGTAGGCGTCATAAGGGATGAGTTGTGGAATGTCAAGGAGAGGGGAATGGAAGGGAAAAAGGTGGTCGTTTGTTAATGTTTTCTTCTCCCTTAAGGCAGTTAAGATCTCCAATTGTTCCTTGATGTCCAACCTCATTCCTTTCTCCTCTTTGTGTAGTAGCTTTGGTATGAAGTCTGCGTTGTGGCCTGCGCTGATGAGGTGAGCTGCAAATTGGGAATTCCCTTTTTTGGTACTGAAGTCCCGCTGCCCGGACGCGGAGGCTCCTTCCCGTTTGTCCTATGTAGGATGCCGCGCAGTCCGCGCACTCCAAGCTGTAGACTCCACTTTGGTCCAACTTGTTAGTGGAGTCCTTCACTTTGGGGAGCAGGTTCTTCATATTGTTTTCACTGTAATATGCCGGTCTTATGTTAAGGTCCTTAAGGAGCTTGCCTATTTTTCCGGAGGTAGGACTTAATATCTAATCTACATCTACATCATACCCCGCAAGCCGCCGCAAGGGCGTGTGGCGAGGGGTGTTAGGTCACCACCCAAAAAAGGAAAAAAGAAATACCGCATTACTGTAAACAGCAATACATTACTTAATGGCATGCGGGAAGGGTTTTAACACAACACACAGGAGGTTAGTGAAAGTGTATGCAATTGAGTTTAACTAATTGTTACCTAGACGCCGAGGGTGGCAAGTGGCATTTTTATTATATCCGAGTGTGACCCTACAGTTGTTATCCCGTATTGTCCGTGGGAAGAAGGAGTCCTTGAGTCTGCTAGTCCTGGCATCTATTTCCCGAATTTTGTACACATGATCCAAGCGACCAATGTATGTTGGAGCGCGAATAATTTTCGAGACCTCGGTGCTGAAACATGCGGATCTGAATTTATTTAGTAAGTTTAACCTAGCATTGAGTCGTCTTTCTTCCAATGATTCCCATCCCAACTCCATAAGCATTTCAGTGACGCTTTTCGTTTTATCGTAACAGTTTTCCACGAGACGAGCTGCCCGTCGTTGGACCTTCTCAATTTCCCGAATGAGGCCTTTTTCACACGGATCCCATACGCTACATGCATATTCTAAATGGGGCCTTACAAGAGCGTGATAACAACGTTCCTTGACCTTGGAGTCACTTCTGCCGACAATGCGTCTAATAAATCCTAATTTTCTATATGCTTGCCCGCAGACTTTACGTATATGGGTCCCCCAAGTTAAGTCTTTAGTGAATGTAACACCTAGGTATTTCACCGTATCAACTACTTCAAGGTCAACTCCAGATAATTTGTAAACGAATCCCGTGGATCTTTTAAAGAAATGTACCACCGAACATTTATTAAGATTTAAAGGCAATCCCCATTTTGAACACCATTCATTAATGCTATTTAAATCACGTGCTAGAGTTAAACGATCCTCATCCCCAGATATCTCCCGATAAATCACTGTGTCATCCGCGAACATCCTTATCTTACTTTTCACTTCGCGGTTCAGATCGTTAACAAAAATCAAGAATAGTAACGGTCCGATAACACTTCCCTGAGGAACCCCCGAGGTTACTCGTACGCTGGTAGAACTAGCGCCGTCAAGGACTACCCTCTGTTCCCGGTCTGAAAGGAAGTCTTCAACCCAATTTATTGCCCCCTTGTGTATACCTGCGCCCTTTAATTTATGGATGAGTTTACCATCCGGAACCTTATCAAATGCCTTTTGAAAGTCTAAAAAGATCGCATCCACTTGCCTACCACTTTCACCCGATAAAAGTAAGTCATGTGTGAACAATCCTAATTGGGTCTCGCATGAGCGGGTTTCTCTGAATCCGTGTTGATTGTCACTTAAAAAGTTAATGTTATCAAGGTGTCTCATTATGGAACTGACAATTATGTGCTCTAAAATTTTGCAACATGTAGAAGTGAGAGAAATGGGTCTGTAATTGCTGGGGTCCTCCCTGTCACCACTTTTAAAAATAGGCGTATTTGCGCGGTTTTCCAATTCTTAGGGACTTTGCACTCAGTCAGCGATTTGTTAAATATAAATTCGAGATACGGGGCGATGTTAGGAGCTAAGTGTTTTAGCACCCTAGCTGGTATGTTTTCGGGACCCGGGGATTTGTCTGGTTTAATGTCTTTGAGCAATTTGGTAATTCCTTGCTCGTCCGCTGTTATTTTTGCCATGGGTTCAGTATATATTGTTTCTTGGAGATACGTGGTGGCTGCATCGTTCGTGAAGACGCTCTGGAAGAATTCGTTTAGAATGTTGGCTTTACCCTCACTGTCAGTATGAATGATATTGTTGCAGTCCCTTAAGCAAGCCACGGTTTGTTGACCCCCATTTACTTCCCTAACATATGACCAGAAAGCTTTGGGGTCAGTGTTCAAATACTCGCAGAGTACTTTACGCTTAAAGTCTTGCAAAGCGCTACGTAATTGTGTTTTAGTTTCAATTTTGGAGGATCTATACTTGTCCAAAAGCTGTTTATTGTCCAAGGGTGATGAGCTCAGACATGCTTTCTTTACCCTAGAGTGTAACATTCTCTGCTTTCGAAGGGCTTTTTTAACGCCTTTGTTGTACCACCTGGGGTCGCGATTTGCTTTAACGTATTTTACAGGGATGAACTCTGTTATTCCTTTTTGCATAATTTGGACAAACTGTTTCCAAGTTTCTTCCACGGTGGCAAGACTTAAGCGCGTTTTGAAATCGTGTAGTGAAGAGTTTAAATGGCTGGCAAAAGTTTCAAAATCTGCTTTGTGATAATTATAAATTTTTAGGGCTAACCAGTACCTTATATGCTTTTCCTTTGGTGGCTACGCTACTTCCTTTTCAGTTTCTCATTACCCAATTAAGCACTTCAAATGACTTCCGCGACGCATTATCTACTTGGACTCCCCACCCAAGATCACTAGTTAAGTAAATGCCTAAATATTTGCGATGGCTGCTACCTGGGATTTTCTCTTCAAAGAAGGTGTAAATATCCTTTTATGCATTCTTTTTATTTGGAAAATTAATATGATTACTCTTACAAACATTAATACCCGCATTAGTATTTGTAAACCAGTCACCAAGGCGATCGATGTCATATTGTAGTATCACGTCATTTACATGCGCTACCCGTCTGTACACAATACCATCATCAGCAAAGAATCTTACTTGGGAATGTAAGCTATTTGGTAGATCGTTTACGTAAATTAGGAAGTGTAATGGCCCTAGAACACTGTCTTGTGGAACTCCTGCTATAACGTTCGCCTCTTATGGAAATACATCCCCTATTTTAACTTTTTGAATTCTACCTGTAAGAAATTTTTTTTAATTACAAAATTCTCAAACCCAATAATGACGACTCCAATTTTAACAACAACCTATCGTGAGGCACTCGGTCGAAATCTGCCAAAAATCAACGATTACTAGATCAACATCATTTCCTCCATCTATTGCGTCGCCGATAAATTGGCTTAATCCCAAGGGTTGCGTTTTGCACGAGTATCCCATTCTAAACTCATGTTGGTGCTTGAATAGCCATTTATCTCTTTCCCACCATTCCCGAATATAGTCAGCGATTCTTTTTTCCATTATTTTGCAAACAACTGCTGATATATTTACCGGTCTATAATTCTTGGCCATTGTTTTATCCCCTTTCTTGAAAATTGAAATAATGTTCGCTTTTTCCAATCGTTAGGAATGGCATTATTATTTAAAGTTACTTTGAATTGATGTCTCTGGTACAAAGCTTTTGCGATCCCAGTTTTAGAATGATAATTGATGTATTATCCGCTCCCGCTGACTTATTTTTCCCCACCTTACTTATTTGTTCAAAAAATTCGAGCCCTCTACGATGATACCGTTTGGTGATGGTAGTGAAATTAAAGGGAAGTGATATTAATGTTCCGAGGCAAAGCGTCAATTGAGGTCAAATTAATGACATGGATGTTGAATAAGGAGTTTAGCAAAGAGTCGTCAAGACGTTGATATGGAAAGTAGTTATGTACGGCGCGGAAACGTGGTCGCTGAAGCAGGAGGGTAGGCGTAGATTGGAGGCTTTTGAAATGTGGGTGTGGAGAAGAATGGAGAAGGTGAAACGGACCGAAAGGAAAACAAATTAGGAAGTACTGGTGATGGAGGGTGAGGAGAGGGGATTGTTGAGAGAAATGCTATGGAGGCAGGAAAAATGGATGAAAGGCGTATTGAGCGGTAGTGGAATGTTGAAGAAGGTAATAGAGGGGAGAATGCTGGGCAAGCGAGGAAAGGGTAGGAGCAGGATAGGGATGTTTGACGGGATGAAGGGAGGAAAGAAAACACCCCAGAAATGAAGAGGGACCTGATGTAGAGTAGGTTGCTGGATTCTGTTTTGTTTGGAGTTACAAAATATTTATTTGATAGTTGTGTCCATCGAAAAACCTGCCTTAACCGGTAGATTACCAATAGATAAAAAATGGTAACATTCGTGGCTTTTTGCCTCGCCCTCTTGAAGTAGGAAGCTTTCGGTATGCCTTTTTTCAAGCATTTGTTGGAAAACATTCATAAATCAGCAAAAATCGAAAGCAGGAAATTACGTTAGTCAATCTCGTTCCAAGGGTAGATGATTTGGCCGATCCGAGACAGAAATGTTGACTCAAAGCGATCCCTAGCAAAGTGTGTTCCGTTCCACCGCTTCCTGCTCGCATTCCGAGAGGGGCATCCATTGACCAAACGGAAATTCTCTCCGTGTCTTTTGGAATATCTCCCTCTGAAGGACATCATCTAGGTAATTTCCTGCTAGGAACGTCTACGTTATGCCACTTGAAAATATATCGCGTCGTTGAGTCGACCTTTAAGGCGATGGTTCAGGGAGTAGTGGCATTGTTAAAGAGTCTCGGCGACAACTTGAGTGGCAGTGGTAAGGGAAGATGGTGCTTCAAAAGGGAAAGAGGGAGAGTGGGAGGAGGGAATAGTGGAAAGAAAGCGCCAGGAGGGAGGAGGGGGTGAAGAGGGTGAAACAGGCGGGAAGAGGAGGACGCGAGGTACGTTGCTAGGCTGAAACGTAGAGGAAGAATAATGCGATAATTCGGAGAGAGAGAAGAATAGCTGAGCAGAGAATGAGGCAGAAAACAGAGGAAAGTGTGACCTGAGAAAGAATGAGAGTGAGGAGAAATGTGAGGAAGTGGCCTGCTGCATTGCAATTTGCTTTATTTAGAAGGAGAAGGACTTCAAGTTTGTGAGACGGAAGCTGACATGGAGAGGTTTAATACAAGTGTATACATGTTTATATGAATATAAACTATAGATGTAAAATCATTATATATATATCTATATATATAATGTGAATTCACTAAATAGTCATAGCAAACACAGAAACTAAAACATATAAAAGAGGGACTCACTAGTTCTCGAACTATATATATATATATATATATATATATATATATATATATATATATATATATATATATAGTAGGAATGCGCGCTATGAATCCAGGTCTTTATTCTCGCCAATTTATGTTTCATTGGTATATTATTTTCAGTGTTTCGTATTTTAATTCCACTTCACAATATTTGCAATTTGCTATTGTGTCTGGAAAGAATTTCAGTTTTGGTAGATAATAGCGTGCTTTATGCTACTTCCTCGATTCCTGCTTTTCAATAATATGGAGTGCTACGGAGAGAAAGGAAAACAATTATATCTTGCAGCGTTGTAGTGAAGTCCTGAGTACTTTCGGTAGAACATAGAGCTTCAACGTAGACGGCCTGCAAGTCACAGGCACCAAAGTGTCGTAAGTTCCTACTGTGCCTGAAAGTTTGGGCTGCCTGGATTTCCCGAGAGCATTTCAAAGACTAACAATGGGATACAAAATAAAAAAAGCATAATACTCTCCGATATGAGAATTCATAGGAAAAAAAAGAGTTGGAAAACAAATGAAAAGCTCGTGTTTAGCAATAAAAAGAGGCTCATTACTTCTAACTCATCCAATAAGGCACAGAGAATAAAGGTGATGGAAATCTTTTGTGTGAAGTATACCACTGTGCCGTAGCGAGAGATGAGCAGTATGCCGAGCAGAGAGCAAATTGCTGGAAGCTTTATTGATGTGGTTCTACAGAAGGATATCCAACCTTAAAAGAACAGAACGGTTAACGAATCGAGAGGCGTTGGATGTTGGCGGAGAGACCACCGATGGGAGCCGTCACGGGGCGGGAGATGGCCACAGGGAGGGACGGACTGACGCACTTGGGTCATATGCCGAAGGAGTGTGGTCGGTTCAAATCAGTGGAGATTGCTCGATGTGGTCCACCTCTAGATGAGCGCTGGGAAGATCGTCGACACCTTGGGTGTCCTCAATGGAGAGGGACAGATGGACGATGGGGTATCTCGGATTTTTGACGCCGGGAAACTTGTATGTTAGTCGACTTCCGAGGTCGGTGACGCTTCCTTGCTTGTCCATGATAAATGCATCGAGGGGCGAGCTGTTGGGGATAGGAGACAATCGCAGTCAGATGAATCCTCCTCACCTGCCACGAGTAGTTCTCGAGGGGTTGGAAGCCCCTCTTACAAGAATTGTGAGGCGAGGGCGTAGATGAGGTAGTCGGGGGAAGAGGGGTCCTGAAAGATGAATCATCCTCATTTGACGAGGTCACGGAGACGGGGATCGGAGGTCGTGTGAGACTAGGCAAGGTGGCAGGTACCTTAGCTACTCGTGGATCGGCATTCGAGACAAGGAGTTTGGGGTCGTCAGTCCTCTTCTTTTTCGGATCCCTTTCTTCCGTTGACGATTTTCCGGTTGACCTTCCGACGATTCCGTTGACGACGAGGGGGATGCGGGAGACGGACGGGAGCTGCCGGGGCCGCACCTTCGATAAGAAGCAGCGACCGCGGCCTCTCCTTCGCAGCCGCCTCGGGCTCGTCCATCTCCACGGCAGCGTTCGGGTTGGAGGCCATTGCCTCCGCATAGCTCTTCCCACTGTGGTTACGAGGGCAGGCCATGTGCTCGTGACCCTCTTGGTTTCAGAGAGCGCAAGTGCGTTGCTGACCCTCATAGATGATGATGGCCCGGTTGCCTCAGATCTGGAGATACGAGGGGATATTTCTCTCGACCAACATCCGCACCAGTTCGAAAGAAAAATGATTGGGCTCTCGATTTCCGAAAGAGTCCAGGAGTACCACTCTCCAAATACCGGCGACCAAAGCATCAGTCTCCGGCTAGAACCAGACTTTATAATTTATATTTATATATTATATTAAAATAATATATATTTAATTAACGTCGCGTAAATACGCTCGCCTTGCAAGGTGATGTGAAGGCGAAACCCCCTACTCCCTAGGAGGTCAGCCTCTTCAAGCTAGATTAACGTCGAGAGGAATATCCCCTCCTACCCCCGCATTGGCGGCAAACAGCCCATCATCACTTTCGAGGGTGGGCGCCGCACTTACGCCCGCTGCAACCAAGAAGGCCGCGAGCGCAAGACCTGTCCTCGAAACCATGGAGGGAAGAGCCAAGCGGAGGCGATGGCCTCCAACCCGAAAGCCGCCGTTCAGATGGACGATCCCGAGGTGGCCGTGCAGGAGAGGGTGGGGTCGCTACAACTAATGCTCCCCCAGCTGCTCCCGACGGTCCCCCGCATCCCCGTCCACTTGGAGGGAAACGCCAGAGGGACAAATGTCGTCAACGGAGGGAAACGATCCGAAAAAGAAGAGGACAGACGACTCTGAATTCCTGGTTTCGAACATCGATCTAGCTGTAGACCCTACCACCTCGTTCATTCTCTCACGGCCCCCGTCTCCGTGACCCCATCAAAAGAGGACTGGTTATCCTTCGTCCCTCCTTAACTCGCCCACGTCATTGACGCTTTCTCCTCGAAATTCTTGAATCACAGACTTCCACGGACCCCCGAGAGCCACTGGTGACAACAGGGATGATGTATCCAATTGTCTCCCATCCCCAACGGCTGGACCCTCTATCCCCTTATCATGGACAATAAAGGAAGTATCACTGACCCAGGAAGTCGACATGCGTACGAGTTTCACTGCGTCGAAAGTCCGAGATACCCCATCGTCTTTCTCCATTGAGTAAAGCCAGGGAGTCGACGTTCTTCTCAGCGCTCCGCTAGAGGTGGACCAAATCGAACTATCTCCCCTGATATATAAAACAGTTTCTCGCGTAACTTGGTGGAAAATCTTCATACTGACGTTTTTATATATCAAACCACTTTGCTTGACTTGCATTTTTACCTGATGATGTTATGCTATAACGAAACCTGGATCGTGAAAATAAAAAGTTTATGCGGAAAAGCAAAGTGGTTTGATTTATAAAAACGTCAGTATCTCCCCTGGTGTTTCCCGACTGGGCCCCTTTATCAGATAACCCCCAGTCCGCCACTCCGGCCCTCCCTGAGGCCACCACTCCGGCCCTCCCTGAGGCCACCACTCCGGCCCTCCCTGAGGCCACCACTCCGGGACGGACCCCGGTGGTGATCGTTCGAAGAAGTGCCCCCGTGGAACGCGCCTGCTCTTCGTGAGACCACGGCTGGATCTTTCTCTTCGGACGAGGTCGGGGAGAGGGGCACGGCGACCACTCGCGCCCTCGCGCGTCGACCCCTGGGACGAGACGTCTCGGGAAGCGGAGAAGCAATCGTATCCTTTCACCGATTAAAATTATTTTTCTAAATATTGCTGGCGTCTGCAGGGAGAGGATTTTGCTGACTGTCATTTTGGCAACACCAACCTTATCCGAAATGACCTTCCGTTCTCTCACGCTCGCCGCCACGCCTCGGGTCAAGTAACGTCCGTTATCGTGAGTGTCATCCACATCACTAATTTGTACGCTCTCTGTGGCGAACGCGCGAGGGCAGAGCGCGAAACGTATTTTAATGAAATTTTCCTCGCCTACCTGTGTTCCTTCTCAGGAAAGGCCATCTTGGGTAGGGATTTTCATTCCATCTACCTCCAGTAACATACTATCCAAGCCGGGCTCTCTTACTGATGCTCGACTCAATTGGAGCGATCGGCACCGTGCGTTCTTTTTGCGCTATTCCTGCACCCTTCACGCGATCGGGTCACAACTCTCGTTGGACCCGGATTGAATACTTTTTTCTCTCAGCATTAGTTAAGAACGATGCCCAGACAGTGGGCATCCTTCCGCTGACCTTCTCTGATCACTGCGTACTGATCATGAGTGTTACGTGTCCGGACAATACCACGGGCGCGCGCGCCCACCGCCGCGACACCGTGTGACGCATGGGTCTCTGAGTGCTAGAGTACGCGGCTAGCCGCGACTCCATCCGCACCTGGGTGTGCGAATTGATCGTGGCACCCCATCCCAGTTCAAACCTCACCGGATGGAGGGACGATGTATTCAAACCCCGCATCGTCACCCACATCAAAAGGCAAACTTTTGAGTGGCGCTGAGAAAAAAAAATTCACCATCTTCTTCTACCGCCGGGCGTTGGAGGAGCTCCTGCGTAAGGATGTTGCGCCGGAGAGTTTTCACGCCCGAGTGTCGTCCCTTAAAAATATTATGTTCGGCAACGAGCTCCAAAAATGCGCTCTCCATGACTTTCAAAAAGAACTGGACACATGAGGCCCCCTAACGCTATTCCAGCTTCGGCGCTGGATGAAATTCAACTCCGACTTCGCCACAGACAGAATCCCTGTCAGTCAGTCCGCCGACGCCGACCTCCTTAGGGATATGGCCCGGCACTTCCAAAATATTTTTAACAGATATCCTCCGTGAAAGGTGGGAGACATACCCCTTCTCCCTATACTGTGCTCAGTTAAAAAATACGGTTCAGGTCGAACACAATTTCAGACGAACTGGACTGAGCACACTGCATGCTTCCTAAGAGCTAAGCGCCCGGCTTGGACGACCGATCCTTTGAATTTTATTTCGCGTCCTGGGATGTTTTTAAACCTATTTCATCTTACCTTTTTAATCACATTTGAAGCAGCGGCCCCTGGACTGCAAGTCAGAGCATCGCCGTGGTAACTTTATATCAAAGATGACGCGCCTCAAGTTGTTCAACAACTTCCGGCCTAGAATTACGTCTATTGCCGACATCCTTATTTTCTCTTTTCCAGTACTCCGTGTCGAAATATTTCCGATGCCGCACTTGTCGAATTTTTTTTCGTATTTTCATTTATTTCCGGTTTTCAACAGTACTCGCTATTGATCTTGCGAAAGCATTTCACCTGGCCCGGACCGAATGTATCCCTACCGTTCTCTAGAAGATGGACTTCCCCGAGTAATTTATCTCAAACATGCACACCGGCGCATCTTCTAGATAATGCTACCTCGCCACCCATTCCCATCAGTAACTCCGTTCGGCAGGGCGGCCCGATTTCAATACTGCTGTTGGCCTTCACCTTAGCCCCCCTACACAGACGACTACAGAACAGTGGGATTGAGGTACACTGTCCAATATAGAAGGCGAGACATAGTTGAAACTTCTGGAGGTAAACTACATTGCTGGAGGTGCACGAGGAGTAACCACCGCTTCTTTTGCGCCGTGGATTATGCAAAAGCACATGATGGAGTGCAGTTGATGAATTTAATCAAAGTGCTCCTGAACAAGGAGTTCATGGGAAGGATATGTCTAACTCTATGCGTAAAGAAGTATGCCTGTTGAGACCTTTGCAGGAAACAAAAAATATATGCAAGGGTAGAGAGAGAAAGATCTATATGGATAATTAAAGAGAGGGTAGTGGAATAGGGTTGTCTAGTATGTTGGCCATGGTTTTTGTGGTGGGATAAAATCTATAAATTAGAAAGAAGCCACAAGTAAGATAATAAATTTAGTGAATTTCATGAATATGCAGAATATTATTAACGAGACCGGTTGGTTGGTACGGCTTACAGGAACTCAATTTTTAATCATTCGTGGAAATAACTGTACGAAATAGAAAAGATACCGCGCCCGAGAAATACCTATACTTGAGTGCTTAACAAACTGCAGGAAAATGAAAGAAACGAGGTTTTCCAGAAGTTAGAAAAAATAGATGAACAATATATTTTAAGGGCATAAAGTTCGCATTTTGCGAGTGCAATGGAGGAAATTGCTTGGGTGAGGATATTGTATAATTTAACAATTGTTAGAAACAGTTTAGAAAAGAAGGAAGGTGAAGGTAGAACTTAAAGTAGAGAATTAACAAATTATTGATCAAGTTTTTGTAAGTGTAAGATTCTTGAATCACTTGAAACTTGGGTGTCTTATGATGAAGGATGAACTTAAATCAGACACTGGTGTGACACGAATATAAAGCAGGGTGAATTGTAAGTAGCATGGAAAGTAAAAGAAGGACTTGATAATGGGGATGAAAGGAGGCATTTATGTGAAGATGCGCAGATAAGACATGAAAAAGTGGATAAGGGAGATATACAGGCGTATAACGGCGGCTGAAGGCTATTTTAGAGAAGAATGTAATTCGATTTATTTATTCTTTATTTATTTGTAGTCCGAAAACAGCACTTTTAGGACTTTACTTCGGACTATTAACAGTGAAAAAAAATGCAGACAATTACAAACAACTAAGCCCTTAGTTGAGAAAAACCCACCCATGTGGAAATCGAACCCGCGAACCTTGGATTGGCAGACGTTACCAAGCCGCCATCGGGGCCGGCTGTTTGTTGGGAAAGAGGAAGGAATAATATGCAAATACGTCAGTTGCCCGTTTGAACGATATGGGAGAACTTATAGAACTAGAGTCAATCATATAAGTGCGAGAAATATAAGAAATTGTAAGTATTTCTCAAAATAGGTAATTTTAAAATAAATGTTCGGAATGTGGAAAAGATTTGAAATTTAGTAGGACTTTCGTTCTCTGCCTCTCCACGGAAGATATGTGCTTGTTATTAGGCTTATTAAAAGTTCCTTTCTATTTGCTTCCTTTTCCTCGTTCGAATAATACGGCAAGACCCTCGAACCATAAAAATATAAATGTGGGCGTAATTTTTATTTATTTAATAGTTTTTAACGGATATTATTTTTTGTCGCCGTTTCCAACCCCTACTTCATTTTTTGTTCTATTTCCTTTGTTATTGAATTCGAAACTTTTAAAATTGTTTGACTCTGGATAATATTTAATTCTACATTATATCCATAACGTTGTTTTTTATTATGAGTCGCTTTCCATTTTATTCCATACTTAAAACGTTAAGAATTCTTTTTTTCTGTTTTCGTAAAAAATCCATGAAACGCAAGTCTATGGGACTCATAATATTGAATGTATCTCTTTTCTTTACAACCTTTTGGAGATTCTCAATTTATTCGCATGTATCCTTTAATTAACTCTCCATTATAACGTAAAATAAAAGTATTTTACATGCATTCTATGGTATTCGACTCAAATCTCTGGAACTTAATAATGAATTGTGAAAAAGAAAAATTTTGTAATCTCCATTAATATTATTTAACATTTTATTTTATTTCAATGTTTTCAATTGTAATTTATATTTTAATAAATTATTTAAAGTTTTAAATTAATTACACTGGCAATTATAAAGTTTTTATTACAACTCCTTTTACTTTCTCATGAATATTAAGAAAACAATGTAAATTCTTGGCGTTCGGGCTTTTTTTTGTACATGCAGTTATCAATTTCAAAGTGTAGAAATTATTTGCTTTTCCCGTTATTCGAATCCGTATCTATCGATCCCCGATCGAAAAATCATTTGATAATGCAAGAGGACACCTCGTCAGCTCAGTTGGCTCAAGTCGGGCATCGAGGTATCCGGGTTTGAATCCCAATCAAGACGAATGATTTTTTTCACCATGAAATGTTTTACTTTTAGTGCAAATTTGCGGATGACGATGTTTAAATAAATTTTTCGGCATCTCCCGCAATTCCTTGAAAAGAAATACATGAACGACTAGTGCAAGAGTACACAAACGTTATGCTCATGGCCACTGAAAATTTTCACTGGTCTTTTACACTTTTCACCATTTTTCCCCTCAAATATTTCGATTTATTATCGCTGGAGAAGTGGATCGACGTTTCACCAGGGCAGCGCATTTCACTGAGATCACGAGGCCGGTCCATTGAGGGCTGATTGAATGCTCATGGTCTTTTAATAAGCTTTTAGTGCTTGTGTTACCATGTAAAACTGTTGAAAATGAAGGTCATCGTTAGAATATTTTGACATTCCATCGTTGAGTCTATAATTTGAAGAATATCGGATTATACTAATTTTATCTTAATTATAACGTGAAATTTTTATTGAAGTTTTATTTCCCATGATAAGTACATAGACAAGCTCTTACCTATGATGACAGCTTCTTTACTGCTGCAAGACAAATACTCAATTGTCATATGCGTAAAGTTATTTTTCAATAATTTTCACCAAAATGTGAACAAGAGAGTGATGTTCTTTTTTCTCCCCTTTTCTTGTATGCTGCAGCTAGATCTGATTGCATTATGATGTAATACTGAAATGTTTTATGAATTTTAATATTTTATTTGTTCACTAATGAAATGGAAGTCTAGCGGATTCATTTACCTATTGAAATATCACCATAAGTGATGATATGGTGAATTCTACCAATGAAAATATAGAATTAGCTCATAGAGTTTCTAACCAGAAAGGTAGGAAGAAATGGAAGCCATGAGGCAGATAGGAGGTATACGAACGTATATCTTTCGAATTTTGCCGATTCCTGAACACCAGCAATCCATGTACTTTCAATGAACATCTTACGAAAAATGTATAGACTGCATTTTCTGCGAAGCAATGAGTCTAAAAATGCTTCAATATTTTTTTTCACAATTTTTGTGTTCCGCGACAAAAATACTCCAACTTAACATAAAAAAATGAAAAATTAAAATCTCACATTTAGTCAGTCTGTTGTCTTGCTCCGACATCATCGATGTGTATGTCCTTCTTCAGTGTTTTTCCCAGAAGGGGTTTGCCACTGTCATGTTTCTTCGTCGGAAAATCCTATCATTTCTTCTTCCGAGGTGTTTCATTTGTCCAGTCCAATTTCCAATCCATTTCGATTTTCCAGTCCGATTTTAACCTTCACTCGAAGAGCCATAATTAGACTAATGTGATTGTGAGCTCCTAATTTAATCTCAGCCGTTTTTTCCCACGTACTAAAACATAAAAGTTGGTTATCGCTTACTTACTTCATCGCTACTTCAAAAAATTACTTTATAGATTTGGTATTTCCACAAGCTATAATTTTAAATGGATCAACAATAATAGAAAAAGAAAAAAATGTGTGCCATTTGCATTTCTCCTGATGAAAACATACAAAATGGTTCTTCAAAAGGTATTTGGTTTTAAAAATAATCAAAATTAGTGCCATTTTTCCTAAAAAATTAAGGAGAAATACTTTTATAAACAATGAATGATTAGTCATTGAAAATAGTGAAGTAGAAATTACTTTGCTTTACAACGAAACTAATGGAGGCATGGAATCCTTAGATGAACTGGTTCATGAGTACGCCTACGTTTCACATATTTTCTCAAAGAATAAACTTTTTGCAAAGCGAAAGAATATGGTCACAATTAATAATATTATAACGGGAAAGAGAAAAATGGAAGGCCAATTTTAATCCTCACGCCTGAGAAGATCCAATAAAACCGTACATTCCATCGCGATCCGCGTTAGGTCTTTATATCTCACCTAGAACAGATATATTTCTCATGACATTTAGAAATGGGGTCATCAAATGGAAAATTTGCGAAAGAAAGATGTGCCTTGTGTGTCCCACAGGTGAATTCGGAAGCGAAAACTGTCCCGAATGAATGTAATGGATATGTGTGCAATCAACAGAGCGGATAATTTGTTTTTTCCTCAAGTTTAAGTGCAAAGGAAATTGTGTAGTCGATCCATGTAACTTTAGATGTTATTGCGTATCGGTTTTCGACTATGATATGGAAATATTTATATTTAATTAAGTTTGTAATCATTCAATTGAAATGTATTTTAGAGGCAGTTTTGTTAAAATAAAATCGTGAAATTCATTAAGTCTACCGAATGAGTCTCACGGACTCCCTTACCCAGATAACTCAGTCATTTAGCTGGACGCAATAAGGATTAAATAAGACGACAAAAATGTTAAAGAGAATAATTGCTATCCAATATAAATGTAATAAATTAAAATTACTATACAGCTCAAAAGTGCCCTTCCTTTATCTTTACGAAACACTCTAGTACAGATATATATATACACACATATATATGTGTGTTTATATATATATGTGTATATGTATATATATATATATATATCTATATATATATATATATATATATATATATCTATATATATATATATATATATATATTTTTTTTTTTTAGGTAATCTACCGGTTAAGGTAGGTTTTTGGATGGACCAAACTATCAAACAAACATTTTGTGACTCCCCACCTAGCAAACTAATCTATATCAGGTCCCTCTTCATCTCGGTGTACTTCTTTCCTCCCTTCATCTCGTCCAACATCCCTATCCTGTTCCTACCCTTACCTCGCTTGCCCAACATTCTTCCCTCTATTACCCTCTTCAACATTCCACTACCGCTCAATACGCCCTTCATCCATTTTTCCTGCCTCCATAGGATTCTCTCAACAAACCCCTCTCCTCCCCAACCATTTCTAGTACTTCCTCATTTGTTTTCCTTTCGGTCCATTTCACCTTTTCCATTCTTCTCCACACCCACATTTCAAAAGCCTCCAATCTACGTCTATCCTCCTGCTTCAGCGACCACGTTTCCGCGCCGTACATAACTACGCTCCATATCAGAGTTTTTACGAGTCTTGTCTTAACATCCCTACTCAACGTCCCCGTCATCAACTCCCTCCTCCTTGAGAAAGCCTCCTTGCCTAGCGCAATTCTTCTCCTTACGTCCCTACCACTTTGACCGTGTTGGTCCAAAGCACTTCCGAGATATGTAAACTGTTCTACCTGCTCTATTTTTTCCCCGCCTATTTTAATATTTAGCATAGCCTTTTTCTTTCTGGAAAATCGCATAACCTTCGTTTTATTAATATTGATTCTCATCCCATATTTATCGCACTGAACCTCCAATTCACTCAACAATGCTTGCAACCCCTTGGCTGACTGAGCAACTAATGCTTGGTCATCAGCAAACCTAACCGATTTTACGAATTCCCCTCCGACTTTCATTCCTACCTCCAGTTCTTCCCATGCCTCTTTAATCATTTCCTCTACATATACGTTGAACAGTACCGGTGACAATGGGCAACCCTGCCTTACACCTCTTCCTAACACTGCCCATCCGGACTCTCCGTTCCCCACTCGCACCTGAGCAGTCTGAGACATGTACAGGTTGCGGATCAGTCTCCTGTCCCTCCAATCCATTCCTATTTTCTGCAATACACGCATTAATTTTTCCCAATTCACTCTATCAAACGCTTTTTCGAAATCTACAAAACAGGCAAAAACGTCCTGATTGTATTCTATATTCCTCTCGACTAGTGATCTCATTACTGCAATGGCATCACGCGTACCTCTTCCTTTCCTGAACCCAAACTGATCATCCCCTAAGTAAGCATTTGCTTTACTCTCTATCCTTTTGTTGATGATCCTGAGAATAACTTTAGCTGCGTGGGATATCAAACTTATTGTTCTGTAATCCTCACATGACGAAGCCTTTGCCTTTTTTGGAATAGGAACTAACACCGATCTCACAAAATCTTCCGGCCAGATTCCTTCCTCATAGATACTACGAATCAGTCCATATATGGCCTTCTTCCCACCTTTCCCTAACCATTTCAACATTTCTACAGGAATATTGTCCACCCCCACAGCCTTATTTGCTTTCATCTCCTTTAATGCCCTTTCTATTTCCTCGTCGAGTATGCCTGGACCTAAGCTATCTTCTTCTACGTCATGTTCCTTTTCTATGTCTAACCTTGTCGGCCTAAGTTCTTTACCATACAGTGTTTCTATATATTCCTTCCATCTCTCTTGGATTTTTCCTGGTTCAACTATTATCTTACCCCATTTATCTTTAACTGTTAGCACACATCTTGCCTTCTTACTTCCCGATAATAACTTAACCTTGCTGTATAGAGCACCAATTTCACCCTTCTTCTGTAAACTTTCCATATCCTCGCATTGCGTTTTCCACCATTCTTCTTTTGCTTTATTTGTGGCCCTTCTCAATTTATTGTTTAACTCTTTGTACTTCATTTTGCCTAACTCTGTGTTTACATTTTTCCATCTTCTTCTCTCATCCATCTTTGCAATCATCTCATCCGTTACCCATGGTTTCCTTATCCTTTTCCCGTTAACGGTTCCTATAGTGTCTTTAGCGGCTTCCAATATCCCTTTCTTGATACATTCCCATTTTTCTTCGATAGTACTCAGTTCTTTACCGTCATCCATCATTTTCTCTACAGCCTCCTGATACTCCTTCCTCGTTAATTCATTTACTGCTTCTAAATTCCATTTTTTAACCCGCCGCCCTTGCCTTATCTTCTTGAAACGAACATTACATTTCATAACAACTAAATTGTGGTCAGAGTCCGCATCCGCTCCTGGGAAACTGTGCGAATTTATCACACTGTTCCTAAACCTGTGCCTAACCATAATATAATCTAACTGATACCTTTCTGAGTCACCTGGCATTTTCCATGTATACCTACGCCTTTTGTGGTGTCTAAACCATGTGTTAGTGATGACTAACCCCTGTCTCCTGCAGAATTCAATTGCTTTCTCCCCGCGTTCATTCCTCTTGCCTAACCCATAGTCCCCCACCTCACCACCATCTCTTCCTTCGCCTACCGTCGCATTCCAATCCCCCATCACTATCAAATGTTTCCCTGCAGGAACACTCGCGATGATATCCTCTAACTCATCATACATCCTATCGACTTCTTCCTCCTTGTGGTTGCTCGGTGGCATGTATACCTGAATAATGACCAAGTTCGTCGGCTCTGCTTTAATCTCTACGAGTAAAATTCTATCTGTCGCTTGATCTATGTTGACTACGCTTCTTCCTACCCCTTTATTTAAAATTACGGCAACCCCTCGTTGGCTCTCGTCCCCGCCGCTGTATATTACTCTATAATTGTCACTCCAGTAATCCCCGCTATCCTTCCATCTCACCTCGCAGAGGCCTAAAACATCTATGTTACCTCTTTCCATCTCTCGCTTAATATTTTCTGATTTGCCTCTCCTCAACATTGTCCTGATGTTCCAGGTTCCTATTCTAACTACTTTCGTCTTCTTCTGCATCTTCTGTCCTGCTGCTGTTATTTCTACCCCGCAAGGATTTCGTGGGATGACGACCGCGGAAGCCTTGCCTCCCCCGCTGCCGGGCACGACACACGGCCCCTTGGGCCGAGTCCCGCAGTTGCCAGGACTCAATTTCTGTTTTGCGTCCATCATATTTTCTTGGGAATGATAATTGAGGTGGTTTCCCGTTGCCTTCCTCAATAGTGTTTTTAACGTGACACCATCACTTAATGGCCGCCCCACTGGGGTCAGACGCCATTGCAGCCGCCTCACTGAGGAACAGACGCTACGTGGACTACCTTTCGTCTGGCTCCTAACCTTCGACCTTTCTGGCATGGGTGACCCTTCCAGGAGTAATTATTATTACTCCCGCCAGCACAGCTCTAGGGGTCATCGGAACACACAAGCCCTTCCACCACGACAAGGTTGTAGTCCATGGGAGGGATATATATATATATATATATATATATATATATATATATATATATATATATATATATATATCAATGATGCGGAAGTACTCACGAGAGCGATATAACTTTTGGACGGCACAATAGAACACAATAAAACAGATAACACGTAAAAGGACACTCACACTGTAGATGATTTGAGCTTTCGGCCTACTCCTCCGAGGCCTTCTTCAGGTCAGACTGAGAGGTTTTGAGGGAAGAGTGCCTGGGGAGGGGAGGGGGGTCGGAAGGTTTAGGGACTGTTGGGAAAGAAATTAAAGATGGCGGTTAAGGTTGGGAATTTTAAAGGATCGGAAATATAGGATGTATGCGGATTCGCGAGTTCTCACCTCAATGTTGGTGGCTGAATCGGGTAGGGATTCTAGAACTGTTAAGGAAAAGCATTCGTCAAATGATAAGTTGTGTGAACTTGCGTGTAAAGGGATAGGAAGAGAAGAGAGTGAAGCAGAATTACATGAGTAACGGTGATTGTTCATTCGGATGGATAAGGGGGTAATGCATTCGCCTATGTAGAATGAGGTGCATTGTTTGCACGACAAAAGATAGATATTATTTATTTATTCATTTCATTCAAAAGGCACTCAAAAGTTGACATCAACCAATATTTGGGCAGATTATATGAAATCTAATCTAAAATATAAACTACAGCTAAATAGACAATAACTGTATATTAATATATGCATTTATGCTCAGAGAGGGAAGAAATTTTGTGTATGCATAATTGTAATCAAGAGTGTTTCCATACAAAGGAAATTATTCCTCGACCATATCATGTGTCGGAGTAATGGATTCAAGACAAAGCACTCTATTAAAATGTCTCATGCATGATGCCATAGAAACGTTTTAAAGTACCTTCCACGCCTCTTCATGCATCAAAAGTAGAATACAAGACATACAGTGGTTCTTAAAAATTAGCAGGTTCCCCTAGAAGTCGGTATTTTTTCCAAATTCAGTTTTACAAAAAATGAGCTTGATTTCGCATGTATTTAAAGTGGTACTCAAGATCATCAAAAAGATGATGGACAGAAATACAAATGGTTACTTAGCGAATGGTTAGTTTGGTTTCCATTAGGGGAGGGGCATGCGTGATTGCATAGAACTAAAGGTATCACTAAATGGGAGGAATGAACAATAAAATCAGGATATATTTTTCTGTCAATTTGGAGAAACCATTTGATAGAGTAATTTGGCGTTGAAGGGAAAAGGATAAGGAAACCATGGGTAACGGATGAGATGATTGCAAAGATGGACGAGACAAGAAAATGGAAGAATGTAAGCACAGAGTTAAGCAAAATGAAGTACAAAGAGTTAAACAATAAATTGAGACGGGCAACAAATAAAGCAAAAGAAAAATGGTGGAAAACGCAATGCGAGGATATGGAAATTTTACAAAAGAAGGGCGAAATTGGTGCTCTTTACAGCAAGGTTAAGTTATTATCGGGAAGTAAGAAGGCAAGATGTGTGCTAACAGTTAAAGATAAATGGGGTAAGATAATAGTTGAACCAGGAAAAATCCAAGAGAGATGGAAGGAATATATAGAAACACTGTATGGTAAAGAACTTAGGCCGACAAGGTTAGACATAGAAAAGGAACATGACGTAGAAGAAGATAGCTTAGGTCCAGGCATACTCGACGATGAAGTAGAAAGGGCATTAAAGGAAATGAAAGCAAATAAGGCCGTGGGGGTGGACAACATTCCTGTGGAAGAATTGAAATGTTTAGGAATGTGGGAGGAAGGCCCTATATGGACTGATTCGTAGTATCTATGAGGAAGGAATGTGGCCGGAAGATTTTGTGAGATCAGTGTTAGTTCTTATTCCGAAAAAGGTAAAGGCTACATCATGTGTGGATTACAGAAAAATAAGTTTGATATCCCACGCAGCTAAAGTTATTCTCAGGATCATCAACAAAAGGATATAGAGTAAGGCAAATGATTACTTGAGGGATAATCAGTTTGGGCTTAGAAAGGGGAGAGGTACGCGCGATGCCATTGCAGTAATGAGATCACTAATCGAGAGGAGTATAGAATACAATCATGACGTTTTTGCCTGTTTTGTAGATTTCAAAAAGTGTTTGATAGAGTGAATTGGGAAAAATTAATGCGTGTATTGCAGAAAATAGGAATGAATTGGAGTGACAGGAGACTGATCCGCAACCTGTACGTGTCTGAGACTGCTCAGGTGCGAGTGGGGAATGGAGAGTCCGAATGGGCAGTTTTAGGAAGAGGGGTAAGGCAGGGTTGCCCATTGTCACCGGTGCTGTTCAACGTGTATGTGGAGGAAATGATTTAAGAGGCATGGGAATAACTGGAGGTAGGAATGAAAGTCGGAGGGGAATTTGTAAAATCGGTTAGGTTTGCTGATGACCAAGCATTAGTTGCTAAGCCAGCCAAGGGGTTGCAAGCATTGCAGAGTTAATTGGAGGTTCAGTGCGATAGATATGGGATGAGAATCAATATTAATAAAACAAAGGTTATGCGATTTTCCAGAACGAAAAGGCTAAGTTAAAGAATAAAATAGGCGGGGAAAAAATAGAGCAGGTAGAACAGTTTACATATCTCGGAAGTGTTTTGGACCAATGCGGTCAAAGTAGTAGGGACGTATGGAGAAGAATTGCGCTAGGCAAGGAGGCTTTCTCAAGGACGAGGGAGTTGATGACGGGGACGTTGAGTAGGGATGTTAAGACAAAATTCGTAAAACCTCTGATATGGAGCGTAGCTATGTACGGCGCGGAAACGTGGCCACTGAAGCAGGAAGATACCCCTAGATTGGAGTCTTTTGAAACGTGGGTGTGGAGAAGAGTGGAGAAGGTGAAATGGACCGAAAGGAAAACAAATGAGGAAGTACTAGAAATGGTGCGGGAGGAGAGGGGTTTGTTGAGAGAAATCCTATGGAGGCAGGAAAAATGGATGAAAGGCATATTGAGCGGTAGTGGGATGTTGAAGAAGGTAATAGAGGGGAGAATGTTGGGCAAGCGAGGAAAGGGCAGGAACAGGACAGGTATGTTGGACGGGATGAAGAGAGGAAATAAGTACACAGAGATGAAGAGGGACCTGATGTAGATTAGGTTGCTGGATTGGGTTAGGTTTGGATTTACAAAATGTTTATTTGATATTTGTGTCCATCCAAAAACCTACCTGAACCGGTAGATTACCTAATAATATTAGTATTAATAATAATATAAAAACATAAATATATATATAAGATATTTTGTTTGTCGGCATACATGTGTGTGTTTTTTTTGGTGTGAGTTCTGACTTGTTGAGTCCTGATGATGACTTTGTAGGTTGACTCCTGGGTCGTAGATGTTGCAATGTCTGCGGATTGACTGATTGTCTTCTGTGCCGCTTGGGAATTATTTCCACATTTTTCCTCTCATTCCTATCTCATCCCCCCTCCCCTCTGGCATCCATTCTCCCCTTCCCCCGTACCCTTCTCTCTTTCCCCCACATACCTTTCAGCATTCAGTCGTAACTAATCTTCCGAGGAAGACTGAGTACAACTCCGTAGAAATTATCAAGAAATAACGTGTGAGTGTTCCTTTTATGTGTTTTATTATTGTGTGTTGCTGTCTAAGTTTTGTATTTAAAAAACCATAAACACAGTTATCAACCCAAAGGTCGGTTTAGTAGGTGATGGTAGACCTCACCCATGTACTAAGCCCGACGGCGAGTGAAATTCACACATCAGGGTAGGGGGCCCAATTCCTTTCCCCGTGCCGGTTAAGGTTTCCCAGGAAGATCTGATACCCGAAAAATCAACTAGCTTGGGTGGAGCTACAGGTGCCCAGAGTGCCTTGCCCGGGAATCAAACCCGGGACCCTCCGGTCAGTAGTCCAACTCCTACCATCTGGACTAACGCGATCCATATGCATGTGTATATACATATTATTATTATTATTAGGTAATCTACCGGTTAAGGTAGGTTTTTGGATGGACACAACTATCAAATAAACATTTTGTGACTCCCCACCTAGCAAACTAATCTATATCAGGTCCCTCTTCATCTCGGTGTACTTCTTTCCTCCCTTCATCCCGTCCAACATCCCTATCCTGTTCCTACCCTTACCTCGCTTGCCCAACATTCTCCCCTCTATTACCCTCTTCAACATTCCACTACCGCTCAATACGCCTTTCATCCATTTTTCCTGCCTCCATAGGATTTCTCTCAACAAACCCCTCTCCTCACCCACCATTTCCAGTACTTCCTCATTTGTTTTCCTTTCGGTCCATTTCACCTTCTCCATTCTTCTCCACACCCACATTTCAAAAGCCTCCAATCTACGTCTATCCTCCTGCTTCAGCGACCACGTTTCCGCGCCGTACATAGCTACGCTCCATATCAGAGTTTTTACGAGTCTTGTCTTAACATCCCTACTCAGACAAGACTCGTAAAAACTCTGATATGGAGCGTAGCTATGTACGGCGCGGAAACGTGGTCGTGGAACCCCTAGAGCTGTGCTGGCGGGAGTAATAATAATTACTCCTGGAAGGGTCACCCATGCCAGATAGGTCGAAGGTTAGGAGCCAGACGAAAGGTAGTCCACGCAGCGTCTGTTCCTCAGTGAGGCGGCTGCAATGGCGTCTGACCCCAGTGGGGCGGCCATTAAGTGATGGTGTCACGTTAAAAACACTATTGAGGAAGGCAACGGGAAACCACCTCAATTATGATTCCCAAGAATATTATGATGTATATACATATATAATATATATATAGCTCAGGTGGTTAGAGCATCCGTCCGGCAAGTGGAGAGATCCGGTGTTCAAGTCCTGGTCGAGGAAAACATTTTTACATTTGTGATCTGCTCACATCCGCCATCCCCACCTCTCTTGTGTTCGTCCTTTACGTGTGTTTCTTTACCATTTTCCTTATCTCTATTTCAATGTGAACGAATATTCATTCGCCGTATGGCGGTATTTCGTGTTTGAATGTATATATACATAATAATGAATGTGGGAATGTGGGTACCCTGAAACACTGCTCAACAGGAAAATTCTCAAACCTTCAACCCAATACACTCCTCTCCCCAAACCTAGCCGCCAAAAATGCCCTAACCTTATGACCACTTTCTTCCCCGGAACCCACAAAATTAAACAGATAATCCGTGAACTCTTCCCAATTATTAGCAATAGTCAATCCACATCACCTTTATTCCCACATTGTCCCTCCGTTTCATTTAAACGCCCGTTAAACCTGCGTGATATCTTCAAGTCTATAAAACCAACTACGAGCACCCCTGTCTCCTCCCCACCCCTGTCCGCACCATGCAACCGCCCACGCTGTAAATGCTGCCATCTCCTAAGACCTTCCATGTCCCTTATTACCAACACCCAACCCATAGCCACCTGCACCTCTAAAAACATTATATATCGCCTCTCCTGTAACTTCTGCCCTGCCTTTTACGTGGGTGAATGCACGACCACTCTTTCCCTCCGAATGAATAACCACCGCTATTCCACAAAATCTCCCACCATCCTTAATTATCCCATCCCTACTTACACTGCTTCCCACAACCAATCTTTTGATGACTGCTTCTCCGTTTCAGTGATTGAAACCCTTCCCAATTCCGCTAGTAACATAGAGGTGAAAACCCGCGAGATGGTGCATATCTGGGTGCTCCAGTCCTTTACACCCCCCGGGCTGAACCAAGCCCACTGATTTTATCCAATGCTGCCTACATTTCCCCTCCCCCACCTTGTCCGGTTCCTATTGGCCCCTTACCTCACCTCCTCCTTTTATATATGTAAAAAATATGTGTATACATGTATATATATATATATGCATATGTGTGTATATGAGTGCATGTGTATGTATGTATATGTATATATATATATATATATGTATATATATATGTATATATATATATATATATATATATATATATATATATATATATATATATATATATATATATATATATATATATACATGGATTTTATCCAAAGCTGCCCGGCCGCTTCACGACCGGGACCTTCCAGCTCTTCCCCTACCGCGGCAACTCTACCGCCCCCTCCCATTTCCCCCTCCCCCACCTTATCCGCTTCCCATTCGCCCCTTACCTCTCCTCCCGTCACCCTTCTCCTGCACATGTCCTCTCCGCTCTTCCCCGACAACGGCATTCTGATGACGACGCCCGCGCCGTCGAAACGTAAATATCTACTGCAAGTGTCCTTCTGTTATGTTTCTGTGTGTATAATATCTATTATCTTAGTGTTTGTGTGTTTGTGCGTCGCTGGAGAGCGTCATTTTCAAGATTATATATATATATATATATATATATATATATATATATATATATATATACACACCGCATAGCCAAAAGAAGAGACGAGCCACATTGGCCAAATACACATTCAAACACGAAATCCCGCCATACGGCGAATAAATATTCATTCACATAGAAATATAAATAAAGAAATTTTAAAATATCGCAGATTTGCTTTAAAATTGCTTTTCAACAAGCTTTCGCAAACAGGAGAAAATTGATATCAGGGATGTTGAATAAGGATGTTAAGCATAGAATTGTTAAAACTTTGATTTAGAAAGTGGTTTTGTACGGCGCGGAAACACGGTTGTTAAGGCAAGATGATAAGGTTAGGTTAGGGACTTTTGAAATGTCGGTGTGTAGAAGGACGGAAAAGGTGAAATGGTCTGAGGTATTGTTGGGAGAAATTTGATGGAGGAAAGAAGGATGGACACCGAGCGTTTTTATGGACAGTGGTGTGTTAAAGACAAGATGTGATGGAGGGGAGAATGTTAGGTAAAGGAATTTTGGAATAGAATAGGCATGTTAGACGCCGCACATCTTCATTACATTATCATTCCAGTACTTTTAAGTAGCTTTATCAAGTACGTACGGGTACAAGAGTGACTAGATAACCTCAAGTTTTTATGGTTAGTACGAGGACTGTCAATAAAGTAACTTACGTTTCGGCCTAGCGTGCGGCGGTGGGCAGGACTAGCGCCTGGTGATCTTGGTATCGACACGTCCCTACACGCAGTACGCATCTTGCTGTCGTGGTGTGTAGACGGTGGTTCTTCTACTTTGCTCCCTGGAAACTGTTTAAATGGGCCCTGCAATAGAAAATCCCGCGACTTGTCAACGAGGGCGGTCCAGAAAGTAATTCACGTTTTGAAATAAAATATGAATTCAGTGACAAGAAACCTTTTTTTATATACATGTGAAAGATACATTCTCAATCTTTGTTTTAAATATTCGCTATTCAAATTGAGGCATTTCTATGTAGATAGTCTAGATAGACTATGTATCTATATATTCTTTCACGTGGAAATAGATATAAGGTAAGGGGATAGGAACACACACAAAAGACGAACACAGGAGAGGTGGGGAAGGCGGATTTCTATGATCACAAGTGTAACAATATTTCCTCAAGTGGAGAGCTTAGGTGGTTAGAGCATCCGCCCGGCATATGGAAGCTCCGGTGTTCAAGTCCCGGTTAAGGAAATATTTTTACATTTGTGATATGCTCAAATTCACCTTCCCCACCTCTCCTGTGTTCGTTCAGCACGCTGGCTATGCGTGCCATGAAACGTACTGTTCCTATCCTTTATGATACTGTATGATTGCTAACTGACTGTCCTTTCCTCCTGTGTGTTGTCTATTTCTCCTTTGATGGGTGAAACGGCTCCCTAACTCAATCTCTTGGCCAAAGAATCGGGGCACTTGGCTGCTTAAAAGATCGTAGACCTCTGTGTAAATTAGATTTCCACGATAGCTGAAGTGGTTAGAGCATCGACTCGGAAAGTCGAAAGTTCCGGATAGATATAAAATATTATATATATACTCATTCACATGGAAATAGATATAAGGAAAAGGGATAGGAACACATACAAAAGACGACCACAAGAGAGTTGGGGAAGGCGGATTCGAGAAGTTCACAGGTGCTAAAATATTTCCTTGACCGGGATTTGAACACTGGATCTATCCAATTGCCGAGCTGATGCTCAAACCATGTTTCTATTCCTTTTCCTTGTATCTATTACCCTCGGGGAAGGCGTTTGATGAGTTCTTCTTGTTGGAGAATATTCCAGTGGACGTCCTAAGTACTCGAATAAGTTGATAACCAATGAATTGCCGTCACTTAAAGCCCAAACTCTGAACTACAAATCAATTGAAACTATGCTGCGGTACTCGACAATATTTTACACCGGCACTCGCAAGGAACTTTTTGGCCGAGGTAGAAAATCTTCGGACGTGCAACCAACTCACTAAATTTGGCAAAATTCCTTTCCGAGTGCCATTCCCGCGTACCCTCCCCCGTGACTCGCCCCGCCCACCACTCCCACTGTCCCACTTTTTCTCTCTGCTCTCTTCCCAACCCCAACCCCCCTCTACCCCTGTCTCTACACCCTCACTTCCGATCCCCGACCTCGCGCACGTCCGCCCGCCCTCCCACCCGCTCGACACAGACGCCCACACTCCACACACTCCCCTCCCCCCAGGGGGTTCCCCTTGACCCCTCCTCCCACAAACCATTCCCTTTAACCCTTCCCCCTCTCCTCACGCCCCATCTGGCATAATTAGCGGGGACTCGACTTGCAAATTAACTTCTGCCTGGAGGGCCGGGGATGGAAAAGGAGCGATAGAGGGGGTGGGCTGTGCACTCCTGGAGTTCTTTCTGCTCGGTCTCTCTGCGACTGGGCGTTCGCGGAGGGGGATGGCGGAGGGATGAGAGAGACGAGTTGAGATGGGTGAATGGGGACGGGAGGAGTTTATTTTTTTCAAAGTTTTTTTATATGATGGTTTGTGTTTCGCGTGTGCGATGCAGCAATGGGAAGGGGGTCTGGGGAATGAGAGGGGCGGGCGGTCACGAAGGGTAGGACGGCGTGGGGGCTGAGGTTGAGACAGGGGGAGGAGTCGGGGGTTGGGTGGGATGTGGCGTGGGTCGAGGCCGTCGGGGGGGCCGGACGGGGGCCAACTGGGGACGGAGGGAACGGGGGAGGCAGAGGGAGTGGCGGATGGGAGAGAGGGATTTACCAAAGAGTAGGCCTCCGCGGAAAAGATGGTTAATCGTGATAAATCTCCTCACCAGATCGCGATTTTAACGTAGGATTTCGGATTTCCAACACGTCTAATTACCATCATTAATGTTTCCCACAACTGAAATCGTTTAGGGCGATACTGGAAATCGTCTTGCAGCTTTCCAAAGGATAGGTTATTTGGTTACCGTTTTAAAATGAAACCGAACATTTTCTGATAGCACGTAAAGGTTATAATGCCGTTAAAGGTTCCTATCATTCTTTCTTTAAAGTTGTTGAGTTATCGGGGGTTATTGGCGAGGCATGTTAAGATGCTATTGCCATTCTCAAATTGAGGGACTCGATATGTTAATTATAATCAATCCAATGCCAGTTGAAACGATTAACAGATTAAACATTTTCATGGATCGCAACACCTTAGTTGCAATTCATGTATTTTAATAAATCAGGAGAAAAACAGTAATGCACTCTAAGCGATTGGAAGGACAGGTTTTTTTAATTAAACTTGATGCAGGGTATTTATAACCAGAAGCGTCGAATGAAAATGTAGAGTGTATAGTTCTTGTAGTAATGAATTTTTAAATTAATTATTCACAAGCTAACTTTATGCGATATAATAACCGTTAAACTCGAGTTACTGAGGGTCACTTTAGGTTTCCTGTTTTGACTTCCCTCAATAACCATTGGATTATATTGGCTATATTGAGACATTTGTGTTTTGCAAAGCTTATCGTTACCTGCTCTTACACCATTTTTCATTCCAACTTACGCTGCTTTCCTCTTCTATCCTTGCTCTGTTATTTTGATGCTTGTATACTACGTCCTCTTCCAGCTAACGAATCACTTATATTGGCACGAAGCGTTGTGTACGATCAATCTTTATTAAATCTGGTATATAAGTGAAAAGTAATTTCATGTTACCACTCTCTTTCCAAAATAAAAGTCGTCCTGATCATATTAATAAACGAAAACCTAGGTGTAAGCTGTCGGATCGAGCATCGGGTATTTTGATTTTCTGCGGATCCGTGGATGAATTCTTTTCCTAGATTTCGGCGCCAAAGAGATTTAGTGATTTATAATATTCTGGAAATCAATTGAAAGATTTCATTTTTTCATTTCTATACAATGCCAGATCCAATATTTATCGTAAAAAAGCAAAATCTTCTTTATTTCTCTGTAGGTAATTATTAAATTTTCTATTCATTTTTCATGTAATACTCATTCATTTAAATTAAAGAAATGGTAACGGTGAAATTGTATTTTTTTCTTCATGTGGGTCAATCATAAGAACACGACTCCCTCGTGCCTACTTGAAGTTATTGCTTCCTCCCTCCTTTTTGGAGCTTGCCACCGCGCTGCTAAGCCAAAATAACGTTTGTCAGCTGCTAGTCCTACTTTATAATTCACAGCTCCATGAAAATTTTATCGCTCCCTTTAATTTGCAATGCAACACTCCGGCGTGATCACGAATAAATCTGGGACCAATTCTCCGGGAAGGCCAATTTATTTGATTGCATTACGCGGCCTCCATCCCTTTGACGTCCCGCCGGTTACACATTGCGAATTTCATGGAGTCGAGAGCGGAGCCGGGGTCAGTGAGGGAGGCGGACGAGAGCCGCGCACCTAGCGACTCTCACGGAAAGAACGAAAGGAAGAGAGGACTATTTCCGCAGCGTTCAAAAGGGAACCGAGAGAGCTCTTTGACTCCATTTTGGGATCCGCCGTGCGATCGCGGCGGTTAGATCTGTCCGCGGCGAGAGCGTTCGGCGACACCGTGCCGTCGTGAGTCTGCGCCCCCCCCCCCCCCCCTGACCTTCCCCCCATACCCTTTCCCCCCACCCACACACTCACAACCGCCGGGCTAGTTCGTGTCCCCGCGGCTCGGTGTTGGGAGGCGAGGAATGGAAGGGTAGGCGGTGGTGGGTGGTGGAGTTGGAGGGGGGGGCGGACGTGGTAAGGGAATGGGGGTGCGGGAGTGGTGGAGGAAATTCGATCGTCGTGTGTCTGGCAAGCGGGGGAGTTTGCTCTTCCGTCAAAGGGATGAACTTGACTTAGGCGTAACTGTTCAAATACAGGTTGGCGCAACTTCATTGCGGCGGCAATTTGTGGAGTGGGTGTTGCGTTACGGTTCGCTGCAAAATTGATTACGCTTCGGGCAAAGTGGAAGTGCGTTGACGAGTTGAGGGAGAGTTCACTCTTTTTACAAATTGGGTTAAAAGCGAGGGAAAAAAGTTTTAAAGGGATTATGTGAGGAGCGGCAGCGAAGAGAGAGGTTTGGAGGGACCTCCTTCCTCTACCTTCGCCTTCTACCCTTATATTTCTCCTTTTTTACACTCTCTCTTTTTGCCCGTACGCTTCTGGCGAAACCAACGAGTCCTCCTCCACTTTCTTCTTCTTTTTTGCCCACCTCTAAATTGAGTGGTTTTTGCGCCCACAAAAGATTTCGACTGAGACATTAGGTATCTGGCGCGTTGGAGACAAAAGAATTCGGAGGCAGTTGTGTGAGGATTTGCTCAGCTCAGACTGGCCTTCTCCTGTCAGTTCACAGTCGTTTCGTAGAATTAAGGAAACCTTTAATCAAATACATACATTTCTTACCAATGATGGCTGTGACTCTTTGTCTATACTACTTCAACATACGGCAAAAATATGCTTACTTGTCCAGAACTCAATGGTAAACTTCTTGAACGAGCGCGGCACTATCACGTTCTATGTTTTGATAAAATGGAACAAAGAAACGAACGTTTTAAGTTAATACTAGATTTGTTGTACTAGACTAGTACCGTACACCTGTTCGTTTCCTTGATGAGGAAGTTATACAGCATTCGATTATATGATTACCTCACCTGATGTGTCAACTTTAAAAGAGTAATAATAGGACCCATTTCATTTGGAAAAATTAAAATATGATAATACGTATCGCGTGCATCGTCTTTATTATTTTTAGCAGTTCAAAAAAGATATTATTTATTACCAAAATTATAGTAATTAGGCCTGTTTTACCTGTTAAATCGTTCCTGTTTCTCGTTTTCGAAGTCTGTTAACGTTTAATACTAAAATCCTTGAATCCAGGAAATTGACATCAGGCTCTACCTTAAAGTTAAAAAAAAATATATTCTTCTGGTGTTATCTAGTGGTTTTATTACATAAAATTTTAATATTTTATCGTTCATGTTTGGAATAGCAGGATTATTATGCATTTAATTTCTTTATTTTTATCTGAAATGGTAAATAAGGGAAAAGAATACTTTTGAGCTCCTCAGGTATTAAATGAATTTAATCGTCCCCCTGTGAAGAATGCTTCGGTCAATATATTTAATGTTTTTCGTAAAAACGTAAAAACGGACATTTTTTTCAATTAAATGAAATAATATGATTAAACTTTTCGTTCCCAATGATACTGGCCCAAACTCCAGGTTCTAAGTAGCATAAAATATCATAATTACAAAAAACTTATGTGTGTTGAGGGTATATGCTTTCAAAGGAATTAGCTCTACTTCAGTTTTAGTAGATGGCAGTACGGTAATTTTTTCCCTGTTGATCCTTTCAAGTTGCCCAATTCACCCTCTTTCAAGAGACCCTTCCATCAGGGCTTCAACGATTGGAGTTAAAATGGCATTCTTTTGCACGACATCGAGTTATCGATCAATGTTTTCGCTGAAAATTGCACTCATTATTTGAGCATTCTTTCGCAGTTCCGACGAGATCGACCTGTAATGGATTTGGCCAGCACCGCCTCTTTCCCCTCGCCACCAAATCTTCTTCCACCTCAAATCACTCCCCTCGATATTTTTAGCCCCGCTCCCGCCACTGTCGCGCCCACTGCTCCCCTCGGCACACATGCTTCTCCCAAGGTCCCTCTGTTCCTACATGACAACATGCGTCCGATCCCTCGCCTGCTGTCTCCGTGGAGATAACGCGAAAGAGAGCCAAGAATGCGTCCTTCGGAGGGCCCAATAGGGATTTATAGAGCCCACTCCCCTTGGTCTGTTTATCCAGTCACTCGCGTGCGAAGAGGATCGACTGGCCGTTGACCGCAGGTCCTTGCAACCTCTAGTGTTAACATGAAAGTTACTAAACGTTAGCAAAGAGGGTACTATCTCCACTCCCAAGCTCCTCGCTCCTTTCCCTCCAATCCTCTCTTCCACTCAGCTTTGTTCGTAGCAATTTTAAGAATTTATCCCTCAAAGGCATACTTCCCTGCTCCGAAGATTCTTCTCCTTTTGCTAACCATCACGGCTTCTTGCAACTCATGAGTAATTCTCAATATTTCCTCAAATTCATGATCATATTCATTTTCCGTGCATTTGAGGAAGAGTGATATGTATCACACGGCAATAAAAAATGAATCGCACCCTCTTAATATTATGTCCGATTCATCAAGTCATGTGTAGGTGTGCTGGCGAATTTCTCTGACAAACTTTCTTTTTTTACTGCAGGAGGCTATTTCATCTTAGTTATCATTATTGCAAGATTGTCGGTACTTGCTGCTTATTCTTTACGTTAATTGCTCATGAATAAGTAATTTATTTCCATTGTCCTACATGTCACAAGTATACGAGGATTATCGTATTTTTCCACAACTTACAACTTTAATATGGAGAGAAGGAAGGTTTTCGGAGAATATTAATCCTATATGGCAATTTGAGTGGTTTGCAATTGAATGTTTAGCCTTATAAATGCATGCAGCATCAACCAGATGATTTGCAACAGTGATGCTCCGTGGCAAACGTAGAAATTCCTTGAAGGATGATTTGAGTAGCTCAGGAGGAAACTTAGTGAAATTCGCCCAATATTAGGGAAATTAGGGAGACGAGTTCATTTTCCTTTGACGCTTCTCAGACTTTCAGGTAAGGAAAGTTCACACAGCTTCGGGGTGCCCAAAGTTACCAAATATTTAAGTCAAAGGTGCTATTTCCTAGAAATTAATGTATTTTCAAGGAAGAAAAATGGCTTATTTGGTCGTTCAAAGTAAACTATCTATGATATTTTGTGTCTTCTTGACACAGATTTATTGTTCTTGATGACGATTTCCCTTGTAGTTTAAAATACCCTGAATGTTTTACAGTTCCAGCATGTCCTTTGACATTTTTATGATTTTGATTATTTAAGATTATACTGATAATTAATATTTTTTTTCATTTTTAACTTTTGAAAGTTTGGCGAGCAATGCTCTAAGAGCCCAACTTGAGCGTAATTGCACAAGAAATCTTATACATTATTAATACCTTAGTTTTAGCGTAGTTTATGTACATTCCACAGTTTTATTTGGAGTAATGCACGATTAAAAGAATCTGATGCCGCACTCTTCATATTCCTAATTTAGCCTTTCTTATCTTTGTAATATTGGGATATAGCTTTATATATTGGCTTATTCGTTTGTGTCGACATGACAGTTGTATGTTATATATTCTCCAGCAGATTGTATTACTTTATTCGGATGCCTTGTATCTCCGTTCCTTGGGTCAACAAAAAAGTTTCACGCCAGTTGATCGTTTGAAACATTATAACCTATTCACGTGGGCTTTGTATAGCATTTCATTTCACCTTTTAAATTTTTATATTCTGAGTGGCAAACGGTCGGATGTAAATCCATGCCAGACGAAAAAAAATTTTTTATTGGATTCCTTTAGTTTCTCTCTCTTTCGAATATGCCCCTCTCCCCAGACAGCCTCTTCCCACCTTACTGCTTCCCTAATTCCATCCATCTCCACATTATCACTCTCTATCGTCGTATTTGCCATGACCCCAACATGGCAGCTGTGCCTCTCGCGGAGAGCCCTCCTTCAACCCCCAACCTCTTCCCTGCATGCGCACCCCTACCTGCCTCGTCTCTTTACCTTCTCCAATCCCAGGCCAAGTCATTACCCGGTATTAGCCTCTCCTTATTAAGCACCTCCCCTCACCCTAAAGTGCTCATCCAGCTCGTATCGTACTCATGCATCTCGGGAGACGAAAGTCCTTACTCCAATCGCTGTGATAGTTCCCTTTTACTCGAGTTTTGTGACCCTATTCGCGAATCGGTGGGTCTTGGTATCAGCATAGAGGAGATTAAGATGGTAGTATCTGCTTTACTGAGACTCCCAACTTTGTGGATGTTGGTTTTTTCTCAGGAGAACTTATGCATAATATTTTAGTTCATTTTACACTTTCTCCACGGCTAGGTTTAATTAGCTTTCATTTCGAGGGATTGACTTCATTCAAACCCTTATGGCTTCCATAAGGATCCAAGAGTCTCCTAAGCATTTGTCATGCCAATTCATCGATATCGTTTTGTAAAACTGAAATTTAAATAATGTTACACGGAATTTTTAGCAGGATTGCCTCTGACTAGAGGAAGGGAAGGTCCAAGGGAAGGGAACCATGGTCTACACCTTAGGGATTATTTTTGGGTCCAACAAACTTTAAAATATTATATAGGTGTCGTAAAACTAATTTCGAATCCCTACTGCTACCTCTGATGCTCCCCGAGGATAAAATTGTATTCTTCAGGTTGCTTAGTGACCACTATATAGTATTAGTGCACATTTTGAAAATATTTTTTAAAAGTTTAACTCTCTTCAAGGTTATAAAATTATTTGTGAAGTAGCATAAAAGAAAAAGTAACACCAAAATGTCTTGTACATTTACCTTAAGACAGTCTTAATTCATATTGATTAATTTCAAAAGATGAGTGATTTTCATTTTCTCTCCTCTATACAACATAAAAGCTCTTTCTAAAAGACTCAGTTCTTCGAAGTTTGCTCTAGAATCCTTCATTGCAATAATACATTATAATAATGTTTGGGCACATTGTTTTCATTGCATTCACAACCATTATCCCGAAGGAAATTTTGATATTTCCTTCCTCTTGTGTTGATCATTCGATAAATTAGTTCCGGTTCGTCTTTTCCTCTGCCATTCCCGGTTATCGTTTATGTGGGCGCATTTAAGACACCTTAGGCACAGAGTGACTCCCATAGAACCCTTCCCTCCCTCAAATGATTCCGTCGAGTGTGAGGGGATGGCAAATGTTGATGACATTCCTCTGCGTCCAAGGATACGAGAAACGGGGGAAGGGGCGACTGAGGCATGCGTTTATGTCCTTCTCAAAGGGCTCAACTTGATCGGCGCCTCGTTCTGTGCGGGATGGGTATTTACGGTGGAGTGGGAGTAAAGGGGTTGCGTGCCTGAAGACAGGGAAAGGGGTTAAACGAGGTGGAGAGGACGGAGGAAGAGAGGTGAAGGGAAAAAGCAGCGAGAGGGGTGCGGGAGAAAAGGGGGAGGAGGAAAGGGAGGCGTGAAGATGCGACGGAAGGCAAAGGTGGGGAAAGAGCTAGGGATGAGTCGGATTTGAGCCTGTGCGAATGGAGAGAGATGAATTGGACGTGCACGGTGGCAATGGGACTAGTTACACCTAGCTTCGGGATCTGAAATAGTGATAGATTGGCTAAATAAAAATAATGAAAAGGAAAAATTCTAAAACTTTCGTCAACTTCGCAGTCGTACTTCATGCCTTCGTTTTGATGACTCAGTATTTTCAGGTCTAATGAGAACCACGCTCTGAAAGTTTACTTCTTTGTGGAATGTTTTCAAATAGCCTTTAAAAGTGCATGGCTAAATCAATAAATTCCAAGAAACGACAGGAAATTCGGCGATGGTAACTTTTTAACGGAGTCACTTGCTGAATGTGCATTACAGTGTAACAATTCGAGAGTGTAAAAATTACCCCGGTGAGGCGAATGATTTTTACGCTCTGAAATTGTTGCATTGTGTATGAATAAAATTAATCTTGTCACATTTTATTCAGAAAATGTCAACATCTGAACTAGAAACTTTAATTGTCTAGCAAATTTTCAAAATGCGAAAAAGATGATTTTGAGTACTTCATTATTTGTTATCGGAGCATCATCATTGTGAAAAAGAGATTTTCATTGGATTTCCATCCCATTTGTGAGTTACATAAGTAGTAAGGGATGATAAAGAAGGTAACATGAATGCAAAGAAAATGCCATTGTATCTCCTAGTCCATTATCCTTTCAGTTGTATCAAGTTGCTCTGTATTTTTAAGAGAGACTTCGCATACAATCACGGATGTAAGAGCTAGACTAGCAAACTACTTTCAAGGCAAGATTTACATTAAAGTCTTGTGTTTCTCAGATGCGGAGGGAAACATGAAAACGACGCAATGTGAATGTAAAGAGCATCAACTCAGGCACCCTTTAATCTATGAGTATTTATTAAAAAAATACGTCATGGAACCCTGTGGAGCGAAATAATCCGGAGGTAAACCAGTCCCACAAACTGGTCTCTTGGCGGGGACTATCTCAGGGTATTCATCAATAAAGTGAGGTAAACAATTCAGGATTCTAATCTGCAACGTCAGATTACTTCGGATCTGGGAAGCCTGGGAAGCTGGAAATGTGAGGAATGGCTGTACACATTTTAGAAATAAGTAAGTTGAGTTTTATATTTTTTTGGGGAGGTTCCAGACAGCTAAGGTCATTTGCGCCATTAGGGATTAGATGGGAAAGGAGAAAGGGTGGAGAAAAATTCGGCATCGACATTAGCCTACTCTTGTCAAAAGGCACCAAGGGGTCCGCAGTTTAACGTCCCATGTGACGGAACAGACAACACACTCACTCAAAGTGCTCTCCACAAAATATTTAATGTAGTGTTGAGATGCCACTGGAAAACATCTGCCGTCTCCAGGATTCAAACCCAGGCCCGACAATTCCACCGACATTAACAAATGATAAAATTACATTCAGCACTATAATTTATAAGAGAGTTTATGACCATGAGTTTCCGATGGGGCATACCTTTTTAAAACTTGGCTTTAATCTCTGCCGTTCCTTTGAAGGTCTTAGTTGCTTATTTACTTGAATCGGGATTTTATACAGCGGAGGAGTGCTTAGATAGAACTGATGCAGTGATTTTTATTCCGGGAATTGGCCCTCATCGGTGCGCACATTGGCAGATGTGAGAGACGGGCTTGTCCACCGTCCCTCTCTACTTCTTTTCCATTTTATCTTTAGTACCAACGCAGAAATTCGTAGTTTATTTTCCTTCTGAATTTTTATTTTCTTCTGATTCGATCAGAATGAATCGTTTGCACACGGACCCTTTGAATGGCTTCTCATCATTGGAAGTATTCATGTGGCACTCGTCCCGGTGCTCCTTTTTGTCACTCCGGATCTTCCGTTCCCCGACGGACAGTCTTCGTGTCTCGGATAGCAAGGAGATCGCGGCTGGTAACCGGGATGCAAGACAGCTGAGGCGCAATATCGCCGTTCAATTGTCCTCTCATCAGAGATTTCAGCTCGCCTGCGATGATCTGAAGGCCGCCGGGTGGCGTTTCTCTTTTTTTTCTCTCCATCCCCTTTCTATCCTCTCCTCTCCCGACCTCTGCAGCTCGAAGCAAACGGACTATTTTATTTTTTTCCTATTTCTCTCACGCTGAACTCGGAACAAGTGCGGTAGTTCGCGCCACTTGCATTTTGCCCAGCGAGTTCCCAAAATCTCGTTACGCCGCCACCGAAACTACCAACTGTTTCGGCCTGCCTCTCCATGCCTTGTGATAAAGTGCTAATTTTTATGGGCCGACGATTGCGACAAAATGGAGACTTCCGTCGAGACTCGCGTATTTTTTTTCCATTCATTCAACAGCAGTCCTTCCTGGCCCCTGCACGGAAGCCGAACGTTCTTTTGTCCGATCTTGTTGTGACTTCCGAATTTCCGTATCACGCAAAAAAGACATTTGGCCAAATGATATTATCCATCAAGACTCGGACAATAAATTCTCGGCAACATTTCGGCATAAGACATCTTACATACGACTAGTTATTATGGCAAGTTAAATTGTAAAAACGTTTATAAATGTACATTAATATTCACGTATTTTCTGCACTGCCAATTAGCTAAAATTCGGCATGTAAGTAACCCTTGCCTGTTACTCTATCCTGAATGCTAGAAATGATATTTTGTAATTGATGATTTAAAAAGTAATAAATCGATCGTCATCCCTTTTCATGTGATTATATAATTGAACAGGGGATTAAGATATTTAGAATAAAACTTATAAAATAAAAATCAACTGCAGTATATAAATCCAATTAATTCAGTAGATTTTCGGGTTAAGCAAAAAATTGTATGAGAATGTCATGGCCGAAGAGGTTAATTAAAAGGACAAAATGCTATTCAGTGGACTCCCGTTAAAAATCAGTTCTTTGACAAGCAAAATTGTTGTTTTGCATATGTTCCCCATTGCATTTTATGATTTTTCTGTAACATGGAATGAAATTTGTTAAAAACTTAAATCCTCTCGTAGATTTCAATGCAACAATTTCAAAGTGTAAAAATCATTCGCCTTCACTTTATGCTCTGAAATTGTTGCATTGAAATGCATGTTAGCGGATGACTCCGTTAAAAGCTACTGTTGCCGCATCTCTCGCAGTTTCTTGAAATTTCTCTCGTCGATTGATTATGTAATTTGATTTAAAGATCAGCGAGCAGTGGAAATGTTACTTAAAGTCAAGTTGACATTTGTATGCGTCAACGCAACTTAGATTTACGTATAAAAGGTTAAAATGCGCCTTAATGTGTAATTATCAGTAGAGGTGAAGGCTTCTCACAGACTATCACGAAAAAAGCGTTCCCACAAAACCCGAAATGAAAATGACGAATTCCTTCCCTCTACGTGAGCGCTATTCTGGATTCTTTTGTTTGTGAGCCCTGCACCACCCACCGTCTCCCACCCCCACCGTTTCCCCCTTTACTTTCTTGAGCTTCGTATTTGCCGCATGCCCTTGCCATTTACGTACCGAAATGCACACCCTCCCCCCACACCCCTCCAACCCTCCCCCAGTCGCCCACACCTCCATTTCCGCTAATTTCAACAAAGCGTGCGGCTTAACCTTTTAGCATTGAATGCTGAGGAAGAGTGTCGTGGTGTGGAGCGCGGACTGGAACAGCGGACGAGTGTGTGGAGGAGGGAGAGGGAGGGAGCTGGAGGGAGTTTCGTTGGCCGGCGCGAGGAGAGGAGTGGGCCGGGGTTGGCTTCAACTTTGCGTATTCATAGCGCACAAAACCGCAAACCTTGGGAGAGGAGGCCTTCTGCTTCCGTCGCGTATCGTTAGAGGAGGTGTCTGCTTTGAAGTCTCCATGGTAACGGGCCGAAGCCCGTTGATGGGGATGGTGATGCTGCGGGTGGCGGAATGCCCCCAGGTGGAAGAATGGGGATGTTTCAGAGAGAGAAAGAGAGGGGGCGGGTGAGGGTTGGATTAGAAACTGAGTATAGGCTGCATTGGCCTCCTCACGTTGTAGGGTGGAGGGTGGGAGAGGAAGGGAGTTGCCGGGGGTTCGCGGTCGTCATCCACGCGTGAAAAAGAGCTTCGTCGTCGTCTGTGGAGGTGAATGGGAGAACATGTCCGCCGGCCGAGAGGAGGGCGAAAGCGAAAAAAGACTCAAGTGGAAGACAGTGACGTCCGTCAGAGGGTCAGCGAAGATAAGGGAGACCATGTCAAAATAAAATGAAATGCGAATGTATTGCTCTGTCCTCCAATATATACCCACGGTGAAAATTTACATCGATCTCAATATTTTCCATTTAGGAATACTAGTGTCTATTTTTCGACGTCCTTTGAATATTAAAGAACCAATGTGCAATCATCATTACTTCAGTTAGTCAACAAAAATACGGTTTGCTTGAATTTACTGTTAATAAATATGAAAATGAACGTCTTTTTATTTTCGTAGAAATATAAAATTAACCCTCAAATTATTAAATTATATGTGATCATTTATACCATTTTCATGTAGTTAACGTGTTACTAGAGAGTTTTTATTCGAAAGGGATTGAGGTTGATACTTAACTATTTCTTTAAGGAACGCCAGTTTGAAGATATGCAGTAAAAAGCGTATCATATTGGAAAATAATGGCAAAATCCAGACTGGTTGAAGGTAAAGCAGTCTCATCGTTCCATGTATTTTCCACTCGATATAATAAAAAGTAACTATCAACAATTGAAAATTTTGAATAATTTCATATCCTAAGTTTTGAGAAGCTTTTATGCGATCGTCAAAGCCCGGTTGTGCATTATATTTTCTAAAAATATGCGCAAAACATGCAAATTATTTTTCTACATTTCTGACACTATAACTCAATGAATATTTTTTGTTATGTTGAAACTTTTCCTTGCGCTTTAACTTTGACTAGCCTTATATTAACGTAAAATATTCTATGCAGGTTGGGTAAGAACAGATATTTGTCGGCTTTGAAACAAGTAATGTCATCGATCTACGGATAAACTTAGCATACCCAGGTGAAACATGAGGAGCCACACTATTATGGGAAGTTAACATATCCAAGAGCAGATATTTAAAAATATTTCATTCGAGTCATCAAGTAATTTGAAAAAAAATGACTATGAGGATAAAAAAAGACGAGGGTGAACTTTACATTTAAGTTTTAATGACACAGTTTCAGTCGTAATACGGTGGAAATCCTCCATTATCAAAGAAGGTACTTAGGTTTTTCACATAGAATTCTTTTCATTACGGCCCAGGTTTCGTTACAGCGCAGCATCTTCATGACCTGAAAAAAATTCTATCTGAAAAAGCTAAGTGCCTTCTTTCATCAGGATAAGTTTAACCTATTTGGGATTCAATTTAATCACACTATTATCCTCACTGTTACATAAATGTGTTTGGTACAACTCATTTTAAATGTATTCAGCAATTAATATTATACTTAATTTCAAATGGAAATGGAAGTAAAATATTTTTCAATTGTTCCGTTGGCAGTAAAATATCTTTCATTTGTCCTGCGGGAAAATTATGCTCAGAGGAGTCTTTGTGCAGGCATATCTAATAATGTCACTTAAGGTACATACCGAAAAATCTTAAAGAAACAGTACGATTCTCTCATATATGAGATGCTCACAAGAGAGAAAGGAGGAACTGTGGAAGGGGAACTGAGGCAAAGGAATGAGTTCAGGGAGAGGTCGAGGTTAATTCGTGGAAGAGGGAGCGGGAGTCGTTGTGCTGTTTGAAGTGGATGGGTATGTCACAGAGGGTAATGCGGTAGTGAGCGCCGATTCGGAGGGTGGATGGGGAGGGGTAGTGGGTTCCCGTTGGTTTGCGGGAGAGGGGGTGGCGGGGGAGGGAGGCAGTGTAGAGGGCGGTGGTTTTTGGGGGTTGGACCACCATTGTCCCCGCGGTCGTGCCACCTTTGTCAAACGGGAGACTTCAAAAGGGCCAGAGAGCAAAATGAACGAGGATCATGTCGTGTTTCGTGCAGTATTAATGGAAGTTGTTCAGAGCAAATTTTATCACGCATATTCGTAGAAAATGTCCTGACATCACACTGCCAAGGATTTTGTCTCAATTTTAAATTTAGATTTACAATGAGATTCATACATGCATGTAGCTCCACGATTTTTGATTGTATGTAATATGTAGTCTTCGCCTCCGCTTCTTTAGGTTTAAAACAATTATTCAATCTCGCCTACGATAGGTTTCCTACTGTTGTTATATCATTTTGCCGAAAACATTCATTTGCTTTCTCGTGTATTGTTTCCTTAATTTAAGATGAAAATATTCTCCTCAGATCTTAGTTTGCAAATGCGACAAACTTTGTATGGATATCATTTGACACGACATGATCAACTATGGTGTGAGGTTAATTTATTCCCCTTGCCTCAAATTCAACAGCATCCATGTATCGAGATTAGCAAGTGAAAGGTAAATGTTGAACCACAAGTTCATGGTGACTTTCCATCTCTTAGACTGGTTTGAGAGAGGAAATGGGGACTTGAGGGAGAGTAACCGATGCAAGGAAGCATGTCAGGAATCGAAGAACGTGGACGCTTTGATGTGTAAGTATTAAGGCAGTGGATGTGTTGTGAAAGGGAGCGTGTCGGGTAAGGCGGACGGGGGAGCGATGTCACGGGGCAGGCGGTGGCTCGGGGGGATTGAAGTTTGTTTGGATTGAGCCAAGAGAATCGAGAGCAAGATGGAGATAAGGGAAGAGATAATGGCTTCACAGTGGAAGCCCGTTGGGTTCCCTGAGACGAAACGAAGCGCAAAATATGTCGTGGGGCAAATAAACCGACAAAAGGACCGTTTCAAGCATAGGGGCGTCGAGGACTGGAGGAGGAAGAAGGTGAGAGGGAGCAGCGGCTCTAGATTCCGTGAAGACGGCGAAGGAGGCAAATGATACACGGAGCCGACCTGGCGTCCCAGCCCTTTTGTCTCCGGGCGCGTGTTTTCTTTGCGTAACCGGGACAAATGGGAGGCAAAATGGAGTGGGGGCGGGGCGGGAGTGTGATTGAAGGTGAATGGGGGGGGGGGGTGGAGTTTGCGAGGAGGGCAATTTCGTAAGCAAAGGAGCCCAATTTTCTGCTTCTTCCTCCTCCTTCCTCTCGCCCTCTCTTCACTCCGTCAATCCGCATCTGATCCTTGCGCCTCCCCTTCCCGAGAGGTAAAATCCTTTCCCGACCGCCCTGAACATTCCTCACCACTCCCCTTCGCGCCCTCCATCCCCCGCCATCGCCTCCGCCCACGCCTTCCCCTTCATCCTCGTTCACCCCTTTCACCCAATTTCATCCTCTCCTCTTGTTCTCCTCCTCCTCGTCCATTTTCATCTTTCCTCTCCGATGCCTCTCCCGTATCCCAATGCGATGGGTTCCTCGCCTCACATTCACGCATTTTCCGCATTCTTCCACCATCGCGGAGATTGCCGTTTCAGCCACCTTTTTTTTTAAGTCTGCGATGACCTCTCCGTGTTCTCGAAAGATTGAGTTGTTACCGTTTTCGGACACGTCTTTAGAGTAAAATATCTATTCACTACATCTCCCCCCCCACCCCCGAATACCTTGACAAATCCGGGTAAATGTTTATTGAATATCAATTACCCAAGGCATTTACCGATGAAATTGAGAGAAAATTAGAATTAATCTTTAAATCGTGGGAATTAAACTGTTTTTTTTTTAACTTTGAAATTATCATTGAGTTGCATATTATAAATGCTTGAGAAGTCCTTTAGGCGTGGGGAAAAACATTCAGTTCATTAAGTAGTATAAAAAGCCGTTGTCATTTCTTTCCCTCTCAGTTAGTGCTTCCACATTTTCTCACCCGTATCTTCCCTTGCATCCTTTTGACTCTTAACGTTACTTTTCATTAGAACTGAATTTTGAACTGCTTCCCCCACCCAGGAAAAGGTGACGCTCTTTCTGAATACTTAACAAACCATTATATAGTCTAGCCATTATATCTTTGTGAATCCCTATCGGCATTTCCACGAATGTCTACGCCAATGTTAGTGTTAATACTAAGTGTGCGTCATACTAATCACTGAACGCTGCAGAACTGTATTGTTTCCTCCTCGCGGTCATTCCTATTTCCTTAACCGTTGTCCCCTGTCTTTTTACCATAACTCCCTGCGCCCACCACCGTGTTCCAGTGCACCATCACTATTTACTTCCGTCGGCATCCGCACATTTCATCTAGTTCATCGTTTGTAATATATATTCCTCCCTATGGTTCTAACCACTCATAAATAAGGAATACGTTCATCTTCTTTTATCTCTACTTGTAATATTCCTTCACTCACCCGTTCGGTGCTTACTACGCTTCGTCCTAGATTTTATTCAATACCGCTAAGCCATGTCGCTGGCTCCCGTCCTCTTCGCTGCATACGTATTACTGAAAAAAATCGCTCCAATAATTTGTGCCTTTCTTCTCCATTTCACTTTGAATATACCAAAAATATCTCAATTTTTCACTTTTCATATTCGGAAAGTGGGTCGCGGTGGTCTAGTGGGTAGAGCGTTGGACTACTGACCGGAGGGTCCCGGGTTCGATTCCCGGGTAAAGCACTTTGGGCACCTGCAGCTCCACCCAAGCTAGTTGATTTTTCGGGTACCAGATCTTCCTGGGAAACCATAACCGGCACAGGGAAAGGAACTGGCCCCCCTACCCTGATGTGTGAATATTCACACGCCGTCGGGCTTGGTACATGGGTGAGCTCTACCATCACCTACTAAACCGACCTTCGGGTTGATTACTGTGTTTATGGTTTTTTTTTATTCGGAAACTTCACTGTTCTAACATTATCGTTGCTCCCGGGAGTGTAGGTCTAAGGGTCATCAGAACACACATGTCCTTCCACCAAGTCACTTCTGTAGTCCATGGGGTTCGAGTTATAGTTAGTTACATTCGAGTTAGTAAAATTATATTACGTGATATATCTTTTCATTTGGGTAAACGATTTGAAGGGTTGAACTTTACTTTATCATTAAATCGTTAATTGCAGCTATAATAAAAATCTGATGCTCCCAAAACAATGCTATCTCTATACTCATTTCCTTTTCATGATCAACTATATGGAGGCCATTGTATTAATTATCGTGACATTTCACATTTTTGGAGCAGGTGTATGTATATACGTAATTGAATGCATTTATTCATTCATATGTAAATTCGTGTGTAAATTAAAACACATTGAAATTATATTCAGGCATTAATGTGTCTATTATTCATTATTTTTTATACAGCAGCCTTAAATCACCAGCCTATTCTCTTGTCAACACCTAATTTTAACCATTTTACAATAATACGAATGTGACATAAATTTTAAAGTGATTCCAATTGCCTTTGTTTTTGCAATGCAATAATTTAATAATAATTCGAACACGGATGCCCGGCCCTCGATGTCCGGTCGAGGTGAATGATTTATTGCACTCTGAAATTGTTGCATTGTAATGCACATTTAGGGGATGACTCCGATAAAAGTTACTGTCGCAGCATCTCCAGCAGTTTCTTGAAATTTCCTTGCTGATAGTAGCTACATACTCGTAAGTGCTATATCTGCCCATTTTGAACGAAGAAATGAATACCTTTATTACATCCTGCTACTCAGATTAATTAAAATTGACCATTTTCCACTAAATAAATTTTTTTTATTAATACGACCGGTTTCAGTGTAAGTACATCATCTTCTGTCACGCCTGAAACGTCTCATTTTATTCTGCTACTCAGAGTTCCAGATTGCATGCCATTGACTAAATTAATATATTATGTCCATTGGGGCAGAGAGCATGTTTTGGTGTCATAATCATATTTCATACAATATCTTCTCCTCTGGAGGGCGAAATAAAGGAATTGTATCGATATTTTCACTCACATTTATTATAAAATGCGTACTTTTTTAGCAATCTGTTTCCATCCAGGGGAATAAACTTTATAAAGGGTGCGTTCCAAAAGTAATGCTTTTATTTTTTTAAAGTCATTTATTGAACAGATTTGCGCAAACACTTAAATTCTTCAAAGTACCCTCCTTGGGCGTCTACAAATTTTTACAGCGACTCTGCCATGAACGGTATGCGCCCTGGAGGGCGTCTTCGGGGACCTCTCGCAAGGTCATCGTCACGGCTGATTGGATCTCTTCTGTGGATGAAAAAAAGGTTCCTTTCAGGACTGCCTTAATCCGAGAGAATATAAAAAAGTCTGCTGGGGTGATGTCAGAGCTATTGTGGAGGGTGATAGGGAAGCGTTGACTTCCGATGTTTGGCCAGTAACTCGGGGATTCGTAGCGCGTTGTCGTGATGGAGTTGCCAGATAGCTGAGATTTCTTTTCTCGTCCTGATTACCCGATTTTTTAGAATCACTCTAGCACATCCACGTAGTAGGCAGCGTTAAATGTCTGCCCTTGAGGAACAAACTCCTCATGGACCACTCCTTTACTATCGAAAAAGACAATGAGAATTGTTTTCACTTACGATTTGTTCATTCTTGCCTTTTTGGGCTTGGGAGACTGGTCTGTGTGCCACTCAGAGCGTTGGCGTTTTGTTTCTGGGTTGTATAAAAACACCCAGGTTTCATCACTAGCGATGATGTTGTCCAAATAATTAGGTTCATGTTCAATTCTTTGCTAGAGTTTACTTGAAATTTCCGCTCGGTCGGTCGTTTTCGTGACACCGTCGGCGCTCAGCGGTTTACAATAACTGACGTCCTGTCACCTCCATATTTTTAAGAGTACTGAGACCGGTTATGCGGCAAAGCTTAGCGTCCCCGTCTCACGTCCCCCTTCAAGCCAATCGATCCCACTCCCACCAATAGAAACGGTGCGGGAAACTTTGTTGCATTACTTTTGGAATGCACCCTTTATTCAATTAAGGAGAATGAGCCATTGGGGAAATTTAGAATTTATGTTTTCCATATTCAAAGTCGCAAAGAAACACTGCGCTTAAACATATTCTTGTTTTTTTATGATTCCATGGAAAAAACATAAATTATGTACAGAATTAGAAAATTCAACTTTTACTAGGACAATAGTTCAGACTCATAATAATAACTAAATGAATTGATTTTGTGGTAAAGAAAATTAGTGAGTTGGGATTTTGTGTTAGCATTAATTTATTAGTTCTATGATCTCCCGCTCCTTTTAACTGTCCTTTTTTGGGGATGGCGTGACTGTCACCTGCTGCATAACTCTGCAAAGGTCATTTCCAGCGGATGGGCATTAGACACACTGAAAAAGTTCATCCATTTTGAGTTAAATACCTCAGTTCAATAGCATTTGAGATATCGTTCCAACAAAATCTCATATCATATATAAAAAAAGCCACACTCAGTATGCACACAGAATGTTTTATGGAAGCCTAAAATCGTTACTTTCTCTATCGAAATCTAGTTTTCTATGAAAAAAATATTTTTTTTTACGGTACGCATGGAAAAGTAAAAGAAAAGAATTCCGGATTTGGAGAAAATGGAGTGGAAATTACAGCGTTAATGCTCCCCTCTGGAATTTAGACGGAAAGGTGTGTTTACACTTTGTCGTTGTTTACTATGGGTGTCTGCCCGAGTCGAGAGTAGTGAAACGCTGGCATCGCACTCCGATGGTCCCATTCCTACCCTTTCTTCCTTTCCTCATTGAAGACATTTGTGCTCAGGAGGCAGCAGTCGCCTCAGTTGCCGAGCGCTTCCTGCCATATTTACTAAGTCAACAATGAGATCACCTCTCTCCATCTTCGTTTCACTTATGTACTTCTCCTCTTCGAGAGCGCATGGCATCTCAGAGTGGAGAAACTATCTCTCACGCATTTCTCGCTATTCCAGCGCGTCGCCACCAATTAAAGCCCTGGTCAACATGGGGATTTCTTTATTTTAGCCCTGGCCACTGGCGTATTTTACTTACCATTCCTATTTATTTTTATTCCTAAAATTTCGCCGAATTATGACCCAAACGCTGGGTCCCATTCCTATTTTTTTCTCATCCCATTTTTTTTCATAGGAAAAACGTCCTCCTTTTCGATATTCTCAAGTTCTTTCTTATTTTTCCTCTCTGCAGATCTTCCGCACTAGCTTTTTCATTTTCTTACAGCTTCTTCAAGTACCTTTATTTAACCTTTAAGAACCTTAATTCGTCAGCGTTGAGCAAAAGAAGATTTCTCTTTTTTCTCATGGACTCATGAGAAAGCTCATTCATGTTCGTCACAAGTATAATTTCTCATCCATCCTCTCTTTTTTATTTTTTAAAGAGTTTATTTCATTTTCATTTTAAACTTTACATCAATATGCATCACTGATACCAATTTATCCTTCATCAAAATATATTTTGTAGCGCCATTCTGATATTCACATTGGTTCTCAGTTCTCCCTGGATCCAATGCTTAAAATTGAGCTTCTATCCGAAGTAAAGATAACTGGCATCTCAAAAAATAAAATCTAACCAGATTCAGTTGACTTAAGTAATTGGGCGTTTTATTATTATTAGCGACTTTCACCTGTTCCCTAAGTTGAAAGAACATTTGGCCGTAAGGCGGTTCTGCTCCGACGAAGAGGTGAAAGATGAAGTTCAACGTTTCCTCCAGGACATGGCGGCGAGCTGGTACGGCATCGGCATAGAAAAACTGTCACAGCGTTTACAAAAATGCGTCGACCGAAATGGCGATTATGTAGAAAAATAGAAAATTAATCAATATTTAAAAGGATTTATACATCATAGAAAATAAATGCTTTTTTTCTATTTATAAATAATTGGAGACCTTAATTCTGGGGTTACCATCGTAATTGCAAGATTCGGTTAGCCACTGAGCAAAACTTATATAATGATTACATGGCGGGTACATATGAACATTAAAGTTGGAAGACAATACTGAACAAATGAAAGGTTTTGCTAGTAAACGAGGATGGAAATGTTTCGTTTTTTCAAGGAGTTAATGTGAACTGGAACTCAGAAATTAAAACTGTGAAAGGATGTTGCATTGAAATAATATAATTTGGAGTTAAAACATTATTTTAATGTATTTGCTGGTAGAGAGTACGATAATTGTGAACGGTTAACTTTGTACTTAATTTCCATAAGGAATGAAGTGTTCATGAAAGGTAATTATATTTGATTGAATAATATCCACTAGCCATGCTAATCTCAGCTTAATGGCGCAAGGGGTGCTAAACAGCGTCCCCTGGCCAATAGCTTGTGAGCCCTAATGCCGTTTCAATAGTGGCCGTGGACGGTCGAACTTCTCCGACACTTCCGCTTCTCTCCCCCCCCCCTCACACCTTGAATTCAACTGTTCTCGCGCCATGCTCAGCCCATCTCCCCCCAATCGCCTCTACCCCCTTTCTCTCCCGCACCCTCTGCGGTTATCTAATCAGAAGTGGCATCTACTAGATTATTGAGACGGCATTCAATGCGACTTTTGACTCGGTGACTTTCATAGCCAATTTCTCTTGTTTTCCCTTTCGGTTAAATCACTTTGCGCCATTAATTCTTCGGATTTAATTACTTTTGGATTAATCTCCGAAACGAAAATTAAAATTACAATTGGTAAACATTTTCTTACATAACGCTTTTCAGTGGGTTTAATGTGAGTTCTATGAAATTCGGTATGCTGTAAATATACACGGTAAAGTATATTCCCTTTTAATATTTCAGTTTTTCATTGTAAAAACCATAAGTATTGACGCCAATTAAATGGATTTCTTGGTTTCATATCATTAAATAATACGATTAACCTAAACGAGTTCTTGTAAAATTAGTTCTATCGTATGCTGTGGAGGTGGTGTGTGTTCGGAAAATAGCCGGCGAGAATAAATTTACTATTGAAGTTTGCTCTACTATCCTTTTTTATTTGGAAAATCAGGATTAAGAGGGTATAACCCGCGGACCCCGTCAGATATTTTTAAATTGCGACGAAGTGCCCCGGACCACGTCCAACCCATCTTCCCGTATCGGTATCGGCAGGACACAGGGTAAAAAGTGCTTTAAGAGGTATTCGGTTGAAGTTTAAACTTTTTCAATTGTTTCCTTAACTATCCCAACCATATCCCGAGACAATGAATCGGCCATTGCTGAAAATAGGGTATTTTTGAACTTTCAATAACTTATATTAGGGCGTGCTACAGGTATTTATTTAGTAACCGATCAAGTTTCAAAACTGGAATCAAATTTATATGCCAAACAAGATTCTGCATTCTCTCGAAAAGAATACACGCTGGAATTAAATGACTGTGTCACGCAATCTGGCCATGACATTACACATTTTTAAAATACGAGAAGTAGCAAAGTCAGATATATCTATTTAGCTAACATTAGCTAAGAGCCAACAAAGAAAAGTAAAATTATGATTATTATTTAGCACTTGCTTTTTGGAGTATACTTTTGGAGTATGGTTTAAAGCAAAAGCTACTCATGCTGAGTGAGAGAGGAAATTCCATGCTGTTAGATTTCTGAAAATAGCACGCGTTGATATAACAACTAGAACAATTAACACTGGAGAAGAAAAGGCAATAGGATAAGACTGAACTCCTTCAATAATTACGCTTTTAGCTTTTAAATACTTTCACTTTTAAAATCAAGATCACAAATCCTTTGTAGACTAAACGGTTTTATTAATTTTATTTTTCAAACCGAAACTGTGACCTTGTGACTAAAACAGCTTTGAGGCCACGAGTCTGTGCCTAGAATGTTTTTCTGTACTCCAAGCAACGCCATAACATCTCATTTCTGTTACTTTCTGGCATCTTGTACCGGGATGGTACATTCTGGATAAATTGTTGCTGTCATATTCCGAACTTTAATTCCTCGTACATATATTGACATAAAATCACAGAAGCACTTGAATTATATTCCACTCCTTGATTTTCCTCCGTGACGCTTTTTTTACAATATCATTTGTCAATATCGAATTTGCTTATTTATACTCGTGATTGATATAAAGTCATTAGAATTAATACATATAATTACTGGGAGCCAGGAGTAAATTATAGGTAATGTCATGTCCAGGTTCGAATCTCTCAGTCGTTGAGCTTAGGTACCTATTATCTCAGAAAACTTTGGTTTGAGTGTTTCTCGAAAATTAAGAAAAAAATAGGTAGCACATGGTAAACTAAGCCCAATGTTGTAGCATAAAAGTTACCTTCTTGGGAGTAACATAAAATTAATGCATTGGAGTTGGGATTGTACATATATTTGAATCTGAAATAATATATTTGGAGCTGTGAGTATACAGTGATGTGCATACTTGAGAGTCAAATAATAAAAATAAATATATTTTGCTTGTAATTTAATGCTGCAAAGCATTTGTGTTACATGCCACTTGTATCATTTTTTACCAGAATTTGCACATCAATTTTGCCGAATCAGCTGGCTTTTTTTTGCTCTCAAGGTTGCATTCTTAAACAAACTATCCTTGTCGTATATTTTCTTGCGCCGCCTTTTCTAAAAATAACCAGTATCATTGACTCTTCCCTCGGACTCCTAGATGGCCAACGGATGTACTCGGCTAGTCTACTGGTGCGGTAGTTATTGATATTAGGCTCCCGTAGAGCCTGTGATTCCTGTGGACCTGAGGAATGAACTGTAGCAAGGATATCAAGCCATAAGGTTTCACCTTTTACAGCCGAACTGGTGCATCTCGAAGAAATGGAAGATGCATGGGCGCTTTACCAGTCCTACATGAACGTGAAAGATTCCTTTACGTAGATTCCATGGATTAATTAATTGTGGAAAAACACCTTTGGCAGTAATAGTTTCTCTACACCATCCCTATCATTTGAAGCCAGGTTATGCGTAGTTTACTCTGTATACTTTTCTTCTGATGAGATATAAAGAAAATGTTTTGGTTGAGAAAAAACAATGTGGAAGCATTTTATTACATTGAAGTACAAACCTGGCTTTTTTCACCAGCAGCATCAGAACCGGTGAACCGAATATCAACATATATTTCATTCTCTTCCTCAAAATGTGACAAGAGTAAGAAAATCCAAATAGCCATAATCAAACACCGGGAAATTGTGATAGACTATGCCTATAGTTGTGTGAGCATCAAATACCTACTGAGCCAATCAGACAATTATTTAATTGATATTCTGTCCACCACAAATGTCACTGGAAGCAATGAGTAGCTCCGTTTCAAGAGGCGTAATTTAGATGTTAACGATTTGAGTTACTACAAAAAGCGAGGACCAATTCATGACAAACCAGGTGAGTGTTTTCTGGACACTTATGCACATGACCAGTGGTGTTATCGATTATCCCAAGATTTAATTACATAATTATTTCTTCTAGTGAAGTATATTCAACTAGACCAAACTTAGTAATATGACATAGTTTCCTTTGAATTCTCTAACATTTATTATTGGTTACCTTTACATTATCAGCTTATCTGAGGTGAATTGCTTCTTGAGAAGTGTTTCTGTAGGTGTCCACCCTCACTTTAATTACATTTTCTAAACTTTCACAATTTTTGCAAATACCAGTCCTCAACATATAATATGAGAATTTATCTCTGATCTGATCCCCCTACGTTAAATACTGGGTGCATTTCAAATGCAATGCAATCAAATTTCCCGCGCCGCTCCTATTGGTTGGAATGAAATAAAACCACTCGAAGTAGGGGTGAGGAAGGGACACAGCTTTGCTGCGAAACCAATCTCAGTGCTCCAATCTCTGCGCGTCGACCGTGTCACGAAAAAAAGTTTTGTAAAACCTGAAAAAATCTCTTAAGGAGACTAACGAAATGATTCGTGAGGTTTACTAGGACTCTGCTCTGCCCTACTCACAAGTTTTGCGGTGGTTAAAGGCCTTTAAGGAGGGCCGGGGAGAGATTCATGACGAACCACGCTCTGGGTGGCCGTCAACCAGCAAAACCGACAACAATGTGGCTCGTGTTCAACAATTGTTGGACTCTGACCGTCAATTGAGTATCAAAATGGTTGCCAATGAACTGAACTTGTCGTCTACTGTTGTGTTTCGCATTGTTACTGAGGATTTAGTGATGAGGAAAATGTGCGCCAAGCTCGTGCCCAAGGTGTTTCCCACAAGGAGCAACCAGTCCGCGAGTTTTTGGCCAAACACCAAGTGCCAACGCTGCACCCCCCCCCCCAATATTCCTGACGTCGCCCCAGCCGACTTCTCTTTGTTCCTTCGGATAAGGACAGAAATCCCCGAAAGGAACCCGTTTTCCTTCCATAGAAGAGATCCAATCAGCCGTGACGAAGACCTTGCGAGAGGTCCTCGAAGACGCCTTCCAGGGGGCGTACCGGTCATGGCAGAGTCGCTGGAAAAAAATATGTGGAGGCCCAAGGACAGTACTTTGAAGAATTTAAAGTGTTTGTGCAAATATGTTCAACAAATTGCTTTAAGAAATTAAGTGCATTACCTTTGGAATGCATCCCTTATAAGCCTTTACGGAAGAAACGGTGTCTTCTGCATATTTTTCAATGGTTGCCTCTTCTATTTTCAAGACAGACAACTTAGACAATAGCTATTTTCTGTTTGTATTATTATGGCCAGAACAGTGGCCGGAGGGCTTTATATGAAATTGTGCTGTGTTAAGATGGTATTCTGATATTTTTTCCCGAAAGATATTGACTGCGGACCCATTAATGTACTGGACATGATATTCGAGTATATAGAGCGTTGGACTACTGACTGGAGGGCCTAGGTTCGATTCCCGGGCACGCCTCTGAGGACTCTCAGCCTCATCCAATTAGTGTGATTTTGCGGGAAACAAATCTACCAGGAAAACAATGAAGGAACTGAGCCCCCAACCATTGTGTGTGAATTTCACACGCCGTTTGGAATATGAAATTCACACATCTTGGTCGGGGTGCCCCTGGATTTAGTACTAGGTTTGGCTCTACCCTCACTTATCAAACCAACCTTCGGGTTGATAACTGTGGGTTGTCCAATTGGATGTAGGCCCAATTATATGCTCACTGATCATTGAATTTGACGTTTTGCTGTTTGCCCATTCAGTACGATAACGTCAATCTTGAATTATGTTTATGCATGCCTTTATTTTTCAGCTACTCTTAAAATATTGGCTTATATCAAATAGAAAACATTTTAAAAATTTCATTGCGTTTATTGCTATGGCTTTTATTGGTAATGAAAGACACCCTATATTGGTATTTTTATTAAACATGAAAGGGTACAGAATGCTACAATTTCTTCATATAATGTAACGTATTAGAAGCAAATTCGAAAATCTTAAAAGGAAGTAGAAGCCAAGTAAGAAACACAGATGAACGTTAGGTTAGTGAAAGAAACCGTTGTCGTTATTTTATGCAAGTTTACCTTTTCATCAAAGCGATCGATTCTTTCTCCGAGCCACAATTTCCGTTGATGGGGCGGAAAGCTTTGCATACAAGTATACTACTTCAAGTACCCTTATTTGAAACTATTTCTTGTTGTCTAAGCTATAGGACCACATTTCCTTTCATGGATGGTGTCTCAACATTCTTTGCAATATGCCTTTGTGGCGAATTGCCGGTTAATATATATTCCTGGAGGGTGTCTTCTCCCTCACCTTAGCCGCCCATCCCTCCATCGATTTCCCATTCCACAGTCTCCCGATCACTTTTGCCTTCTCCATCGAACACGCCGACATCCTCCCCGCCCACCCTCTCCACCCTCTCCACCCTCCTTTATTCTCCGCCATTTCACCCGGAATTCGAGCCAATTATGCACCTCCCTCCATCATTCCTCCTCCTGGGCCACCCGTTCGCCTCCCGGCCAACCCCTCTTACACATTAAACGGTTTTCGCGGTGCCATTATTCCGTCTCATTGTTTTTTGTGCCCCCTGCCTCATATTAACCGTTACAATGGCCAAAGTTTTCCGGGGGCCGGGGGATTAGGGGGAGGGAGGGCGGGGAAAGGGAATTGGGGTGAATTGTTCGGCCGATGGAGGGAGAGAGAGAGAGAGGGTTAAGGGGAAGAATTGGGTGCCATCGAAATTTAGTCGGCCGTTTTCAATCACCGGGGTCATGAAAGCGAACGATTCCCGTATGCTAATTCGCGCCCGCTATTCATTTAGATGTGCGTTAATGTCCTCGTTGACATGAAGTGCGCTTTAAGCGTTTCGGCGAGAGCTTTTTTGGTTCGTTCCCAGGGGCTACTTTGTGACGCGGTTGGTTTTTGATGAATTTCAGCGAGAGCTCCTGAACAGCGAGGATTCCACAGGGTCCCTTTTGTTCTCCTGACCCCTTCGGCGTCGCTGGTCACCGATTATGTGCAAACGTAAAGTGCAAAGTTCAAATTCATTGAAAGCTTGTGAAATAGAATGACCAAGCGAAAGCGGAATGATTGCGGGCTATCCCGGTGTTGGAATTTAAGGAAAAGGTGTTGACAAGGGCACGTCAGGTTGGGATTACGACTTCACACCCAATTGTAAAAAGATTGGTATGTATAAACGCACAACATATACCACGCTCGCGTTGTATTAATTGGCCTTTTTGATTGAAAAAAAAATAGTTTTCCATGACTTTTCGTTTGAAAAGCGTGGGGAAGGTTCTCCTCTATCGCTGTGTGATGGATTCGGGAGATATAGCTTGTCAAACAAGTATAGAAAATCTCTGACCAAGGCCACTGGACAATGCGGGTAAATATCAAGGTCTTTATTTCATGTATCACTCAAATTGTGTTCGCTAAATTTAGGTGCCAGGAATGTATTGCAGTGATCTGGAACTTTCTCATTCAGAGAATTTAATACTTGCTTCAAAATAAGTATCTGAAATAATTCATCATCCAAGTTTCCTCGCTTCGAGGAAAAATATAAAAAGTTTCATTCAAAGGGGAAGAGAGGATTGGATCGTAATGGGACGGTACGTTCCATTCTTCATCAATTTTAACAAGAATCAGTGTATTTTCATCATCATAATACTTTATGCAACGGTAATATTTTCATATTTCATGTGTGCCTGAGTTTAACAAAATACTCACTGGATGGATATTAAGATTCTACAAAAGATGTGATAGCGTTTGCAATAAAGAAAGGATCCCTTGTAATTCCTCGCAACCTTCCATCTTTCCCAAAAATTGTGTTTCTTACTACGTAAGTTAGGGTCTTAGAAAAGCAAGAGAAACTAACGGACCGATCCTCTCCTGAGTTGATTGTTTATTTATTTCCACGAATGAAGCTTAATTGACGCCGCAGAATCAATTGTAAGTGGAGTGTAGGTGAAGCACAAAAGTCAATGAAGAAATGATTGCCAATCCGGTGACTGAAAATTGACTTATCGTCGTTGAGGCTGGACATCAGGAATCCCTCTCTCTGTCTTTCCTGTGGATATTTTTTCCCTTTCATCCGGCCCAGAGTTGTTCTCAGGTCAAACAATATTCCATTTATTTCCCTACACCAGATCGGATCATCCGACCGCGTCCAATTTCTTCCCTCTCTTTTCCCCCGAAGCGGGAAAGGTAACTCCCGGAGGTAACAACGGTTATGCGTCTTCCATTCCCGTGATATTGGAGTTCTTCCAGGATTTTCTTGTATCTCGAATGAAAAAGAGCGCGGTAAAGTCGTAGCCTCTAGGTTTTGTGCCTTGGGATGCGAAGGGTCCAGATATGTAATTATCTTTCTTTGAGAATTGACTTAACTGATATTAATCTGCTTTTATAAAAAAAGTGCATAGCTTCTGTTTTTTTCTTCAGTATGTTTTATTTAAAGCTTCTCTAGCTTGGACATATTTGCTCATTCTTCCCTCACATTCCCTGGGGACTAAGCACTCTTCGAGGCCACTAACTCAAACCATTCGTTAACCCGTTGTCTGTTAGTCTGTGAGGTAATAGAGATAGTGTTCATGCAAGTGGGTACCAAAAAATATTTGCCTTTGTGTTTTTCAGACACAGAAGCTTCAGCGGTTCAATAAAACGCCCTCCAATGAGACAGGAATAAAATCCTCGATTCTTTTGCCATCCTGGGATCGATCTCCCTCGAAACTAACGTGACGTGGATCCAACATTTATCTCTTTCCCTCTGGGCTAAAACAACGACTGAGGTATTAGACAAAACATGGGCCAAGTCGTAAGATACAAAATTATAGGGTTTCACCACATACTTATCGACGACCCAATTCCCACAGTTCCGTTCATCAAATTTTTGGGAGTTAACGCAGATAAATAACTAAAATTGGCCCGTCCCTTTAATATTTTAGCTAGTAAAGTCAAATTTCAAAGAGGGATCTTACTTCCTCCTTAGGAAGGAAAATAACCTAACATGTAAGTCAAAAGAAACTCTCCTCCTCCATCTGCCATCCATTGTCCTGCGTCATTTACGTCAGTCAATCACAGTTTCTCTTTCTCGTACCTTGGTAGCGAACTCCCTCCGTGTTCTCTCCCCATATTATTATGCATAAATCATCAACAAATAACCAGTAATACCACCGTAAACCCAAACATACGGGTTAACCCGAGATGAACGTCAACCATATAACAAACGAAGGCCTTGAAGAACCCAAAATATTGCAATGACCACCTAGCTCCTACTAAAGTACATAAATTAAAATGCCATCCTTTGAAGTCTACCTATTGAGAAATGCCGAAGGAGGTTAACAAGGGCATGCGAAATCAAGCAAGGCTAGAAGATCTGATGATGACAATGATGGAAATATCAACCAATAATATTGTATCTGAATTGTTGATTGAAATTTCTGCTATTCAAAATAGAATTTTTTTGGCACCGAGAAAATATTATTCCATGATACGTTGGTAAAACATTTAAAAAGCCGCCAAAAGTACCTCTTCCTCTCGAGTAAACCTCTTTAAAGATATTTAAAAGAAGATGAAACTAGTTCCTCAAGGATACAAGATTTTTCACTGTGGCGAAGTGGCGAAGAAATTATCAACGAACACTTGAATATTATAACGTCAATGAGAAGTCCAAGATTAAGGACAATATAATTGCTGGCAGTACATTAATTTAGTCAGTTTAGGAACCGACATTATTCAAGGCATAGGGCAAAAGTCGAGGTTGTCTGATGGTCAGGATCCCTCAACTCGCGTCCCCTCAATAATGGACATCATCTGCTGCCAGCTGCGGTGACCTTTGAAATTGTAGGGTGCATTTAAAAAATGCAACAGAATTCATTGGACGCAGTGACCTCCCTCACCCCCGCCCGACCTCAGCCCGGTGATCGTCTCCCGCCGCCTCTCCGCCCATGTCTTCCCACCTCACTTCAATTTTCCGTATTTCATAAGGACCCACGTTTCTCCGGCCTTCACCAACGCGGTCCCCTCCTCCCTACTTTGCTAAATCCCACGAATTGCTTACCCTCTCCATCTGACCTTTGCACTAATCAATATGTTCTGCTTGCCGTTGCCCTCCACAGGGGTGGGTAATCAGTACGGTTTTTGCTCGAGTCGATGCCTCATTTTTGCAATAGCTACCTCCAGAAAGATGCTTTTCCTACGTTCCCATAGTTTTGAACGCGAAGCATATTAAAAATTTGCACGAACGTCTATTTTCATCTCTTCCGAGTGTCTTCGTATTTATTCAATCTGGACTTTATGATATGGTCACACGCAGAAGGAATTAATACGTAGATATTTTTGGCTCCATTAGCTCTCCCATGAACCTTCTTTTCTGGAAACTATATTTAAATACATTAAAAAATATATTTCAATAAATAAACGAGATTGGATGGAATAAATAAATAACTTCGAGTAGGTTGTATGAAATTACATAAAAATGGACAAACAAGTGATGTATACTATACATCTGCATAAGGAACGGGTTTGGAGTTATTTTCTTTAATTTATTGTGTTCAAGTAATTAGAGATTTCAAAGTTTTATAATAACTTCCGAATGAGCGGTTTACAAAATTGGATATTGAATTACAGAAATATTTTGCTATTTAGGTCTATAAATGGGGAAGTGTATGGGAACGAAAATAATGGATTATTTAAATTATGAATACTTCCAGCTTCGTACAGAACGTCCGTGAAAATGAAAGTAAAAACTATCCATTTTATAATGGATATGTCTATCTCATCGTTGTCTCCGATGCTATTCCAAGGATTAATAGATCGGGTAGTTATGTTTATAGCTCCAATATCCTTTCAGGTAGATTAATGGTGATTGCATGAACCTTAAAGCGAATAGGCCATGAGGGTTACATATATAACATCTCAGAATCACTCAGAAGTTATACCGATGATACCCGAGAACACAGGATTCAAATTTGAAGTATCTACTAAAGAAATAATTTAACAAACCTAGAATGGATACTTTTTCTTAAAAACTCTGAAGTTTTATTTAGTATCCGTGTGGTTAAATGAGGGATTATATTGAATGAAAAATGAAAACTTATGTTTTCAAAAGAGTTTAATTTTTCATCATAACCTCCTTTAATATTAATAAATGTCACTCTTCAGTGTTCTAGTGCCATCAACTCGTCTCTGTAGTGTTCTTTCGGAAGTGCTGCAAAGTACTCGTCAACAGCCGCAATTGCTTCTTGATTGGTCGAAAAACGTTGACCAGCGAGGAAAATGTTGAGTTTTCGGAAGGGGTGGGAGGAAGTACGAGGGAGCGAAATACTGTGTGGTGAGTGTTCCAGCACTTCATCGTACTGAAAATCTCTCAATTTTCCCATCACCAAGATACTTAAGTGGGCAGGTGCATTGTCCTGATGGAAAACGGTTTTTTACTCTAAAAGCCTGGTCTGCTTTCACGAGTTTTTGCGTCCGGTTTAGTCAAAAAGCTAGAATGGAACTCACCAACTTTCGTTTTACGTTTTTCAAGATTCAACAGAATTCTTTTCGCATCCCAAAAAAACCGACATCATGACTTTTCATGCCGATGGCACCATCTTCTCCTCCTTTGGAGCTGAAGAACCGACCTCTATCCACTTGATGGGCTCTTGTTTCGATTCTAGTGTGGAATGACGAATCAACGTTTCATCCGTTATCACATATTGACGCATAAAATCACTCTCATTTTTCGTAGAACGCGCCAAGCACTGTTTACAAAGTGTCTTCGGAATACGTTTTTCATCAAAAGTAGGCACGCGCGGCACCCATCTTGGGCAATGCTTTGTCATGAGCATGAAATGTAATCAACACGTCTTCTTGATATCCCTATAGTATTCGCAATTTCGCACCCCTTCGCACACCGATCTATAATATTTACCAAAATAGATTGACTCAATGACTTGGTAATTAATATTCCTTGAAATACTTGAAACTCTTCTTTTCCTTTCTTATTTCTTTCTTCTTTTCCACGCATAAATTTGCATGGCCCTAACACTCCTTGCAACTTGACCTTACGGCCTCTAGCAGGTTAATGGATAAAATTAAATGCATCTAGGTCTCATCCTAGATATGTCTTTTTATTGCATTGTAATCCACGTCATTTAAGTTCATCGGCGATATTACCCAGTAATATACATCAGCAATGAAAAACGTGCATTTGTAAAAGGTCAGTCTCATGCAACTACCAAGTGACAACAGAACCTGGCCTCAAACTTATTGTTACAATGGAGCATTCAAATAGTAGTGAGAAATTTTATTTTCCAAATATGCTACATATTTGATTAGTTTTAAATTCTAGGATGAATTTACTGCTCCTATGTATATACAATTCGGAGATCCATTAACTCGATTTCTTTTACATTCACTTTCAATGTTCACTATTTTCTTCGTCTAGTGCGGCATGAATATTTTTATTTTGCAATGAATTACTGAACTAATGCAGCGGTTTTTGATATGAATCCGCAAGGAAATATGTATCATTTATGACATTTTAGAAATGTTTTCAAACCAGTTAGGCGCTTTGATCTTTGTTCCTCCGATCAAATTCCAATCATGATATCTTAAAGTAGAATTGTCCTTTCTCAAGCATGTCCCTAGAATTTTTTTCTTACTTGACTATATAAGCGATATATTTTTCTAATTTTGTTGACTATTTTTGTAAATTATCATAAATTATTAAAAATACTGAAGTGGCAACAAAATATTTAAACTTTGTTGTCTCCGGTGTAACTTTATGAAATTTACATAAAATATTGAAAAAAATTAAAGTGTTGACTTTTTAATTCCACAGACCTTTGCGTGAAGAATTACAAAGTCAATAATTTAATTTCGCTTCAAGAATATTTAAACTTTAAAAAAATATTCTAATGGATCCAAACGAATCTTAACTTTTGAGCTAATTCATATTTGCAATTAGGATATTTCCTCTCCTTCCGTTCGGAAATCAAGCACCTCATTACATATATTTTACGAACTATTTTGTGCCACGGCATATGTAAATGCAACTCCTTCGTGGTCATACTTATGGACAGAAATTTAATTTTGGTGAACCAATTTGAAGTTTGAGCTAGTTAAAATAATGTTTGCCCGACTCAGCAAGTTATTTTTTCGCACAGAGGACTCGACCGTACCAATGCTAAAAGGTATGGACCCTAGGTCAAGCCATTTCCCATGGCCCTGCAGCGGGTATTTAGTGCGCACGTCGTCGGAGGTCTGTCAATCGTGAGGAAATCTCGTTTCCTACGTTGACATGAACACTATCCTCTTCTTTCCTATCCCTCTCCTCACCATTCTCGAAAAAGCTCCTCGCCCCTTTCGTCGCCCCGTTCATTCCTTCGTCCCGATGAAGGAAGCGAGCGGTGAGCGCTTCGGGAGCGGAAATCACCGCCTCCGGAAGTGTACGAACGATCCACTCCCGTTCCAGAACGCACCCCACCCGCTCTCAGTCGCCTACTCTTTTCCATCCATTCTACTTCTCTCTCTGCCAGTGCCTTTGACCGCGCCGCGAAGGCTTTACCGTCTATATTTTTTTGTTTTTTTAGGAAGCTTCCTTTAAAGCGACGGCTTAGTCAGTTTTTCCGTATGTGAATGTGAGCATGCGACCGGGGAGGGGGGCGCGTAGGGAGCCTTCGAGAATTCAGTGAATGCCTCTCCTCCTCCTCTCAGGCATAAGAAGCCCCCCCCTCCCCCGGCAACCACTCTCGTCATTCTTAGGCCCTTCTTTGCCCCTCCCTCAATCCTGCTTCGCACCCCCTCCTTCCAAGGGCCCCGCCAGGAATACTTACCCCACCCCCTTCCTTCCCTCCGCTCCCTTACTCCACCCACCTCATTCCCTTCGCCCGCAATTTTCTAAGTGATGCGGAAAGCACACATGAGAAATTCAAAACTCTGTCTGAAGGGGGCGACCGAGAAAGTTCAATAAGTCATCGCTCGGGTTACAGTTCTTACGGGGAGGGAGGGGAGAAGGGACAGGGAGAGAGGGAAGATGAAAGGGCCAAGACAGGGAGAAGGAAAGTGGAGAGAATGGAGAGGGAGGAGAAGTAGAAGAGGAGGGCGTGGAGCACGGGTGCACATGGAGAAGGAATTCTTTTCCACGGCTTCTCACCTTAATGCAATTCTTAAACCAGGCGCCATGCGCTGAAATAAGATAGCTGGATGAAGGCATGAAGGCGATTGAGAACTTAAGAGGGGCAGGGATGCTTGGGAAGGGCAGGAGAATCTCAATGGACTTTAACAATTAACTTTCTCAGAGGCCTGGACGAGTTTATAGTCGAGGGAAAGAAGAGACAGAAATCAGACCGAATCAAGTCATTAATCGTTTTGATGTGATGTCTACCTCTTACGTTCTGTCATTTCCTAAAATTATTTTATATTCCAGATTTGAAAACCTCCGCTTATCTGTAACTTTTTTTCCCTTAATTTAGAACTGAAGAATGCACACATCCTAAGGATTACACTGAGAAAATTATGGATGTGAGTGCGTTTTGTGACGTTTCTTCACTTTCTGGGTTCATCAGTCGATGACTTCACAATTTATTGTAATGATTCATTCATCAGGTATCTATTTACTTTAGTTCACACTAATTACCATTTCCTCTCCTAATACCCTTAGGTAATAATCCTTTTAAAATATTGTCTTCCTTAGAATACAAAGTAGTTCTCATGCTTAAAAGTTACTTGCCGAAATTATTAAATATGTTGAATTTAATACCCAAGTTCAACAAACATTTAAACGTCATTATGAACAGGCTGGATAACACAAACATTAATAAGGATTAAGAATTATGACAATTAACCTAGCGTACTCTAATATTTAACTGATTTATCAAGCATGATCTAAATTGCATAGAGTATAACATAATGATTTCATAGATATAATGAAGGCAATGCTTTAAGTAAAGATTTAGGAAACGCTATTTATATAGATTAGAGATTCGCAATGTACCTTAAAACATCCTACGAATGCAATATTAGAACGAGGGAGTTCATGCGAGCCACGGCTATTATTTTGATCTTGATATTATAAGTTCACGAAATAAATATTTCGTATTCGAAACTTTCGGGAAACCTATTAACTGTATGATCTTAGGCTTTCCCGGCGTATTGCTGTGAAAAAGGCTATTGACCTTCAGCTATTTCTTTCATACTACTCCATTCTAGCATACTTCTTCCCCTCCGTCATAATCGCGTATTGCTTCGTGCAATCTCTTCTCTTTACTTGACTTAGCCCTCGAGAATTATTCCTCACCCTTCGATCACATCTCCACACAGTCCACCACTTCTTCTCAAGCCATTCACTCTCCCCACATTTATTTTTGGCGCTACCACTCTCTTCCTCCTCACAGTGTGAAAAGACAAGCGGAGCACGCACTTCTTTCCAACTTACTATCACTGGTGCTTCAAACGCACAGTCGCTCATTTTTCACCGCTCTCACTGAATACGTGTACACATACATGTAATTGACTGGTATACTCATTCTGGCGTACGGGGAGTACATTTTTATATAATGACATTTTTTCTGCAGTTGAATAACATTAGTGTTATCGCTTAGCTAATTAAGGAGGCTTAAATATCGAGATATTAGAAGAAAACTTGGTGTAGTTTGAGTCAATCTTGGATTGAAATGGAATAACTCCAGCTCCACCGACAAAAATACTATTCGACTAATATTCCAAAATGTATCGAGTTTTAGATGCAACATCTTTAATTTTAGTAACCAATGACTACACAATCTAATTTATATTCCCTTACAACCATTTTCCCTGTAGTTTTGAAACATTTGTCGGAAATTTATAACGGCTGAAAAAATATTTTCCTAATCTCATTATGAAAATGAGGCAGAATAACTGAACGGGTAGCCTCATACCAGATGATGAAATGAGGAGACGATGGGCACCTGTGGGGGAGCATTGGTAGCGTTTACCTCACTTCCTGAATATGACTGATGTACGCACGATATTGACGACGGCTGGTACTTCACGAGTACGTATCTTGGAGCGTATGAGGACGGTAACTGTTGAGGTTTCCGTGGTCGTCCACGCACTTCCAGGGAGGAAGCCAATGCTCTCCCTCTCTCCCCCTCCCCAACCTGACCGCAGATGACAAAGAATCTCTCAGCCGGGTAAAATTTTAAATGCAGAAGGCAGAAGAGGGATGGGAGATTGGGGGCGCGTGCCGCGATTGTCGACCGATCGGAGCAATCATGAGGAGTAAAGAAGGCGAAAGGGCCAGGTGTGCTGCAGGGGGCGGAAGTTGGCTGGCGATACGGATCGAGGGGGTTGGTGGCGTGGGGGTGTAGGGGTGTCGGGTGCGGAAAGGAGGCAAATGAGGTGAATCGGGGCGGAGGAGGACCTGCGGGTCGATAGGAGGGCCCCGGGGCCGGGAGAGAGAGAGGGCTCTTGGTTGGGCGGTCGCTCAGAGGAGCGGTCAGGCGCGGAGGGACAGTGAGCGGGGGCGGGCCGCGAATACTAATCTCAAGTGGCAAAAATGAAGCCTTTTGACGTGGACGTGTTATTCTCCTGCAAGCCTCTAGCCACTCGACCCTTGCGGCATAAAATAAATCCCGCAGTAATTTCCTCCGCTTGCCTACTGCGTAATAATTCACGAGGCCGTGCCAGGAATCATGGCTCAACTGTCCGTCAAAGGGGTGGAAACGTGGGGGGCGAGATTTTCCACTAATCCCCTGCCACCCTCCCCCGCCCCACCCCCGCTATCTTCTTCTTCCCCGTGGGTGGTGGGGTCGGGGAATGCCTAATTTCGGCCACTGTTCAAACTACGAGAACAATCCTTATCTCGGCCACCGCTCCCGACCCTTTTAGGGACTCGCGCGGTCTCGTCATTTGGGGTTTAGCGCCCGGACGGAGTCAGTCGTCCCCCCTCGCCCCCGAATGAAGGGGGGGCCAAGTTCGGGCTAGTTGCAAACTAGCGTGCAGTTGGTAATCAGTCTCCTTTTGATAAGGATGACCCACTGGGGGCGGAAAGGGGTGGTAAGGGTGGGGGTAGTAAGTGGCAGCTTAGCTTCTTGCTGGAACTAGTGAAGCTGATTTGCAATTGGGCAATTTGGCAAGGACGGAACTGAGTGGCTCGCTTTAAATTTGTGTTGGCTTAAACCTTGCTGAGAGTAGTAAGAACGCTGAATTGAATCCCATTAATGACTTACTTTTAAAAGGTCATACTCTCTCTCATATAAACTCTCTCTCAGACATCGGAGGGGGAGTTCGTATTCAGAAAATAATTTGACTAAAAATATGTTTTGTACTTTGTAGGAAGAATTTTATGCATTTTGTTTTCCCATACCCTATTATTGAACTTCCTTTTTAGTCTCATTGGAATTCCTTCCGTTCTTTTATGTTATTTTAAATAAAATCATTTTTATTTAGACTTTAGCAAGTTTCTTGTTGCAAAAGACTTCTAAGCAAACATTTTAAACGGAAGAGATTGACTCAAGATGTTTGCCATTTATTTCGTCGTCAAGACAAATTAACAGATCCTAAAGTTACAGCCATTACTAAAATAAGATAATTTGATATTGTGGAGATAATTTAAAACACAGCTGAAGGAATATATTCATTTATAAGCATTCTATATAAACTGAGTAGCGTATCCGAAATATTAGAGGGGCTAGTTTGGGAATCACTCACGGAGTGAACATTAATTCAAAGATTAAATATCTTGCATAAATTGGAAGAATGCCTCTTTAGCAGTAATGTTGAAAATGTATTATTATCTTCACCACATCACGGTAGGAGAGATCATGCAAATAAAATCAGAGAGATTAAATCTAGAACAATTAGAATGGATATGGCATGTCCCCACAAAGAAAAGGAATCGGAATAACATTTTCCTAACGCTCTAGAAGGAAAAGCATTTTGTTAGAAAAATAGTCTGATACGCAAGCACCCCTTGCCACACACCCTAGAGGTGGCATCATCCTTCCTTCCTCACTTGCATATTCTGATTTTCTAATTTTGTAAGCAATCTAAAGTAAGACACCTAAATATAAGTAGAATGATTAGAATGATTTTTTACCGCCAGCGCTGACGGCTTGGGTGGGTCAACAGGGAAGGTGATGGAAGGTCTTGGAAAAGCAACGTGACACACGCAGTTGTCTGCGGGCCGTTATATGGTGATAATCGTGGATATATATTATATGTATATAATGTGGGTCGCGTGGTCCAGTGGGTAGAGCGTTGGACTACTGACCGGAGGGTCCCGGGTTCGATTCCCGGGCAAGGCACTCTGGGCACCTGCAGCTCCACCCAAGCTAGTTGATTTTTCGGGTACCAGGTCTTCCTGGGAAACCATAACCGGCACAGGGAAAGAAACTGGCCCCCCTACCCTGATGTGTGAATATTCACACGCCGTCGGGCTTGGTGCATGGGTGAGCTGAGCTACCATCACCTACTAAACCGACCTTCGGGTTGATTACTGTGTTTATGGTTTTTTAAAATATATATCCACGCGCAGTCCCTAACCTGTACGTTAATACTTTTTGTGTTTAACTGACTCCTGGGGGATTTCGACAAGGTTAGGGAATTTTGGGCGGTTTCCCATATCCCCATATCTATTTCACTGAATTTCCAATTCACTCAGCAATGCTTGCAACCCCTTGGCTAACTAACAAACTAATGCTTGGTCATCAGCACCCCTAACTGATTTTACGAATTCCCCTCCGACTTTCATTTCTACCTCCACTTCTTCCAATGACTCCTTAATCATTTCCTCCACATATACGTTGAACAGCACCGGTGATAATGGGCAACCCTGCCTTACCCCGCTTCCTAACACTGCCCATCCGGACTCTCCCTTCCCCACTCGCACCTGAGCAGTCTGAGACATGTACAGGTTGCGAATCAGTGTCCTGTCCCTCCAATCCATTTCTAGTTTATGCAATATACTCATTAGTTTTTCCCAATGCACTCTATCAAACGCTTTTTCAAAATCTACGGAACAGGCAAAAACGTCCTGATTGTATTTTATATTCCTCTCGATTAGTGATCTCATTACTGCAATGGCATCACGGGTACCTTTCCCCTTGCTAAACCCAAACTGATCATTCCCTAAGTAATCATTTGTCTTCCCCTCTATCCTTTTGTTGATGATCTATCAACTTTAGATGCGTGAGATATCAAACTTATTGTTCTGTAATCCTCACATAATGTAGCCTTTACCTTTTTCGGAATAGGAACTAACACTGATCTCACGAAGTATTCCGGACAGATTCCTTCCTCATAGATACTACGAATCAGTCCATAGAGTCTTCCTTCCACATTTTCGTAATATTTCAGTAGTTCCGCAGGAACATTGTCTATCCGCACCGCCTTTTTGGTTTTATCTCCCTTATTGCCCTTTCTATCTTATCGTCCAGTATGTCTGGATCTAAGCTGTCTTCATCTTCGCCATGTTCCTTTTCTATGTCTAACCTTGTTGGCCTTAGTGCCTTTCCATATAGTGGTTCTATGTATTCCTTCCATCTCTCTTGGATATTATTTGTGTCAACTATTGTCTTACTCCACTTATCTTAGAGTGTTTTCAACATACCTGTATGTTTACAGAATATACCCGAGAACCTTCGGGAAACATGTCAGCAATCAATGCAAGCAATCGATTTTTCCACCCGCGGAATACAGTTACACCTTAATAACATCGACCCCAACAAATCTCCCGAACCTGATGAGATACCGGCGCGCATGTATAAATAACTGTCGTCTAAAATTGCCTCCTATCTTGATATAATATTTAAGAAATAATTAGCAGAAGAAAGTGTACCAAACGGCTGGAAGGTAGCTTCTGTAACGCCCATATTTAAAAACGGAGATCGGGAAGACCTTAGTATTTATAGGCCAATATCGCTCATCTCAAGATTTATTGATCAATAGCCAACACGGCTTCCGTTAGGGTAGATCCTGCGAAACTAAACTCGCACTTCTTGTACATGATATATTGAACTCCAGTGAAAGTAATATTCCAGTTGATGCGATATTCCTAGATTTTAAGAAAGCATTCCATAAAGCCCCTCATTGCAAATTATATGTTGGATTAAACAATCCTTAAGATATCTTGTCCAAACAGTCGTCCTGGACAGTGTCATACGCCCCTTGCTATTCCTTATTTATATAAATGACCTCAGTACCGTAGTTAATGGCAAGCTCCGTCTTTTCACTGATGATGCAGTAATTTATGGGGACATTCGAAGTAACGAAGACAGAGTCTTGTTAGTCAACAACCTAGATGCAATTAAAAATTGGTGCGACACATGGAAAGTGGAATTAATTTTTTTAAATGTGTAGTAATACATTTTGGCAATAATAAGTGGAATTAGGGAGAGTAATTCCCTCCCTTATAGTTAGAAAGTAAAACAAACAAAAATCGCGAGGTAGATTCCTTTACATACTTGGGTGTAACAGTTACTCACGATCTGTCCTGGGAAAGTACATGCGAGAAATATGCGGTCGTGCTAATAAAAATTGGGATTTGTGAAAAGAGTGCTAGGTAAATGTGACGAAAAAGTGAAGAAACGATGTTTCCTTGCCTTTGTCAACCTCCCTCAACCACAGACTTCCACCCTCTCTCAATGTATACCACCTACTTCCCTGGCATTCAGTCCCTTAAATTCATCCTCAAAGATCTGTACCCTATTCTCAAAAACCACAACGTTTCATCCAGGCTTCTTCCCAAATGCCCCTCTGTCACCTTCAAACGGCCCGCCAACCTATCAGATCTCCTTAAATCCACCAAGCCTCTTTCCAAATTCCCTCCCACTCCCAGAATCTCATCCACTCCTTGCTTGCGAGCAAGATGTATAACTTGTCCTGTTTTCACCACTCCACCCCTCTCCATCCCACCTTTTAATTCTCTCCCGCCCTTCCCGCACTCCTCATGCACATCTCAGAATGTAGTCTATTTCTTGACATGCAAACTTTTCCCGGCATTTTACATAGGCCATTACTCCACACCCCTAAACCTCAGAATAAATAATCATCGCGCCTCATGTAATCCCTCTTCCCCGTCCGCGAATCTTCCCATTCCAAAACATGTCTCCCACCACAACACCCCCTTCAACCAGTGTTTCCGTTCTAGCATCCCTTCCCCCATCCGATAACCCTATAAAATTAAAAACGATGGAAATGGCGTTTATATGCCTGTGCAAAGCCAATCAACATCCGGGTCTCAATTTCGTTAATTAACTATAGAGGTTTGAAGTAGACAGGTGTAGATTTGTTTTATGCGGGATGGTAAGATATTTTGTTTGTCCACATACATTGCGTTATACATTGCGTTACATCTCCGTTCCCCTCTGGCCTCCTTTCCTTTTCCCCTTCCACAAACCTTTCTTTCACTCCTCCCCACCACCTGTTCTTCCTTCCCCGCCCCCTTCTCTCTCCCACATGCCTTTCACCAGTCAGTCCTATCTAATCTTCCGAGGAAGACGGAGCACAATTCCGTCGAAATTACGAGTATCAAGAAATAACGTGTATGTGTTCCTTTTATGTGTTCTCATACTGTGTGTTGCTGTCACAGTTTTTATTCAACATTTCCGTGTTACTTCGAAGAAATCATCTATATATACGCAAAATAAGGGATTTCTTTTCCCCCAACCTAATATACAGGTTTGTATATGAGGTTGGGGAAAATAAATCCATTATTTCTGCGTGAAATTCAAAACTTTATATAAGATGTTTCGGATTGTCCGATTTGGGTAAAATATGCACCGTTTTGTTGTATACATTTGTTGCCATTTTACAGGTAGCTTCATAATGCCTTTCTCATAGAAGTCTTGGTCCTTATTAGCGAAAAACTATAATAATCTATTTTCACAATCTTCTCTGATCGCAATTTCTTAGGAAGAAAGTCTCGCATTGCAAAACTCGGGAAGTTTTAGGAAGCTATATGGTGGATGCATTAAAACATCTCAACCAAGCTCCCGAAGTTACTTGCGAATCACTACAGACGTGTGTGGCCTTGCGATGGCCTGATGAAACAACACTTCTTCTGTTGGCCAACGCTGACCGTCTCTGGTCCATCGCTAGCATCAAAAGGTCCAGTTGTTGACAGCAGGGATCTGATTAATTATCATTGGCAATTTTCCACAACATTATTTTGTGAAATTTGCCAATTTTATTTAATCATGATATTCCACCTTATCACACCTGAAACGTCTCTTTTTATAAGTAGAGATCTGAATTTAGTGTTTGGCCATACAGAAGCACTCAAAATGAATGATTCCTTTGAAGTTCTACGAAATACGCAGTAGAACCTACCTGGCCGTGAGTCCTGGTTTGGCCACCGTTTGAGCTGTTTCACCACGCTTTGACCACGATCGTTTTCGTGCAGAATTGTCGTATGTGACCCATTTCTCATCCCCAAGGCTTCGCAGATGGAAATTCGATTCATCATGTTTCTTGGTGTTAATTGGTGTGGTCCCCAATGATGAAAATGTGCCATCTCAATTTATACCATGATCCTTTATATGTACACATCATTTCAATATAAATTAAATAATATCAATGGGTTTACCAGTTTTTGTACAGTAAATAATATTCACCGGTGATAGATTAACATTATGCAGAAGAATGCAAAAACTTTAAATTGTAAAAATCATTTGCCTTGGCCGAAATGAATGTTTTTTACACTCTGAAATTGTTGTATTTAATGCATATTGCGGATGACTCCGTTAAAGTAACTGAACTTTGCGGGACTCCCCGCAGTTTTTTTTATCAATTCCACGGAAGACCGCTGTAGTTCGTACATTCGTAACACGATTTTTGAAAACCGGACGTAGTCCTCAGTGTAAGAAGAAAAAGTAAGCATATATTTCCTTTGGTTCAATTTCACGGCGCGCAAAATCGAAGTCGCATGGAGTTAATTAGAATTGAGGAAATTATTGCATACTTTCCTCTAAGGTTCTTTATTTTTTCTCTAAAAAGTTAGTATACTTTTGTTGCCTTTGATCTAACATAAAAGTATCTCGTGATTCATTTTCGAACACATTTATTTGACCTAAAATAAAGTATCTCGATATCAAATTATTCTCTTGCAAAACATTTGAATTGAAAAAAATACAGAATTTAGTCAGTAATGTCAAAATTATTGACCTATTTCTGTGTGGGAATCTAAAAAAAGAATATGAAACGAAAGAACATCCGTTTGTGATTATTTGTGCCGAACTAACAGGATCTTTGTTGATTTTTTACGAGTGGTATTTGATGCCCATTATCATTGGGAAGGAGGCAAAACATATGCATACTTCAATAACTGTGCACAAAACACTGATTGCAAAGGCCCTTATTTTGCACTTTTCTTCATTCCGCGTGAACTGTATGTGTTTTTACGGAGGTGGATATTAATAAATGAGAGCATTATTTTTCACAGTTTATCTTTAGTTTTTTATTGTGATGAATCACACCATGATCCCCTTATATATTCTCCGTAATGTGGCGTCATTTATTTGCCATTAAGAATGTCTGGTGCTCCGTACCGTGACAATGGCGTGAGTTCTCTTTCGCTTTTAGCGGCGAAGTGCTTTGTCATTTGTGGCGGTCTCCCCACGGGCGCAGGCTCATCGAAATTGATGTAAGCTGAACGCAGAATCACAGGTGCTATTATGCCTCTGCATGTTTTTCAAACACAAGGGGACAGAATGTATATCACGAATGAAAAAACGAAGCCCAAAGTCATAAAAATTCAAAACACCCTTGACGAAATGCGTCCCTCTCTTTCGTTCAGGAATGACTGAGATTTCAAACACTTTATCCGGCACGTCACACAAACCGTCATATATTTTACATTTGTATATACACTATTTTTCTCTCGGATACACAGAAGATTGCTATCATACTGTGTAAACAAAATAGGTCGTTTTCATTATACACATGAAAGCCTGCAATGTTACTCGTACCGTTCGTTATTCGCCATTTGACAGTGCAGGAGAAATCAAGGAGGAGGCATTTCGTTTGAAGGTATACAGGCCAAGTCCGGACTAAATATGATTTTATGAATCTTTTTTTACCGGGAACTAAATCAGAACTCATGCAGCTGGAATTGGTCCAATGAGCAATAACATAACCCCTGCCCAATGCTAAAACATATGACATTTCGTAAGAATTATTACGGTTCTAAATTCTTAAATTCCGAATTTCATTTCATTAATATTCTGAGATGAATGAATCAATCATCAGATAAGTTTGTCAAGGTTCCTTGATACATAAACGTCAACTTAGTAATCATGTTATTTTTTAAATATGATTTCAATTTTTTTCGAATAACTTGATTATTTCTCCCATAAGTTCAATTCATACTTGACTAATATACTTCATACTTATTAGCCAATATTTGCAAAAGAATAAAGCTAAAGTTGTCATTCATTCAAAGTTCTGTGCACATTTCAATGAACAAAAATATTTGTTGTTATTGAAAAAGTCAGGCTATTTTATTGTGAATAACGGCATGCTCTACGCTATAGCTGAGAGTATATCACCACAAGTATTCTAAAGTAAAGTGTGAATAAGTCATCGACCTTTTCTCCCATGCTGGTATGTTAAGGAGTTTGAAATGTTTTTAAAGATATCAACAATATCTTCCATTTCAATTTTGGGAATAATGGCCCATGGCACTGGAAAGAAAGAATCCGCTAGTCAATTTAATATGTCTTATTCATTTCTCTACACGCATTTTTAAGATGATTGCAGAAATGAGTAACTTTAAATCTACGTTAGTATAAAATTTTCATAATGGCCTTTGTTTTCTTTTCTGAAATTCAATATTTTCCTGAATACAGTCTCACTTTTTTAATAGAGATAGGTTAGTTACGCAATAGGTAAATGGTGTTGTTGAGGCAATAGAGAAAGAGAACGTGGAGTTCTTATTTTAGAATGAATAAATGGAGTCCTAGCGTAAGAAAGAAAACAGAGATAATTTATGATCAAAGGTAAAAAGTTGAAAATAATGTCAAATTAAAAATGTAATTTAATTACAGGAAAATTGATAGGATGATAGGATTTTCATCGTAAGTGGGTGAAAAAAGGAATTGAACAGTAAAGAATGATCCAAATTATTTTGACTAATTTGAATTTGTTAACAACTTGGAAGCGGTTCAATTCGATAAATTTTCACCGATTTGGAAGAGTATTTAAATCACCCAGACCCCTCTAGACTTAACTTTACGCACATACACACCTTCCTCTAAGAATTATTTCTTCTCCAATGATAGTTGAGTAAATAAGAGTCCTCTTCAGTTCAGAATATAACTGTCTCCGCTGCAGAGCCTTCCGTACGCCTGGGGAATTATTGTAAATTTTCATCTCCCACTCCCTTTTAGTTTCCACCCCGCCCTTAACCGTTTCCGCCACCCCAGATTCACATTCCCAGCTGTCTCAACTCGACAACTTTCGCGGAGGGAACCTGGTGGCGCGTTATCGATTGATATCCCATGATTCTCGAGTGACATCAGCATATGCCACGTCTCCATGTTCCTCGTATCCGAACAACTAGTATCCTATGCCCCCAAGAAGCGAATCTCGCCCAGCGCATGCGCAGCGGATAGATGAAGGTTGCTTGAAATCTCCCCTTAGTTCCTAAGTTAGTGCTGCAAAGCTTCCATGGTGGTGCTCATTTGTATCAATAACCTTCATTCTAGAGCGTTTATGGGTTGAGCAATTAATAAGAAATCGCCACAATACCCGGAAAATGTGTCAGAAAAATCCGAAGTTGAGATCAAATCTGCCAACATATTTTGAGACCATGGTAATTCCCACTGCGTCATAAGCAATCTCGGGTGTCTTGCACCTTCTAAAGGTCTAAATATTGCTGGATCATAAATGAAGGTGCTCCCAACATAATCACTTCAATATATTTGTAAGAAACTCTTTCTGCAATGGGTCTTAAATGACTGATGCGTATTTCACGCGTGGTCCCAGCAAAGCGGATTAACGTCTTTCTGTTCCTCTTCATTACTTTTTCCTACAACTTGAGTAATCAAATCAAATTTCTTTAGAGACGGTCTTGGTGATTCTTCTGGAATTTAATCTAAAATTTAATGTTTTTAGGAAGTATATATTCTGAAAATATATACTATTTTTTTATCAGTGTTAAACAGCAATGCAAGTACCTCAACATTATGGGTAACATTTTTTACAGATTAACTGCAACAATTTCATAAACACCTAAACAATGGATAAATTACATATCATGACTGAAGGTCATTTTTCAAAGAATTTTTGTCTTAATTTTTAAATATTATGAACGATAATAATCAGAAAATGTACCATCAAGGTAATGCAAGATAAGGATATTTATGATACTGATAAAATATTTGAACAATTCCGAGTTATTAACTCGGGCCCTGCTATTCTTAACTCTAAAATTCTTTTTCCGTGCATTAAAAATTTCATTAATATTAGCTTAACACCATTCTCGATGTCTTGCACTGCTCTTCCTTCCCCTTTTACGGATGCCAAACATTCTCCACTCTGCAACAGTCTTCGAATTTCATCGCCTGTTCAAGTGATCTGCATCTGCCTTTGTTGTCTTCGTTGGGATATTCCCGTAAATCCTCTCTCCTCTCACAGCATGTCTTACCGGCCACGGAAACCCAAAACTAGTGCAAAATCTCTTTCATTAACAATACTTCGTACAAGATAGCCATCCCGAAGGACAAATTCAGGGTCTCTTATAGTCAGGGTTCCAGGGTCCCCGTTCAACTTGGCAAAACGATTGTGTAAAAACAAAGGTACTTTAGAAAATACACGGAAGAGTGGTGCTTACGTGATTTATTGTGAGTAGTGCAAAGCTGCCTATGTGGGCCGAACGGGGAGGAATTTCGCCACCCGAATCAAAGAACATGAGTGCACAATCCCAGGAAATACCAAATCAATGATCGCCAAGAACTTACTGGAGACCAACCACGCTTATGACTTACAGTTGCAAGTTCTACATGTCCTTAATAAAGGCAGAAAACTAGTCGTTATGGAACAATTGAATATTGTCCAACGGGTAAAGGAGAAAAGCCCCCTCCCTAGTGGCATGCAGTTCACCTCCTCCTCCTTTCCATCAACTTCCCTTACTCTTTGTGACATACATCCGCCCCTTCCCATTGTTTTGTTCACACAAGTGGTCTTCAGAGAATTTGTGAGAGCTGTTTTTAAAACATTAATCTTCGTCAGCGTGTAGGTCAAATAGTGTTTAGAATGAAGTCTTTTTTCCGAATTATGTAGCTTTAAATCAACGAGGTTCAGTGCTAGCAATAGTTCCTTTAACACGAATCAGATAGCATCGGACGGAAAATTCTATAGAGGATTCAATATTAATAAGAAGACCATTCTCGTTAAAAATTCAAAGACCGTGATGTCAAGGAAACATCATCTCTATTGGTAGTTATTTACCAAAGTTGAAAAAACAAAGTCGCAGAATACAATAACCTTATTCAAAGCGAAGGCGTAGACATAATTATTGGGACAGAAAGCTGGTAAACCACTAATGTTGCCGAGGGTGAAATTTTCCCAAAATCCTTTTCCATTTACAGAAATGACAGAACAAATAGAATCGGGGGCGGTGTCTTTGTTGCAGTTAAAAGTTCTTGCGCCAACAGGGCTGAGGTAATTCCGGGCAATGGTTTAGAAACCGTTTGGTGCTCAATTAAAAGTCCTCGATCCAAATGAATTTATGCATGCGCATTTTAAAGACCGCCAGTGGACAGAGATAATTCAGTACTAGAATTAGATCAGCAAATCAAAGATTTCTTTATCTCAACACAATGATCGCGACCTTATTATCGGTGGAGATTTCAATGTCCCATCTATTGACTGGAGCACATATGGTTTTAAAACGGACGGTAAAGACAAAGCTATTTGCAAATCGCTAAAAAATTATTTTACGTTGGACTCCTTGCACCAACTTATCACTTCACCAAATAGGGCCGATAAAATTCTTGATTTGATAGCAACGAATATTCCTGAAAAAGTCTTAACTACAGAAACTATAAAAGGAATTGGTGACCACAGGGCAGTATGTTGGTTCGAAGTATTCCGCGGCGTTCTGGATTTGCAGATCTCTCCATCTTCCGACTTCTCGCCGTGTTGGTTGTCATGAGTTGACGACAGTTTCGTCTGGAAGAACGAGGGCTATATATACGCGGCCAAATTGCCAATATCGGCACTTCGACCTGAAGACGCCGGGTAGAATCCAGGCGAAACTGTCGTCAACTCATGACAACCAACACGACGGGAACCCAAAAGACGGAGAGATCTGCAAACACAGGGCAGGATGTTCGTATGTACAAATTTATCGCTACATGGGATCCGAAATAAGAAGCCTAAAATAAAAATTTACTTGTTTAAAGAAGGGGACTACAATAGCCAAAAGTGCGCGCTTTAGAATCATTTTGCAAATTTAAGAAAGATAGTAATCACAGAAATATTAAGGGTACGTTGAATCAATTTCTTGAGATCACGCGCTCAGTTGTCAACAAGTACCTTCCCAGTAAATTTATAAAAGATGACACGGAACCTAGATGGTGCAACACGGTTGTTAGAAAGGCATTAAGATGTTAGAGGCTATGTCACGTCAAGATGAAAAATATTAGGGATGATATCTTTGGGAGCCGAAAGAATGATATCACTTATGATTTTAAGATACCTTGGACAAATGACAAGAATGAATTTCGGAAAGCCTTAAGTGAATTGATAAGGAAAAGATCAGCGGAAAATTTGAAAGATAACAATTTGATTAAAACACTTTGATAAAAATTTGATAGAAAACAATTTATTCAAACGTCAGAGAAGTTCAGGGAAATTAGTCAACTGTTTATTCATCCCTTAATGATGAAGTCGAAAGAGTAATCAGTAGTTTGGAAAAGGTTAACTAATTAAATTCCAAGAAACTGCGGAAGATACCGTAACAGTAACTTTTAACGGAGTCATCCGCTAACATGCATTTCATGGCAACAATTCCAAACGGACATCGACGGATCCGGGTCCGAATCCCATTTTAGGCGAATGATTTTTTCACTCTGAAATTGTTACAATGTAATTTAATTCCTTTTTTCAAAGTGTCTTCACTAACAGCTCACCGAATGCCTCCGATAGCTTACCATATCGTACCGGTCAACGGATGCCCAAAATTAAAATATCATGAAACGGAATAGAACGTTTGCTGAAAAATATTAAGCCTAATAAATCCTCCGAGCCCGATTAAATACCCGCTCTTATATTTAAGGATCTAGCTTCGGAAATTGCGCCGTATCTCGAAATAACATTTAAGAAGTCGGTGGTAAACTACAAGGTACCCAGAGATTGGAAAATGGCTAACTTTACACCAATATTTAAACATAGGAAAAGGAAGGAACCGAGCAATTACAGACATTTTCCTGCCATTCATTTCGTGCAAAAGATATGAAACACATAGCTGCTAGTTCGATCTTGAGGCACCTCGATAATCAGGAGTTATTAATGAAAAATCAGCACGGTTTCCGAAAAGGCAGATCGTGCGAGACACACCTTGCGCTTTTTGTTCATGATATTCTTACTTTGGGATAGAGCAATGTTTATGTGGACACGATTTTTCTGGATTTTAAGAAAGCCTTCGACAAAGTACCTCATAGTAAACTACTCACACAGCTAGAAGTACATGGCGTAGATAAAAGTATCCAGGGTTGAATTGAAGACTTTTTGAATGGTCGGGTTCAAAGAGCAGGAGATAGCTTAAATGCATTACAAGTTACTTCAGGTGTTCGCCAGGGAAGTGCCGTCGGACCTCCTTTATTCTTACTTGACGTTAACGACATTGACTCCGTAGTCACTAGTAAGATACCGAAGATGCAGTGGCTTACCGTGATATCCGTGACCCCATCAAGAATTGAAGGTGTGGACTCAGTTAAATACCTAGGCCTTGCCATCACTCACGGTCTCTCCTTGGTGAAACACACACGGGGAATATGTAGCCAAGCGAACAAAAAATTAGGATTAAATAGAAGGGCACTTGGTAAATGTGATTAAAAGGTGAAAGAGAAATTTTATCTGTAACTGGAAAGGCCTCATATAGTATATGCTTGCAAGTATATGGGATCCTCACGAAGTTGATTGATTGCAGAATTTGCATCGCGTGCAGCGTAGAGGAGCTAGATTTGTAAAACGTTGTTTTGATAAACTTAGTACCGTATCCAAAATATTAGAGCAGCCAGGTTGGGAATCATTCACGGAGCGAAGGCTAAATTACAGATTGAAACTCTTGAACAAATTGGGAGTCTCTTTAGCAGTGATGTTAAAAATGTATTATTACCCCCATCGTACTACGGTAGGAGAGATCATGTTTGTAAAATTAGAGAGATAAAGAGTAGAACAGATAGATTCAAGGTATCTTTTTTCCACGAACAATAGGGGATCAGAATAACATAGTCCGACCGCGATATGGTCAAGTTAGGGTAAGAATTAGTCTGGTGTGAGTTCACCCCCTGCCACAAACCCTAGCGGTGGCCTACAGAGTACATAAATAAAATAAAATTCGTATTCATAGAAAAAGCATCGAGGCTTAAGTTTCAAAGGCGTCGTCCTCTCTGTCCCTCTGCCAGGATTGTAATCAGCTTCCTCGTTCAACTGGATTTTATCAAAATTTCAACTTTTTTTAGGAAAAAAAATTTTTGAAGATTATAAGTATAGATTCCAACTGGTCAGTGAAGATTCGATGGTTGAATGATGTAGTAGAGACGACAGATCGATGGGAGTATTGGCAGAAGCCGATTGAAATGGAGCCCAGTCTCGGGGACGCAATTTAGCTGGAAGTGACAACCCAGCCAAAGGGGCTTTTCCCCATCTGACGCACGCCATGAACTTTTATTCCCACGCTTTTGAACGTCTCGCTAAAGAACAACAGTCACCGTCCTCCCTTTGGCAGCAAATCACCCGTGGAGATAGGTAAGTTCGTACCTATCTCCACGGGTGATAGGTACGAACGTATGTGTATCTCCACGTGGATTGGGTTGGCGGCATCTCGGGGTCCACTGAGATTTCCCCTCGCCCCCCTCCCACCGATCCACCCCTCCCACCAATCCATACCCTCCCTCCACCGGCTTCACCCTCGGCAGCCTTCTTTAATTCATTCCTCTCCTTCCCCCCATTCACTCAGCCTCTCGCTGTCTACTCCCCCCTTCCTTGCCCCCCACCCGTTCGACGTCGGTCCTCTGTCCCCCTCACCCTCCGCTCGGCCCCTCTGCACCCTCGCCAGCCTCACCAGAATGCCTCTAAGACCGCGCACACAAACATTCGTTCCGGCCCGCGACTCCCTCCACACGTTCGCTTTCCCCGTCGTCCTTTTACTATTTTCTCAACTAGAAGCGAAAGCTGCCTTCCTTGCTTACAAGTGCGCCGATGTCGCGTCTTTTATTCCACTTCATCACTTGACACGTTATGTAATAAACAAATTCAAATTAAAACAGCAAATGAATTTTTTACACCCTAATTTTTTTAATGCAAAACATTCTCAAAAATATAATTTTTTGTGTAGCATGTCTTAACGGCATGAAATAAATATTGAAATGAGACATTTCAGGGCTCAGAAAGATTGTGGACCTCTAGGAAAACCTGTCATGGCATTCGATTATCTGTGACCCCCCTTTTGACTGCTGCCTCAAAGGACTCTAGGGATACAATTTGGTGCGAGCCACCGGGTCAATCGGAGTTTGTTACCGAGGTAACGCTGGTAAGCAACCTCCTATTCCACGAACAACACTACTCGGGTGACCTGTGCATCACCTTGCAGAACTTTCATTTGCTAATGATTTATTTCCCCCCTAAAAAATACAATAAAGGAATTAGGCGACGTTGCTCCTTAATGTTGCTTGTTGATAGTGAAGCCCCGTTGTTTACACATTTTATGCTTTATGGGATCGTGCTGCCATCTGTGGGCAACTATTTAACTCATGCCTATCTCTGTAGCGAACCAAAAGGACTGTGGCACGGTGTCTTGAAATTTCATTGCACTCTTGAGGCTCTCACTTCACTCACACTCGTTCATATGCATGTGCATATATTATGCGTGCGTGTGTTTGTGATACACAAACCCTCCTCTCATCTTCATCAAAATGAAATGGGTTATTGCGAGTGAATCCTCTCACTCGGATGAAATTGGCTGTGGTCACAGACTCAATTATAACGTGAGTGGTTTTTTTGTGCTCGTTTTCAACCACAGGTTCTACAGTATTACCTCAGTGAAGTTTCCTTGAGAAATAAATAGGTAACTGCCCGTGATATTAAAATTATTGCTCCCAAGCCCTCGTCTAGATGAATCAAGTAATACCCTAAATAACCCTCCTTCCACAATAAGTAGTTCCGCGGGGATGTTATCTTTTCCCAAGGTCTGATCTTATTTATCTTCACTTAATGCCCATTCTTTCTCCGAATCACGTATTAGAGGTCTTATACCATCCTCATCTACCTCACCCTTTTTCTACAACTAAACGTCCTACTCAGTTATATTTGCAATACAGATCCATAATATATTCCCCCCCTCTCTCTGAAATCGTTCTTGTTTCAAATATCAATATTCCTGTCACATCTCTAGCAATTTTCACGATTTTCCATTCTTTTTACCTGATAGATATTTCACCGCTATGTTGAACCACGTGTATATCATATTTCTTCATCTGAATTGTCTGTGATGGATGTTTCATTGAAGTATTTAGACAGATAAATACAATTCCAAGGAATCATAATTTTAGCGGGCAAGATTAAATATGTTAGCTGGTGTTCATAAATTGTTGAGTAAAATAATATTTACAATTTTCTAATAAAAAATCTATCTTTCTAATTATATCTATAAAAAATAATATTTTTAATATCTCTATGCTATTTATAATTAACAATTTTTGTTGAATTGTACCTGATGATGATGCACAGCATCGAAACCATGGTCGTGTTGTATTAAAAGTGTGTGGAATTGCAAAGTTTTTTTACTCTTTCTTTTACCCTCACCATGAAGGAATTCCACAAAGTTAAGCCTGAAACTGTTAGCTTTAGTAACAGAGTATTAATTTTTACGAGGGATTTGTGGTAGGTTTCCTTGAACCTATTATAACTAGGTTTTTAATTATAACTCGCAAGATATATATGCAACCTTAGGTAAGAATATGTGATTTTATCAATCATCAATTATTCTGTTCGTACAAGTTGGAAATGACTTCTACTAATATTTAGGTATACATTCATGATAATTAATTTTAAACAATAATGCAAAATGTTTTAGAAATAATTGTAGCAGTGCATAGTTTTTCTGATCGAGAAAAATAATGGAATATTTTCGTGGTTGAAAAAATATCTCTGGAGCTAAACACAATCAGCAAAATATTTCACCTAACAAATTTCAGTATAACTTTCTCGTTATGAAGACCATGCCAAGCCTGCGCCGAAAAATAATTAAAAAAACACATCTCGATGTAGCTAATAGCTATTAGTTTTATTAACGAACCTGAAATAACTACACTCGAAGTTCCATTCACTGTTTCTGAAATTGATTATTGCTTACTTTCTTTCACAATGTTACTCTTAAATAGTAATTCACTTAGAAGGCGATTGGACACAATTATCGCTATGTCAAACCTTAAATAGCAGAGTGATTTTTCAACCTATGTTGCTGTGAGCTTCCTTAATAATAAAAATTTAATATATATAATTTTTGTAATTATATATATATTTACAATTGGTACTTATTCCTTGTTATGTGATAATATTACTAAATGGTTTTCTCTATAACCGTGAGTTTTATTCAGCTATTTATGAAGTGAGTCTGTGAATCCAAACCTCAAATTCTGTTTGATAATCGTGGTAAGGGAGATTAAGAGTAAGAGATTTGCATTGACTAACTGAATTTCTTGCTTAGTAATGGATTACTGAATTAAGTAACTCCCTCGCATCTTGAAATTTTTCACAGATAACATAGTAATGCATTTTTTTGTTATCGGTTTTGAATATCCATCATTGTTCTATGTATACTTATTTTCTAACGATTCAACAGCCTCATTTGGTCGATAATTTCTTTTTCTGAATTAATTTTGATTCATATGAAGGATATTGTAGTTTTATAAAATATTAGCCATGCATAATGACCATATATCGTGAAAAAACTTTGTTCCACCCGCGATGGGAATCTACTAATTTTTTCAAAACGGTATTTTGTTGCAGTCCTCTTTGCTGTAAATCTATAAATGTTTTGGACTCGGTGTAGAAACACAAAGGTATGTTCTCAAAAGTGGAAGCTCTAAGGAGTGGTATTCTCTTACTAGCACCAACAGTCATGAAGTAAAAATTAAAGATTAACCCTTAAGGGTTACTAAAATAAAATTGGTTCATCTCTGAGGAGGGAAAATTTTGCTCTCCGTCTTCATTGTTATCAACCGCTGATGTTACTGTTCTTGCGCTTAAGATACCCCCAGTGGAAAAGTAAACCTACAAAATGAACCTCAGAATTCCCAATTGCCTCGTCTCTCTATACACACAAATACACGAACATCGCCTTTGTTTCCCGAGGTTGAAACAACAGAGGCAGGGAGGGAGAGAGGCAGGAAGAGAGAGAAAGAGGTGGGGGTAATGGCAAAGTTCAGTGGGTGGCGGCAGGATATGGGGCGAGGGGAGGAAAGGCAAGGAGGGAGGCGGAGGAAATGAAAGAGGGATGAGGTAGAAAGGGACTGGGTAAGGACGGGAATCCAAGTTTGTGAACGGGAGGAAAAGGGGGCGTGGTGAAGAGTGTGGGAGGGAGGAGAGAAAAAACAACCGAATGCGAGAGAGTAAAATGATGTAAAAGGTGGTGAAGGAAGCGGAAGAATGAAATTGATTTGCCTTGGGTATGACTTCCCGGAAGCGTTGGATATTGGTGAAAAATGGGAACTTAATTCTTTTGCCCAATTTGTTGACACGCGGCCCATTTCCCTCCTGGGCATTGAATCTTTTAGTTTTGAGACGAAAGAGGAGCGCTACTCTTGGCGTGGATGAAGGATATCCCTTGGTGGGAGGCTCTGAGTGAAGGGAAAACCCTAACTATCCCCTGCCACATAATAAACAAGCTTACCGCCCACAGGTGGAGATAAGGGAGTGTGGAAACGGAATTAAAGGGGGGATGATTCCGAACCGTGAGTTACGAACACGATTGCCTATACATTTGGAACGCGTTTGCATCAATGGGAACATTTTCCGAAAGGCACATCCACCTCGTTGTTAATGTTATATGTATATGACTAATCAAATGAATGCAAAAGACTAATGGGTATTAAACCATATTCCTTTCTAGGCTCTTAGTGGGAGTTAGTGAAGCTGTAACCGTCAGTCCTTTGTGTTTTGAAATAATTCATGATTGCTAATTCTGAACTTATTTTGTTGCTTAAATGTGCAGCCTTTATTGGCAATAATGATCCATTCTCTGGCAAGAGCAAATGAACGTCGCATTCTCAGGAAAGAATGCTTGAAAAGCACTATTTCTCCAATCACTATCCAAGCCCTGTAATGATTGCTAGATGATTTAAAGAATTTATTATCGTAATTGTCTGTTCTCTATTAAATATTTTCTCTTTGCTAATCTGTAACATTTTGCTGCTGTAACAATGGAATCTAATAAAATATAATATCGTTTCGTTAATGTGGAGCTCGCTTGAGGTACTAGCAAGGTGCACCACCGTCGAGTGACGGGGCCTAGGGAGGTGTTTGGGTTTGTGTTGCAGAGGTGAGTGGGTGGTGGGCGGGTGGATCGCAGGACGGAGACGGGGTGCAGGGGGTAAGGGGGAGTGGGGTTATTGCCGGAGAGCGCTCCGGGCCGGCCGTCGCGAGGGAACGCGAAGCCAGGAGAGGGAAGAAGAGGAAGCACTCCGCTACCTTTGTTCACCGGAAAACATTACGGCAAGCTAAAGGATTCCCTTCTCCCTTGATCCAGTGTGCGCCGAATTTATCTCCTTTGTGGGGGTCGGATGGGGTGTGGGAGGCGCCAGTGGCAGGCGTGGGAAAGACAAGGGTGAAGGCGCGAGGAAATGCCCCCTCGCGTCGCCATCGTGGAAGGAGAGAGGGAGGAGATGAATATTGTGCCACCTTGAAGAAGTTGGAACTTGTGAAACGCACATAGGGGAACCCCATGGAGTTAATATTTGAGCGAAAACAAGCGGTTTTTGTAGTCATTCCAGCTCTCGTGTCTGCCCTCACAGCGTGAATTTCAGATAAACTTGAGAAAGATGATGTTTTGAAGAAACATCTTACGCACAGTGATATGAAGTAAGCGTAGTCGCACGCATTACGCTATGTCATTCTGACAGTAGTATTGGGATAGGGACAATATGGCGGTTTGGAGTGCAACGATAGGCAAAGAAAAAAATGGTGATGGAGAAGAAGATTACGGTTTGGGGACAAGTAACGTTCGCGAGGAGAAATCAATAGTGTTTTTTTTAAATTGGTTGAATAATAATGCAACAATTTCAGAGAGTAAAAATCATTTGCCTTGACCGGGATTCGAACCCGGATCCCTCAATATCCGGCCGAGTGCTTTAACCAATTAAGCTACCGAGATGTCCTCTTACACTCTGAAATTTTGTATGTACGGTATTTTGTCACAACATCTTGTTCCTTTAAAGCCCCCAAAATTTCGGAGTGTAAGAGGACGTCTAGGTAGCTTAATTGGTTAAAGCACTCGGCCGGTTATCGAGGGATCCGGATTCGAATCCCGGTCAAGGCGAATGATTTTTACTCTCTGAAATTGTTGCATTATAATGCACACATAGCGGTTGACTCCGGTAAAGTTACTGTTACAGTTTCTCGAAATTTGGTTGAATAATGCAAACACTTGGTTCAAACTCGACAACAGGCTTAACAATGTATTAAAAATTTAGGGGAAAAAGTCTCAGTTCTATAGCCAGGCACAGATTCAGGAACACTATAATCAATTCGCACAGTTTCCCGTGAGCGGATCCGGATTCATGTCAAAATTTAGTGCTAATGAAGTGAAACACCATATCCAAGGGGGATATCTGGAAAGGGATATCGAAAACTACAAATGAAACTGTGGGAGCACAACGTGAAAGAAATGAGAGAACCGTGGAATGGTGACGGAGAGAACCATATACAGGAACCATATATGTATTATATATTTGACAAAGTGAATAAGGAGGTAGATAATGGAAGGAAATTAAAGGATGTAAGCACAGAACTTGGTCAAAGTTAGGACAAAGATACAAATAATATTTAATTGGGCGAAAGAATCGTCGATGGGGGTTGAAATGACGTAGTGACTTTTCAAGGGAACGGCGCAACGGTTACGTTGAACATTAAAGTGAAAAAATCCAGCGGGTAGAAAGAAGGTTAAAATCGTGCAAAAATTTAAAGAATTACAGAAATATTGATATTTGAAATATACAAATATTTCAGAAAGATAGAAGGAATCATAAAGGATCTGTATTGCAAATATAACAGGGCAGTCCGTTTAGATATATAAAGAGAACGCTGATGTGGGAATGCATAAGATCATACATACGTGATTAAAAGATAGAATGCGCATTAAAGGGAGTAAAATCAGGTTAGACCTTGGGGATAAATTAAATTCCCGCGGAACTACTAAAGATTTAGCAAAATGTAGGAGGAGGATTATTTAACGGTTGATTGGTGTCATACATGAGGAAGGACATTGGCCAGATGATATCATAAAATCAGTGTTGATTCCCATTCCTAAAAAGAGAAAGCCAGCCGAATGTGTGGACCATAGGACATTCATAAATTTCGATTTACCTGCAGCTAAAGTGGTAATATCACTGTCGTAGGGTCAGGAATAAGAAGATCGAGAGGAGTGGGAATGATTTCTTAGGGGATGATCAGTTTGGGTTAATGCTATAGCGATAATAAGTTCACCAATGGAGTAGAAAAAATAGCAAACAAAAGCTGTATTGGTTTGTTTCGTATACTATATTTCGAGAAGGCGTTCAAAAGAGAATTAGTAGAATTACTGATAGAGGCCATAGGAGTAAGTGATATGAATAGGCGATTAATCCGTAATCTGTATATGTACTAAACTCCGCAGGTAATAATTGGGGGATACTCATTATGATCAGTACTTTACAGTACTTATGTTTAGGATATAGTAAAATTATTTTTTTTACCGGGGGCAAGAATTATTGGTGGCGGGGAATTCATTGTACCAGTTAGCTTTTCAAATCACCACACTTTGGATTTCCAAAGGTTTGCGGTCGTTGCTGAGTGCAATAAAAGATGAGTGTGATAGGTATTAAATGAAAAACAGTATTACCAAAACCATGATTTTAATATTTTTGATAAATATAATATTTTAACATAATGGGAAGAGTTAACCCCAGCCGTACTCTTATAAATGGGCAAAGGATGGGTTAGGAAGATTAGAAAAGATATAATGAATAAAAATAAGTGAAATTTTTTTTGCAACTTATGATACTAACCAAGCCCCTCTAGAGCATTTCTTAGAAAAACTCATTTGCCGATACCCTACCATTAACTTCACCCATGAAATAGAAACCAATCAATCCCTCCCGTTTTTGGATATTAGAGTAAACCGGACTAATTCAAACAATCTTTCATTCGACATTTACAGAAAACCCACACTCACCAACAACTACATACATCAGTCGTCGTTCGATCACGATACTCACAAACACGCGGCGTTTCATTCCCTAATACTTAGACTCGTTAACGTCCCATAAAGCATGGAAAAAATACAATCAGCATTGGAATACATAAACCGAACCGCTGCTATAAATGGTTACAATCCAAACATCATCGAAAGGATCCTCAAGAAACAAAAACACGAAACACTTATTCAAGACAGCCCCACATTATTACCCGCTGACGAAAAGAAATACCTAATATTACCTTTCCACCCAACATTAACTAAAGGACTCGCTCCGATTTTCAAAAAACACGGTAGAAAACCTTTATTCGTCAACAACAACAAACTCTCAAAACTTTTAGGAAACCCAAAAGATCTAATTGACCCACTTCAAAAATCAGGCATATACGAGATAAACTGTCCCGAACGTGACAAATCTTACATTGGACAAACACGCAGAAATATCCTCACACGATTCAAAGAACGCATGGGTAGCTACAGACTAGGTCATGCCGAAAGATCGGCGGTTGCGGAACATGTGCATCAACACTCACATAAAATTGATTTGAAAAATTTAAAACTCATAGGCACCGAACTACTTATTAGAGTATTACGAAAGTATCCACATCCACTGCGCCAAAAATAAACTCATGAACCACGACCCCGGCTCAATCTCATCATCCTTAATCTCCCTAACAAAACACCTTTCCACTCGGAAAAATCACCACCAATGACTGGGCCTCCATTGTCACCCGCGCACGGCTTATCGCTCCCTCCCACCCACCTTTCCCTGACCACCAAAAAAAAACCCATCCCTAATTGACCATTCCCCACAACTCCCCCTCATCCTAACCGATTTTTCACCACATATCTCCCTCCCCCTCTTTTGACCGTTACTCCACACACAGTATATATAAGTCACCACACATGAGACGGGATTATTCCTTCTCTGAAGAGGACTGCCTTGCAGTCGAAACACGATATCAGCTTCAGGGCATTCCCTTTACCTTTCCACAAGTGCAAGTCACAGTACTAACGTCGGAAGAGATTCCACTGTAGACCTGCTTTGCAAGGGTTAAGGCGTCTTCGCTTACCCAAGCAAGTGAGCGCACTTGAGTGATTGAGTGAAGGAGCGAGAGCGTGCGTACATCCGTGTTATAGTTTTATATTAATCTGTGTGATTGACGGGTCAATGGTACCGGAGGGATCCTTGTAAACCCTGACTGAGTGAGCGTGTGAAATTCACAAAGGTTTAACTCACCCGAGTGACTGAGTGACTGTGTATTTACGTAAGTCGTTTCTGTTTCATTACATCCTTTAAAATTTTTAATTTATTTGTGTAATTGACGGGTCAATGGCATAAGAGGAATCCTTGTAAACCCTGAGTGTGTGTGCGAATGTGATTCACGAGAATGACAGTTATTTCGTAACCAACCCTAGTGAACGAGTGGCTGTAAGTTTGTTTTATTATTTATTATTTTTATCATTTATTTTGGCTTTTGTATGGGTTTTCCCCCCTTTTCTTTCTTATCACTTATTGCCAATCAAGTTTACGGTCTCGGCATTTTTTTGTTTACAAGTGAGTGACTCTCGGACCATTGGCGCAGGGGGAAATCTCTCGTAAGTCCTGATTAAGTGTGAGTCCTTGAGAATAGCAAGGATCAATGCTGCATAGTACATCCGAGCTAGAGAGTGCGTGATTAATTTTCATTTATTAGTATAACTTTTAATTTAATCACCAGACGCACTGGTTCTAACCGTTCGCGTGATCTATTTAATTCAATTAGTTTTAATATCTTTTATTATATTTATTTTATTATTTTCAATTATTTTTATTGACCATATCTTCTCTAATTTCCCTTACCCATCCTTTGCCCATTTATAAGAGTACGGCTGGGGTTAACTCTTCCCATTATTTTCATTGGGCCGTAGTTACCGTTCGCCTTATACATCATATTTTAACGTTGAAATAGATGTGCAAAACCCGTTAGTTGGAACATAAATACATCTTGGAAATACACTTGACCAACGTTGTCACAGCAATAGGAATAAATGAATTGCGTTAGGCAGAGTAGCCTTCACAATAAGGAGGAAATTGTTCAACGAGACGTTAAGTAGGTAGGTTAAGGAAAGACAAGTAAACACTTTGGAAGAGAAGTCGCGAGATATTGGACCTGCTTATGAGCGACTGGTAAACCTTTTTCGAAGCAAGATGATAGGCGTAGATTGGAGTCTCTTGAACTATGGTGCCGGGAAACTATCAAAAGTTAAAATAATTATAGGAAATAAAAAGAAGCTTGGTGGGTGAGAAAATAGTGTTTTGGGTAACATCCAGAGATGGCAGATAAGAAGTGTTAAGATAATTTCGAATGGCGATGGAATTTCGAAGACTATGGTAAAAGGAAGAACGTTATACAGGCGACATAGGTGGTTAAAAAGGTTTTTTGAACGGTACGAAGGAAAGTAAAATGAAAGCGGAATCGTAGAATGGTTTATTATTTTATGAAAAAGAAGCAAGGTAGAGGTAGGAAAAATAATATGGATATTGAACAGAATAAACCGAGATAGCATGTGTCCGTACTTGAAGAACAGTTTGCTGTAGTGGCAGTGCCTTGTTTTAGCGTTTTTCTTAGGAAGCGCGAGTTTTGAGCGAGAAATGTTTGTAAGTGCACAGTCTGTGCGAGACCAAAGCCTACCTTTAACGGAAAAGACTAAAATACTAAATGTGTACGTATGTGACAGGGCACTCGTGCCAAAAGTCTTCGTCACGGAGAGTTAAGCGGAAAGTGAGTGTGGGAGCGAAGCAGGGGAGCGGCCCCCTTTTGCTCATCCGTCTGCACGCAGATAACCGGGCGTGCCGCTGGCAGGGAGGGTGGTGGAAGGGGGATTTCGATTCACGGACCAGGGAGAGCCCCTCCCCACCTCATTCCAAACCACTTCCCAACTCCCGCCGACCCCTTCCCTGACCGTTCTCAGACGAGTGGGGCGACATACGGGGGGGGCCGTCGACTCCCCTACGGCTCCACCCTCTCCAGTCGCCGCAACTCAAACAAAACCCCCGAGGAGGAAGCCTCGGAGTGCCTCCGCGACCCAAGTGGAGCTGATTCGTCGAGGCCAAGGATTGACTTGCTCCTCCACCCCCGTGCCCCCTCACTCCTTTCCCCTGATACCTTCCCGCCTCTCTGCTCACACCCCGACGCAATCTGAATCGCCCTGCCCTTGGTTTCCTTCTCTCGTTTGAAGCCAGAGGGCAAACACAACACGGGCTCGGGGCAAAAGGGAGGTCGAAGAATGGACGGTGGAAACAATGGGCCGAGTTGGTGGATGGGGGCAATAAAACCCTAAGAGATGAGTGGGAATCGGGATTTCATGTGTTGGAATTCACCAGGAGTCGGGCGGGCTGTGACCTTCAGACTGAGCAGGCAGATTTCTTGGAAGCATCTGACCCTTGTACGCAAGACGCTGCTTTAAGTTTAACGTAACGGAAAAGAGCTTCAAGGGTGTACGTAAAATGCCAATCCATCCTACGTGAGTGTGTTTAGAAAGGCATTCGTTGTGCTCTTGCTGTCGTGGAGGGACGACGAAGGTGACACCCGAGGCAGCGATGGTATTCTTGAATAGTCAGTCACCAGCACCTTATTCTGGGAGTTCCTAGCCAAACACCAGGTACCAAACCTGCCCCTCCCCCCTATAGTTCTGACGCAGTCCTGGCAGACTTTTTTCTTTTTGTTCCCTCGGATTAAGGCAGCCCTGAAAGGAACCCGTTTTTCGGTCATAGATTAGAGATCCAATCAGCCGTGAATAGAAGACTTTGCGAGAGGTTTCCTAAAACGCCTTCCAGGGCGCGTACCGGTCATTCAGAGTCGCTGGAAAATGTTGTTAAAATTTGAGGCCCAAGGACAGTATTTCAAATAATTTTATGTATTTGTGCAAATCTGTTCAATAAATTACAGTAAAAATATTTTCATCACCGTCGGAACGCACCCTGTAATATATTGTGACAGTTTTGAAAAAAAATTGAATAAAGAGAAAAAATTCGAAAAGAAAAAAGAGGTCGTATTGTTAAATTAAATTTTATATAATTAAATTAAATTTATAAAAGCCCTTCTATAGATACCATGTGTACATTTACTCAAACTAAATCAATGCGTCATTCCTAATTTGATAGTCATTTAACGCCTAGTGAAATGGCATGTCATTATTTGGAAATTTAGACAATTTATGTATTGCATCCCTCCCAAAGACTACAGCCTATACGTAGTCCACGCAGCGTCTGTTCCTCAGTGCGGCGGCTGCAATGGCGTCTGACCTCAGTGGGACGGCCATTGAGTGAAGGTGTCACGTTAGAAACACTTTTGAGGAAGGCAACGGGAAACGCCTCAATTATTATTCCCACAAAAAATGATGGACACGAGAGAGGAATTGTGTCCTGGCAACTGCGGGTCTCGGCCCAAGCGGCCGTGTGTCGTGCCCGGCAGCGGGGGAGGCAAGGCTTCCGCGGTCGTCATCCTACGAAACCCTTGCAGGGGAAAAATAACGGCAACAGCAGGACAGAAGACGCAGAAGAGAAAGACGAAGTTAATTAGAATAGGAACGTGGAATGTTAGGACAATGTTGTGGAAAGGCAAATTAGAGAATATTAAGCGAGAGACGGCAAGAGGTAATATAGATGTTAAAGGTCTGTGCGAGGTGAGATGGAAGGATAGTGTGCACTACTGGAGCGATAATTATGGAATAATATACAGCGGCGGGGACGAGAACCAACGAGGGGTCGCCGTAATATTGATTAAAGATGTCGGAAGGAGCATAGTCAACATAGAGCGAGAAGAATATTACGCCTAGAGATTAAAGCAGGACCGACGAACTTGGTATATATGCCACAGAACAACCAAAAGGATGAAGTAGTCGATGGGATAAACGATGAGTTAGAGGTTATAATCGCGTGTTTTCCTGCAGGGAAATATTTGATAGTGATGGGGGATTGGAATGTAACGGTTGGCGAAGGAAGAGAATGGTGATGAGGTGATCAGGACGATCAAAATTGATCGTTTTGATCAATTTCGGTCAATCTGGTCCCATATAAATCTATCAAAAATACAATCAGGACGTATTTGCCTGTTTCGTAGATTTCGAAAAAGCGTTTGATAGAGTCAATTGGCAAAAACTAATGCGTGTATTGCAGAAAATAGGAATAGATTGGAAGGACAGGAGACTAATTCGCAAGATGTACATGTATCAGACTGCTCAAGTACAACTGGGGATGGAAGAGTCCGGATGGGCAGTGTTAGGAAGAGGTGTAAGGCAGGGTTGCCCATTGTCACCGGTGCTGTTCAACGTATGTGTGGAGAAAATGATTAAAGAGGTATCTGGAGAACTGGAGGTAGGAATGAAAGTCGGAGGGGAATTCGTAAAATCAGTTAGGTTTGCTGATGACCAAACATTAGTTTCTCAGTCAGCCAAGGGGTTGCGAGCATTTCAGAGTGAATTGGAGGTTCACTGCGATAGATATGGGATGAGAATCAATATTAATAAAACATAGATTATGCGATTTTCCTGAAAGAAAAAGCGTAAGCATTTTAAAAGGAAAACAAATGAGGAAGTACTAGTGATGGTGGGCGAGGAGAGGAGTTTGTCGGGATAACTCCTATGAATGCAGGAAAAATATATGAAAAGCCTATTGAGCGGCAGTGGAATATTAAAGAGGGTAATAGAGGGGAGAATGTTGGGCAAACGAGGAAAGGACCGGAACAGGATAGGGATGTTGGGCGGGATGAAGGGAGGTACACAGAGATGAAGAGGGACCTGATGTAGAGTTAGATTGCTGGATTGTGTTTTTTAGGAGTCACAAAATACGAGGCGTGTTCATAAAGTGAAGCCCGTTTGGTCACAGGAAAAAATATACTCATATAAAACACATTTTATTGGCACTTTTAGTTAGCTACAAACCTACTTCACTTATCTACATAATCGCCGGTCACTTCTAAGCATTTTTCGTACCGCTGCCGCAGCTTCTTTAACCCCTCTGCATAGAAACTCGCCGCCTGAGGGTTCAACGAATCGACAACGCCGTTCTTGAGTTCCTCTACGGTTTCGAAACGTTGTCCACCGAAACACTGTTTCAAGTGCAAGAAGAGGAAGTAGTCGCTGGGTGTAAGGTCAGGACTGTTCGGTGGGTGGTTTAAGGAGTTCCCAACGACCCAATAACTCTCGTCCACTGGACATTCTTTGCTCTTAGTGGTGGTCGGTGAGCATTTTCGGTACCCACCTTGCACACAATGTGTGGTATCAGAGGTTTTTCGTAACAATATTGTAGACAGTAGTGCGTCCAAGTTGAGGAAATTGTTCAGCCAGGTCATTAATTGTCAATCGACGATCACATCGCAGTTTTTGTTCCACTTGCGAAACAATTTCATCGGTCAGAAGACTGGGCTTGCCACTTCGCTCTTCGTCATGGACATTTGTTCGTCCATTTTTAAAATCACAGCACCATTAACCTTCCCCTCACTCATAACTGTAGGTTTATAAACTAGGCATAATTCCCGATGAATTTCAGCAGCCGACAATCCTTATGCATACAAGAATCGTATGACAGAACGCACTTCACAGCTGGCGGGATCAACGATTGTCGCGGACATTGTTGTTTGCATGCACGGACAAGCAAACGACCTCTGAAACAAAACAAATGCTGCTATAGCTTCTCAACGAATCAGTAGATGGCGCTGCAGGAGCAAAACTGTGTTCTGAAGCGCCAATATTTAAATATAAGCAAACGGTACTTACTTTAAGAATACGCCTCGTATTTGTTTGATAGTTGTGTCCATCCAAAAATCTACCCAAACCGGGAGATTGAATTTATAACAATGCAATGTGTATGTCTGTGGAATTCATTCAATAATTTGGGATTAATGGGTCATTCATGGGAATTACGACATTTAGTATTTTAATTTCCGCTTGTTCCGAGCATGTACTCATCTAATCACATAAATATCGTTTAATTAGACACAATATTTTCTATTTATATATTTTAATTGGGACTTTTTTACTTTTAAATATTATTGGAGACACTTTGTGATTGGAGACAATTTTTGTATACTATTTAGAACGAGATGCATGAACCTACCTTTGGATCATAGAAAAAAAATATATAGTGGAATTTAAAGGCATATGATTTCAAATAAATCAGAAAATCACTTAAGTTGATGGCACTGATATTAAATTAAATGAAAATCCTCTCTAGGGTATATTTTCGTACAGTTTCACCGATATAACATTCCTAAATATGCACCAAGGTAAAAATGAGTTTAAAATGTTGGTACTATACTGGTAAGCTCTGAGTGTAGAATTTTTTCGAGTAGCAACATAAATCCGTGTTTAATGTTTTCAGTGAACACTTAGTTATTACAGTAATATTATTATCCTAAATATATTTTTGGGAATAATGCTAGTAGGCTGAATGTACTAATCGCATCGCGAACTAATATTTCCATTTAGTTTTCCTTATGTTTCTGCGAGTGGATGAGAATCCTGCGATATTCTTCTGATATTGAAAGCCCTTGGAGGAAAGGATATCGTGGGTGTTCACCAAGCGGAGTTTCGCAAAACGAGGAAATCGCGGAAGCGAGCGGATGGTAACTCAACCATTCTCAGCGGAGTGATTTATGAATGTAGGAAGCAAAGAGGCTTCGCTCGATAAGAGGTAAATGGAACTCCTTCTCTCCCTTGTAAACTTCGTCGAAATTAAAAAAAGGAAGACTTGCGATGAAATGGGACGCAATTACATCGCGTGCGCGGACATTCAGCGGGAAGTGCAGTAGTACCTAACTAAGGCGAAGTAGCTGCAAAAATGAGGTAATTTTCGTTCCAGAGAGCGAAAATAAACGCATTGGCGCGGCGGATTCTGGGATCCCTAAAATATTGAGAAGTGAAGGAAATTATCTTCCGCGATGGTGTGATCTGGAATATTGAACTTTGAGTGGAAGATGAATTTTTTTGTCGCCCATTTATCGATTTCGTGGCAATTTGTCATTTTCGCTGAGAAATCGGTTGATTTTTAATACTCAGCCATTTTTAAGCCATGTTACATTTTATGTAGTTTTCTTCTCCAATATTATTTATGGGGTGATTAGTTTCCGGCCTACATTCCGATGAATGCATCTGGGGCAGTGTGTCATCTGCTGTCAGATTCTTGGGATAGACAGTGCGTGATGACAGCGGCGTTGTTCTGAAAACAATACTCTGGAATACAAATGAAAAGTATTGAAAATTGTCTATAGCATAAGTGGGAAGAGCTCTAGGTTTATGAAATCCAAGTAGTCATCCAGTTGTTTCTTTGTTTCAGGAGAGTGACCGACCTTAGAGTTTTACTTAATCCTAGATGCACTTTCTTTTGTGCTTCACTCTTTGATGAATGCAATGTCTTCTACGTGCAATAATTCCATTTCCGGAATATTCATCTACATCTACATAAATACCCTGCGAGCCACCAAAAAGGTGTGTGGCAGGGGGTGTAGCATCATGAGGGAAGGTGGCTATATTCCGAGTGGCTATGAGAACCTGTTTTTAGTAATTGAGGAAAGTAGCGATATTTTTTCATATTTTCAAATGAATCGCTTAGGAACTATGTTTTGCAGATTATTTGTCGATTTCTTTTTCTGAATGTGAGCGTATGAAAAGAGTACCCCCATAAACTACAACCATGGCGTAGTTACACAAGTTCTGCATTATAATGCACACTAGATGTGCGCCTGTGGAAAAGAATGATAATTACTCGTGGTAGGTTCACCCATGCAAGTCGAGGAATAGAAGTCGGATCGAGTCCGTGCGGCGTCTGTTCCTCAGTGAGTCGGCTGCTAAGGTGTCTGACCCCAGAGGAGTGGTCAGTTGGGTAACCCTCTCACGTTATAAGCACTTGAGGAAGATAATGCAAAACTACCTCAATATTAATCATGTATTGAGTGTTGAAGAACTATTCCTTTAATCACACACACGTACACCAACATTAGGTTATATTGCATGTACTTATGTTAGACATGGATTTTTAACTTCTTAGAACTCTTTATTTATTTTAAATGATTTTCATATTAGCATATTTTCAATCAAAGCAATTAAAAACTTTTTTGCCCGAAGCGATTGTGTATACACGTATGTGGTGGTCCATAAATGCACAGAATATGATAATGTGTCTCAGTTTTCAAATATTTTGATGTTAAACAAATGAATAACTTGCAATTTTTGTCTAATATTTTAGTATTCCAGTGGTTTTGGAAACCTTTGAGTTGTGAGAGGTGTACAAGTGTGACGATCGGTGAGCAGAGATCGATGACGGCAGAGCTCGAATGAGATTAATACGTCATTACTCTGCTGCTTTGTGCGACAGTGAAATAAGTAAACACTTTTTGCCGCCGGGGAAAATCTTTGCTTTGCTTTTTTTTACTTTATATAATCAGATGAAAGGCGTATTGAGTGGTAGTGGAATGCTGAAGAAGGTAATAGAGGGGAGAATGTTTGGCGGCAAGCGAGGTAAGGGCAGGAACAGGGTAGGGATGTTGGACGGGATGAAGGGAGGAAAGAAGTACACCGAGATGAAGAGGGACCTGATATAGATTAGTTTGCTAGGTGGGGAGTCACAAAATGTTTGTTTGATAGTTGTGTCCATCCAAAAACCTACCTTAAACGGTAGATTACCTAATAATAATAATCAGAAGCTAAAACTACGTTATATTGGCCTACCCATGAACTTTTATTCATAAATCATAGCTTTTCCGTCGAATTCGTTTGCACCGTATAATGATATGCGCTTTTATGGGGAAGTATGCGATAGCCTGAATATGGAAAATAAATTGTTGAACAAAATACGCATATATACTAAGTGAAAAAGGAACCACTATTTTATGCAAAATAAAGATATATGTTGATAAAATTAAGTGCATTTCGATTGTCGTGGAGTATTTTTTTCATTGATGAAACATTATTTCCTATTAGACACTTGGACTATTTCCCATCATATTGAGCCAATTACAAACGTAGCCAAAATTAATATTGGTTGTGAATAATTTTGAGTTGCGCTTGGAGTTATGGAGTTTACCGAGTTTGTCTTCTCAACCAGCTCGTTATTATCTAGAACATTCAAGCTATTAGAGCCCACTCGAATGATCTCTCAATGAAAACGCCAAAACTGAAGCCATGTTTTATTTTATACGACATTGAGAAAGGTGTCCTCCAATCATTCCAAGAAATAAGATTTAATGACGTAGTTCAAGGCTTAAGGTCATAAGTACAGTAACAATAAAGTAACTAGATACTTTCATCAGTTAAACTCTTCTTACTTGCCTTCAGGAGCTACATGTTAAATTCAGAACTTTCTGGAACTAAAGAGGTACTTTGGTTCAAATTATAGTACTCTTATCATCTTTCATTATTATGGTTTAACTTAAAATTATATCTATGCAAAACTCTCCTTCATTCTGTGTGTGTTTTCGGCATCATACATTTATTGGCACTGATTTCCTCAGTAATCTTGGAGCAGCAAATTTATGAAGTGATGTGTTAAAAAACCGGCAAATGCAGAACTTCAAATCACATAGTTGTGTTTAGTCCAAGTCTTAGAGCTAATTAAAACTGTCAGTGGTGTCACATTTGAAAAATGTAAAAATTGCCTGGTTAGGATATCCTGTTGGTTCCTATCTTTTTCTACATTTGAAAAGAAAACTTGATTGGACTTAGATCGCCTTACTAGTTGTTTTACCATTATCTTAAAATATAATCAGTCGGTCACGTTGAAGGCATAGTGGCGGCGGCTGTTGGGGCACAAGTACTTCACGCTGGAAGTGCATAAATATGAATGTAAATTTGCACATGCTCAAAAAAAAGGGGCCAGATGTAGCACAAAGGTAATAGCTTCGACTGCAAAGCTGAGGGTCGCTGGTTCTATTCCCAGAAGCGCCTTATTTGAATGCAAGACTGCAATCGAGGCTTCGAGGAGAATGTGATGACTGCAATATCTAAGAAACCTGAACAGATAAATTTTGAGAATAGAACCAGATTATACTACCTGACATCCCACGCAATGTAAATACTTACTTGGATATAATTAGCGGAAGATTGTAAAGCTCTAGTTTGTCAGTCAGCCAAGGGACTGTACACATTTTTGAGTGAATTTCAAATTCAGTGCGATGGATATGGGATGAGAATTAATATAAATATAATAAAGGTTATGCGGTTTTCCATAAAGAGAAAAGCTAACGTTAGCATTAAAATTGTAGAGCAGAAAATAGAGCAGGTGGAATAGTTTATGTGTCTCGGATGTGTTTTGGACCGAATTGGTCGAAGCAGTAGGGATGTAAGTAGAATAATTACAAAGAGGCTTTCATAAAGAGAAAATTGCTGGCAGGAAAAATGGATTAAGGGTGTATTAATCGGCGGAGGGGTTTGCAGACTATAATAGAGGGGAGAATGTTAGGCAAACGAGGAAAGGGCAGGGACAAAATACGATGTTGGACGGGATGAAGGAAGGAAGGAACCACACAGAGATGAAGAGGGACCTGATGTAGAGTAGGTCGCTGGATTTTGCCTATCCTAAACCTACCTAAATGAGTAGATTACCTATAAAAATATTATTATGAAAAATAATACGTGGATCGAGGTAGTCCAGAGGTTAGATCCTTGGACTGACACTGGTTCGACACCCGGGCAAGTCACTCAGGGCACCTGCAGCTCCACCCAAGCTATGCGATTTTTTGGGTACCAGAACTTCCTGGGAAACCATAACCGTTACAGGGAAAGGAACTGGCCTCTCTACCCTGATGTGTGAATTTCACACGCCGTCGGGCTTAGGGCGAATTCTACCATCCTACCACACCGACCTTCAGGTTTATTACTGGGTTTATGCTTATAGTTTATATGTAAGACATACTTATATTTACTGTATGTCTATATTTTGTCTATTATCCATTGAATTTAATTTATCTATTAAATTATCACCATTGCCTTTTAAACCTTTATCAATTTTAAGAGGACTTTTTATACCTTGTTAACATAGTTTATTATTTATCATTTTACATTCTTGGGTCATTCATATCACGATCGAGTGTACATTGAACATACTTCTTTCTCCTGTGACGCATATTAAAAAATCATTTCCAAATTCATTTGTTGAAATTATAGCTCTAACTTCAAGTTATAAAATAATAACCAATCAGTGATATCCTTTAGTACGCAATAGTAATGCCCTATTGTCCTACGTGTGTCTCATAATTATTAGGTACTGCTCACTCAAATCACAATATTTCATCTTTACGTAAGGTGTCTCATATTCACCACGGATTCGGTCCTTGTAGGCCATCTGTTTGAAATATGTTCACAAAAATGATTGCTAATTAGAGCGAAGCACTATGAATACAATTAAATTACTTATACCTTTAGGTTCTTATGCGTACAAAAAGTAGTCTTTCAATTCATTCCTAAAATAAAATTTTAGATCCACAATTAATTTCAAAAGTGATTGTCGTTCCGGTACAATGAGCATAAAATATTCCTGACCTACTTTCCTGTGGAAAAAAGGGAGGACTATTTAATTTAAAAATAACCAGGAATCGTTCTTCGAATAACAATGGTTCTTGATTCTGATAAGAACTGAGGTTCAGAGTGAATTGAAAAATTTATCGCCAAGAGTTCCCCCCGTGCCTTATCGGTATTCGCACGTGATTTCAACTATATTCCTAACGCAGTTCAGTGACCAAACCACCTATTTAATAGTATATAGCTGGAGGGTTCAAGGTTATTAAATCCCAGGTGGTAAGGAATAATTTCCCTGGGACAACTCTGGTCCTAGGAGATAAATTTCGCCACCCTAATGTACGCCTTGTAGGCGGCTTGAGTTAAGAGGTGTGGTCGTGCTAATCGGAGTGGTGAGCCGGGGCACAAACTGCGGCTGAGAGGGCGAAAGGAATGAACGGCGGGCACGCGGGTGTACGCGCGCCAATGGATCGCATTTTGCGTTTTGAAGTGCCTCCTAGCGGATGACCCGAGAGCCATGTGGGCAGGATGGGCGCGGGCGGGAGGGGGGGGCTCGGAGAGGGGGGGCGAAAGCAGCGACCGCCCCTCGTCCATTCCTCCGGATTGCCTCCTGGGGTTCCTCGCATCGTCATATAATTGCCGTGGCCATATCCGCAGAACGCGAATTCGCACGCACCGCTGCCGGCAGGAACACACGCACGCACGGGAGATGCGGATGCAATTACGCGGTGCTCACCCGAGCGGTGACTGAGTTTTGCCGCCGCCGAGGAGGAGGCGGAAGAAGGCTCGGCCCTGGGGGGAGAGGGGGTGGCGGGGCTGCAGCCAGCGGCCGATGGATGGATTGTGTTAATGGTACTGCCGCCGTCTCTATGACGACGCCGGACGTTGGGCGTAATAATTGAAACGGATGCATCAGACGCGTCAGGAAGCAGCGTTGCTTTGGTGCCCCGCGGATATAAACATGTCCCTCGCTTCCCCCTTCGTCGCCACTCCTCTGTCCATCGCCAGCACGGAGTCACGTGAATCCACGGAAAACGAAAGTATTGATTGTTCTGCTTACGGCGGGACAAGTAGCGGTCGCCAAAAAAATCAAAAGAATAAAAATATGCGGACGATCCTTCCTACGTTGGTCACGGGAAGAGTGCGTTGAAGATATCGCACGACCTCTTGCTTCGACTCAGCCTACTTGATGAAATGCCCGCTTGCTCTACTAGTTTCGCCGAGAATGTAAACATTAAAATAATCATCTCCCATATTTCAACCGGTTTATATTTTTCTCAATTCACGGATCCAACAGTTGCTAGATCCCTTCGTGAAAAAAAATCTGTTTATAGAAAAATGAAATGTTCAATCTGTTCTGCGTACACTTAATCTCTCTAATTCTATTGACATGATCTCTCCTATCGTAGTACGGTGGGGTAATTATACATTTTCAACATCATTGGTGAGGAGACATCCTTTCAATTTATGCAAGAAATTAATATGTATAATCGGAAATGTTGAAGTGTACTGGAGGGCAAACTTGTGCTTAAATGAGGCGGCAGAGGCAAGAGTAGCTGAGGGAGAATCGGTATGGGCAATGTTTCCCATGGTCGCCGGTTCTTTTCAACGTTATACAGGTATCTGTACCTGTATAACGTTGCATGTATCTGTATGCTGAGGAAATGTTTAACGGCGGCACGGGAAGGCATAGCGCTGAGAATAATAGTTGATCCTGTGCCTACACAGAACGAACTGAGATAAAGTGTGCATTAAATTCAGTAAACTTGGAGAAATCGTCATTACTATTTAAAAAATCTGTTTCCTTCTGTCAATGTACTGAGGGACTTGGTGTGCTTTGGGTTGCGTGCTATCGGCTGGCCCATGCCCCCTATCCTCCGACTACGCTATTTGGTGACATATATGGAGTAATGTGCTGGAATCACTCACGACTTGAGTAGAGAAAGTCATCCAATGTTAACAAGGTTAGTGATGGCAGGCGCCCATGTTAGATAGAGGAAAGAAAGAATGAGAATTGAACTATTTGTATCATTAAGTTGGGACTAAGTACTTAGGAGTCCTAGAACGGTATTGCAACTCATTTTAAAATGTCTCAGCTCGTAATCAGATAAGACAACTGACCCTTACATTTAAGAAACCGTATTGTTAACATTTACTAATTATTCAAAGCCCTGAAAGTTTATATTTTTAGCTAATGGTTGTCAGCAGTGTACAATTCCGTGTTATTATTTGAATCTCATACAAATAATGTTTATGTTTATCCTGTGTTATCTTATAAATATTTGAAAACTATAAAAACCCCGGAATGGCGAAGCCAGCGAGATTTTCTCATTAAAGTCCGTTTTTAAAGAACACTAAGGATTAGCACAAATTGCTATGGAATCCCTCTTTCTAATAACTTGGTCATGTAAACAGAATTCTTGAACAAAACTTCTGTTACCTATTCCACGCAACGCACTGAATTCATGTTATATTGATTACGGTACATGAAGAGTCAAAATATATTTTCCACAACAAAGAATCGCGTGCACCGATAGGATTAATGTAAAGTAAAAACAGTTGCATGAACAGGTTTGGCATTTGAGTGGTCAAGGATATACAAATTTCCAAAAACTTATATTTTGAACTCATGTGTAAAATTTTTACGAAAAGGGCTGTCAGGATTTAGATGAAACTTGCATGAAGTTCATAGTGTATAAGAAATCGGAACCACCTGTACCCTCGCTTCATTTTGCATCATTTAAATTCTGTCTTATTTCTTACTCTTCGATTTACATCGACTTTATTTCGAACTCTGTTGTTTTGTCATTTTCAAAAAGTAATTTTATAAAATAGTACGCCAAAAAGCATTAGAAAAATATGCTTTCAGTCATTACGAAATTGAATTAAACATTCGCGTAAAAAATGTTGGAAAATAGATTCGATTATGTTTGAAAGTTAAATAAAACAGGCTTAAAATATAAGTTAAAAGAATAATTTATTTTATATTGTTTTGCGTGTTATTTTATTATATTTGAGTATTATTTTTACATTTTAAGTAAATTTTGAGTCAGGATTTACATATTATTGGCTCCAACTATCGCTTTCGGGAGGAAAAACGCAATGTTGCAAGCTCTATTACTAGGGAAATCTAGTGGAAACCCGTTACTATTACAGCTGTAACTCTTTGGTTCAGTTGGATCATTATACATATAAGAATGTTATCTAACCTTTCTGCTGAGAATTATTACAGGAGTTAGAAATGAACTAATTTACATTGGGAAAACAAGCATGCTCATACTTTTCTATCTCAAAGGATTAAGATTACTTAGGAAAATTTACCCTTTTATAGTTTGAGATTAAATTTTAGCAAGGACTTTTGGACAATACATAGTAAAATTAAGGTCCCTAGAAAATGGCATCATAATTTACTGCAACAAAGTGATATAGGAACGTAAACCGTTCAAACGGTAGTGATGATGACTACCTACGAATATTGACAATGGTAATCGTAAAGCAAGTCGTGTGTACAAGAAAATCTAAGCAACAGAAGCTCTGGATTACAAATGCATTAATCAGAACTCTCCAAGTTTGATTAAATCATAACGAATAACAATCTGAAAAAGCATAACCTTTTGGATAAGAAATTAATTTTGTGGGAGAGCATGAAATTCGTGGTGGTGTATGGAAAATAGACATGTATGTGCACATAGAAGTTGGGCAGGAAAGGCCTGCAAGTATTTTTAGGGCGAGATAAATGCCTTGTTTAATTAGATAAAAGCAGTAAAAACTTCTTTAATATAATTCATGTGGCAATCGAAAAAGGTGCATCAAATGTGAAGTTCTAGTTTGGAAATAAAGGATCATTTAGAAAACCATATAAATGGATAAAGTAGCAAGCAAGAACACACTTCACAACAATGATGAATATGATACATGGATCTGTGTGCCAAGTCCAATACCACGAAAGAGTAGGGGACATACAAAGCCAAATAATTGATTATGACCCATCGAAGATAATTGCGTATGCGAGAAATTCCGCTATTTTGACTGAGCTCTTGCATAAGAAAATCCGCGAAATAACGACAGGAAACAAGCCTGTGTCTCGGTTTAAAAGCATTTAATTAGCCCGAGCTTTTAATCTCGGAATTTTGCTCTGCTGTATGAGGGAAGCACCGGATTGTGACTGAAATCGAGTTCCTGGCGGATTCATAGCGCTACATCCCTCTCTATGTTTTCAAAGGGTTTCTCGAAATTATGAAAGGGGATTTAGGTTGGCTGGCATTTTCGTATTCTCTTCCTTACCATGAGCCCGAGAGGAAAAATGGGTTCTCTCGTTCCTCTGTCTATTCTAAATCCAAATGTATGCTTACTTAAATACTATTCTCGTTCATTCTTCGGTATATTATCTCGTATTGAGTTTTCAATGTGTTTGTCATCAGATTGATTGCTCTAAAGTGTTCACATTGTTTCTGAGGAATTTTAGAAAAAGAAACTCTGCAATGGCACAATTTATTATAACTCACGACCAGAGTTTCACTCCCGCGTAGCGTAGTGAGGTGAAATATACATACATTCGCTGGTTCAAGGGAGTGTGAAGGGGGAGAGGGGGAAATAATAGCAGTCCAAGCAACGAAGTAATACGACTCTTGAGACATACCAAAGTAACTAGCGAAGGGAGGGAGGGAAGAAAATGAGTTCGAGAAGTCGGTGGGAGGATATTTCACGAGGGGATGCAGACAAGTGGAGAAAAACCTATATTTAAAAACGGAGATAAGGAGGAATTACAGACATTTTTCACTCACATCCATTTCGTGCAAGGCTATGGAATATTTAGTTCCTACTTAGATCGTGAGACACCTCGAATGTCAGGAACTTTTGATGAAAAATCATCACGGTTTCCGAAAAAGTAGATCCTGCGAGACACAACTTGCGCTTTTTGTTCATGATATTCTTACTTCGGGAGAGAGTAATTGGACGCGATTTCTCTAGCTTTTAAAAAGGAGAGTTCGCTCAAATGCAGTAGAGTTTACTTCAGGTGTTCCCCAAGGGAAGTGTTATCGGACCTCTTTTATTCCTACTTTACGTTAGGTAGGTAGGTATGTACCTTGCACCCAGTCAACGACCGGGGTAAACCCCGATCTCATCCCCTTTCTCCGCGGCCCAAGGAGCTTGGCGCCGCACCGAGGGATCACCCTCAACGAGACACCCCCTCCATCCGGCCACGAGGTTTTCTCCGGATTGTTTTGTCTTCCCCACTCTTTTCTCCTCCCCCACACCTCTTTCTTTTCCCCCACTCATGTAGTCACCCGCGCGACTTTCCACCTCCCCTCCCCTCCCTCTTCCCCCACTTTTCCACTTCCCTCCCCTTACTTGCTTTTCAGCATGTATACTAGACACTGAGTTATAACTGTTACCAGAAGATGATGTAATTACATCGAAATCGCTCGTATTAAAAAAAATTTATTTTGTGGAAAATTGCCAATTTTAATTAATCATCTCGCCCATGCCAACTGCAACGACTTTTTTTGCTTTGAACATATAACCTATTTTTGAAGCATCATTCATCAGTTTTACTCAAAAATAAACTCGTAAAATAGTGTAATTAGAATATGAATTTCCTGGCAGAAAGCAATTCTATCTTAACATACGTATCGTAGAATAATTTAGTTTAGAATCAATATTTTTATTGTATTTATATTAATTGGAGCATAAATCTTCCAAAGCCAGTTATAGTAGACTTATACTTAATTAATTTGGTATTAACTGGCATATTTAAGATAAAGGATTCTGTGCGTGTGATTATATTAGTAATAATTGGTTTATTGAAATTTTCCTGTAGAAAAGCTTAAATTAAACTACCAATGGCATGTATCTCTAGATTTTAAGGTGGAGTTAATATTTTAAAATAAAATTGATAGGCATGCCTGTTTGACTACTGTCAGGGAAGCTCGATTCCCGTTGAGCCCTCTGGTCAGCTTAAGCTTAACAGAGCCACACTGGTACAGTACGCAACAAGGCTATGCTCCGTGTACGATAGCTAAGCTTTTCGGGCATCAGATACTCCTGGGAAATCGCAGGCGGCACAGGAAAAGAATTGGTCTCCCGTAAGCTGTTCCTTGGATTTCTCACACCGAAGGTCTTGGCACACAGCAAGCTTCACCCTCTTCCATTAAGCAAATCTTAGGGCTGATTACCGTGTTTTATGTAATGAAAAGATGAAAAAAATTGAATTATCACTGCGTCATTATTTGAAAGAGATATAAATTAAAGCACGAAGGTGACGACCTGTAAATTGTTACTCATCACTGGTCTTTTGTTTTAAATGTTATCCTTAATTCCATAAATAACAGTGCCTTGAGATATAACATTTTGTTACTTCTGTTTAGTCAATGCGTAAAAGCTCTGCCACCATGTGTGCCCTGCTATTTTTAGTGGATTTAAATTAGAGATATGACAGTAAGGAAGGATAAAGAATCATCCCATTTCCGTTTGGAATTCAATTTCGAAGTTCTCTCGTCTAGTGGAGGGAAGCACAAACACATTGGAGATAAAAACTCTAAATTTAATTGTACAATCACCAAAAACAAATCCATGCACAGTAACCGAAAACCTATTCATTATTTTGCCTCTTTAGCCACAGTGAGAACTATTAGAATTATTTTCTCAAACGAACTTTATTGAATTTAATTCAGGTGTTTGGGGAGAAAAGTTAGGCTTTAAATTACTCGTGTTGTATTTGATATTAGTGCAAATGGAAAAGTTAAATCAGTCTAGTGAATTCGTCAGTAATAGTAAAATAGTTTGTAGAACTTGTGCTCTCTCGCTTAATTCTCCCATATCGCCGTCCTAATGTTTTTTTCCGGCCACTTCTTTGAAGATCTGCTTAGGCACAGAAAATTAATGAACGAGATTGTAATTGAAATGTGAGAGCTTTCGTTTCCGACTCGCCAAAATAATGCTCCGGAGCCACCAGCCGTCATGCACAGAGAAGAAACAACCATTTCACTAAATCATTTGGGGTTTACGGCCTCATCCCTCAATGGGAACCAGAAGACATTCATTCGTCTTCGTCTGTGGACGAAATTTCTCAGCCGGAGGAGAAGACCTCGAGGTTAAGGGGCGGCGAGGGGGCAAGCGGGGGCGATGAGGGAGCGAGCGGGGGCGGGTTGGAAAGTGAGATGAGAGGGAAAAGGGATGGGGGCAGCAGTGATTGCACGGCACTCTGGCTGAAATGAATTAGAGGAGATGTGTTGAAGTTTTGATGAGGGCGAGGAAAGAGTGAAAGGGAGGCGGCGGGGGTGGGAAAAAGGTGTTGCGGGGAAGGGAAGGTGAGAGAGTGGGACCGAATGGGATTAGGCCGGGGAGGGTGAATGGGATGTAGCGGTGCTGCTGACGGAGGGCTCTCGGATGAAGCGTTAGGAGTGTACGCGTACTCTGGTGGGAAAATAGAAAGGCGGAGGGAAGCATTGAATTGTCAACTTTAGCGATCTTAAGTCATCAACGTCTGTTGGTTAAGAAAGGAGGAGTAAGAAGCCTTGCGGAGGCCAAGGAATGTTGGAGCACTTGGATCCTACGCCATTCTGCTCTAAATAATCACCGCCGCAGTGTGCTGACACTAACCGTTCTCCACATGTACATTCTCACGAAGCGATTTCCATCTCAAGTTCAGGGAGAGATAAATAAGCAGGACAGCGCTGCGATACCTTTCGCTATATTTGATTCGAAATCCTGCCAATGATTAATTTTTAAATTATAAAACTTCCAATTTCCAATTCCATCCAACCTTTACGAGAGCGTGTTTAAGCGTATTTATGAAAGCTTCCTAGGTTACTATATGTTGAGCCACTGAATTTATCCGGGCAATTAATTTTTACGTTTTATTTTTCTAAATTAAGCATGTTTTAATACCAATGCTCATTTAAATATTTCATTTTGACCCCGAATTTGTGCCTAAAATAAATTTGAATGATCTTGGGGATTTTGGTGGTCGTGCGATTGGCCCTTTTTACATTTCTTCAGTGTTCCGCTTCATACGAGAGCGCGACCGTGTTTTATGAAGCCTCTCCTGGCTAAGTACTTCAGACTCCCAATTTCCTCCCCAGGAACCTTGAGTCAAAGGAGGTTTTTCGGAGGAATGACGTGCTAGTTACTCCTAGACATCGTCTTCATGGTCCTTATGCCGGCGTCTAGCCATAACGGGACCTCAGGCCCAGGGAGCAATATACGCCGAGGGGGAGTGCGGCCCTGGAGGAGTTGCTGGAGGGGCGGGAGGGCGTGAGCGAGCGAGGCGAAGATGTGGGAGGAAGGGTCTTGGCGCAGGAATTGAAGTCGGACCCGGAAAGATGTGCGTGACTTGCCCGGAAATTGGATTAGCTGCGAGGGGGTTAAAGCCTCCGGCACGGGGTCGCCCGTCCCTCCACCGGTGCCCCCTCGGTCAAAAGGCCTGGGCGGGGGGGGGGCGAGGGTGGGGCGCGTGTGTGCACGGTGTGGGCCAGGAGGGAGAATGACGAGGGGAATTAAGGAAGCCGAGGTGGCGGCCGGGTCGGCTTTTCCTCCGGGGAGTGGGGCGGTGGCACCGCCGCCTCCTCGCCAATACACGGGCGGCGGCAAAGGGGTTTTGGCTGAGTGTTAGTGCTTGTCCGGGGGATTTGAGGCTCGCACAAATGCCACGTGTCGACGTATCGCAGGCGCACGGATTAAGCCGGGCACTTGGTGGAGAGAAATGCAACCGGGATTACACTCAGCTTCTCGAGCTCTGCAATTTGTCCCTGCAACGTTTCTGTTTGGCTATTACAACTAATATATGTTTTATTCTTTCGCGTTCCTTTGTTATGGGCCACAATGCCATTCGGGTTGCGATCAGGTTAAGAAAAGTTAAGAGGAACGACGAGCTCTGATATTTTGGGAAAGAAATATTGAGTTTGGGCCTGCGCCACTAGTCATTGTATGGTGAACTTGGTATTAAAAAAATTGATTTCCTATCCCTGGCACTCCAAGTGGGCTTTTCATTGTTCAAACAACTCTGGCAAGATGTACCCATTAGAATTGCCAGTCGGTGTCCTACATCTTCCACCGAACGTTTCATTTTCCACCATCTCAAATAATACAATATAGATAATAGAATATACCGAAACGAAATTGGTCACTTAATGAGACAGAGTCACGATAGACTCGCTAGTACATTTGTTTCTCAAGGATTTTCCTTCGAGCTAAAGTGAACGGACATTATTTGATAATTCACACAGTATTACAGTTTTATAGAGAAAAATAATATGTGTGATCAAACAGAGCAAACATATTTTATCCATTCTGTCAAAGATTTGACCCTATGTCTTTCAGGCTGAGTTGGTAGTCATCCTCTCTCTCTCTCTCTCTCTCTCTCTATCTCTCTCCATCCCGTCTACTTTAACCGGAATAGGGTCAGAGCCACTTGATTTTTTATTTATTTATATATACCCAGCAAGGCAGGGTATATATAAATACATAATATATAATAAATACCAGTGTGTGTGGCATGGGGTGAAAACACACTCCAGAATAATTTTATCCCAACATGACCCTACCGCGGTCGAACAATATTATTATGATCCCCTATAATTCGGGGAAAAAATGATATCTTAAATCTGTCATGTAATCAATCTGTTCTAAACGTAATCTCCCTAATTTTATTGAATGATCTCTCCTACCGTAGGTCGATAGGGGTAATAATAAATTTTCAACATCACTGCTAAAGAGACGCCCTTCCAATTTATGCAAGAGCTTCAATCTAAAATTAAACCTTCGCTGCGTGAGTGATTTCCAGCCGAACTGCTCTAATAATTTGGATACGCTACTAAGTTTATCATAACAACGTTTTTAAATCTAGCTCCTCTACGCTGCACCCCATCCAATTCGAAAAAATCCAAATTCGTGAGGATCTCATATACTTGCAGCACATTCTAAATGAGGCGTAACAAACGACAGATAACGTTTCTCTTTGAACTTCTCATCACATAACTCACATAACACATCATCATATACCAAGTTGATTCAGCCACAGCATCGGAGCGATGGTCCTCCTGTAATGACACTCTGATCATGATCGACTGAAGAGTACACAAATCGAAAGAATGTAATAAATATATCTTTATAGATTTTGTGGTTCAAAAGAAGGAAATTGGCAGAGCTTAAATACTTTTTTGTAGTATTTTAGAACTAAATCCAAGTAAAAGTTCCTCAACCCTTAATGATACTAATTCCTTGTTCTTGAACAGCGAAAATAAGATTATTCGCGAAATTCTATCCGGACACTTTGAACGGATAACCTAAATAAACGTAATTAGAATCAGGATATCGCAGAAATTAATTGTATTCAATATAATCTTATTGAATGAATGCAATAATGAAAAGCAATAGAGGCCATTAAGTGTAAGGGATAAAACGAAAAATACAAGTATTATACGCCGTGATGACGATGACACAGAAAAAAGCAGACCTTTTGAGGAACTTTATTAAGTTTCATGGATCTAAGGATAACGTTTAATTGTGAAATATCATCAGGAAAACATACTTGTTGGTCACTTAATTGAAGCAATGCGGTACGGATTGTGGGTAGACTGGATCATAAAATACGACGAAAAAATATTCACGACGTGAAACAAATATGGGAATTCAAAATATATTGTCAGACCCCTCCATGGAAACAGCAGCACAAAAAATAATAACAAAGAATGCACACTGCAGAAATGACCTTATTAAGAGGGAAAGCAGGAATAGGAAGCCAGTGCATGTTTACAAATGTGAACATTCGACGTTTATGCAAAATACCACCAATGCATAGGCAAGTGGAAAACAAGATAATGCGTGCTACATGAAATCAAATTGGAAGGAACATGCACGGTATAGAGAGCAAAGGTAGAAAGACTAGAAGAAAAAAATATAGGTCGTCCACCCAATAGATGCCCAATATTCTTTTCAGATCAGTAACACAACAAAGAGGCTAAAGTTCTTTATGAAATCAGGAAGAAACGAAGGTATTCAATAATACTTATTTCACATACTTATAAAACCATCTTAATGGATTTTGCATTTTTTCATTAGTTTTGCAAATTAAGAAGTGACATCCTCTCTGGTGTAATTAATGCGTTGATCTCAGGGCAGTGAAAGCTAAAAAGAAACATTGCCGGGGAAGCGAAGCAAGGCTTGAAATGGGATTATAGCATGAGTGGGGTGACGTACTTGACGATCGAGGAGGGGCGGAAATGAGTCGGAGGATTCCGTCGCGTCTCTGCCAACAGGAGGGCTGCAAGCAAAATGCTTTGGTGAGGGGAGGGGGGGGGGAGGAGACGCCCAGGTGGGGATGTGCTTGCTTTTCGCACCCTGCAAGGACGGAGCGGCGGTGCTTCAGAAAATCACCCCTCCCCCGCTCCCCCTCTCCAAATGCATCGCCCCCCTCTTCCTCCCGTCGCCCTAATTAGAGGGAAGAGTCTCTTCGCTGAACGAAACGGCACTCGCTCATCCGTTAAGGGCCCTGAAGTAGTTCTCCCGTTGCACCTCGTGCAACGATTCTTCGATCGCGCCCCTGTTCATGGCCGACTCCCACCCCCTCCCCCTCCCCTTCACCCGCTCTCTCTCTCACTCCCGTCCCTCCGCCGTCCTCAACCAACCCGACATTTACCTCCACGTTGTTTCCAAACGCACTGCGCAAAGTACCCAAAACCCCCTCTCCGACTAAGTTTGGCGCGACTATCATGCGCCGTCCTCCACAGGAGCACAAGCTATGCGAGAAAATTTTATAATGCGGTAGAGAGGAGCATGTTAATTCCTTAGTGATTCCAATTGCTTTGGCGTCTTAGCTGACTACACTTTAATGATATGGAGGTAATGCACTAGCAATGCTTGCTCCCAATAAGCCTTCAGATATATGTAACAAGTTGCATCATATCTTATCCGTATGTTAATATTTAAATTAATTTGACATTGAAAAAAATGTATTCACGAAATCGGGTTAAGAAATCAGTGCGTTTTTGTGATTTAAAAAAATAATTTTTAAAAATTGGCTCAAAAGTAACTCATATTGCCTAAAATTATTTAACTTCCGAAATTGTTAAAAGATTTGGCCAAAGTTTCGATTTCTCATTAGTGTATTTCACCAAAACGTTTTTGACTTTATTAAGGTTCATTACTTATTTAATAATGAAGGTGTGTTATACATATATTCAATTGTTTCAGGCTCAACTTTGTGGAAGTTCATGTTCATTAAACAAAGAGCACAATGTATTTTTCCACTTTTCTTGGAACAGTGGAAAAATACACTGTGCTCTTCATTTGATGAGTGTGTTGTAAATATTCCTCCCTTCTGCATTGGATCATTCCTGTAGTTTATTTATTATCATTCCGCCGTATCGCCGTATTCAGTACAGCTAAACCGTGAGAGATATGATGTGGGCACGCGTGAATTTTTTTTAAAGGTTCCCAAACGCATCCACGTAGCCTCCGACGATGATCCATTTTTGCTGGAAGCGTGGATGAATTTTGCTGACCTCTCCATATAAGTTACGAAAATGTTTAAAATATTTTTCGTTAACAATATAAAACTAGTTTCATTTGAATGCATGAGTTTCACAATGAAAAAAAATTCTTTTCGTTGGATTTCTAACCTGGATCGCTTAATATCAGGCATCGATTTCAGGTACTATATAATATGACTAACATGACTAAATTAAAAATGAGCATAATGAAGTGATTCAACAAGGAAATATGAGATTCAAAGGCGATTATCAAGTCAGTAAATCGATTTATATACTCGAAGATGTCCGTGGCAGGGAGAACAGTTACCCTTTTTGCTATATCCTCTGGCATCTTAACATTAGAAGAGGATCACTCTTGACGATGGAACACATTTCACTGTACGATAATCTCGCATTATGCTTTTTGAGAATGGCCGAGGCGAGCTCGGTGCCTCGGTAACCATTTTCATGTCTGGGATGGGGTTAAAATGTTAGTTTTGGACATTTTAATCAGACACTTTGCCATTGGAGAAAGTGATAGTAAGGATTAAGGCCTATGATTATAAGGGTCTGGTTTGCGCAGCCGCAGTTCAATTGCAGTCACCAGGAACATTGTGTAGGGGAGGAGGTGAAGTTGCAGCCCTCGCTAGGGCAAGCGGCCCCTGATAAAGCCACTTCGTCTTAAATCACTGTACCAACGCAGAGAAGGGCCGTTCTCCATCAATTACACTATTAAAGGTAGAATTGTGTTGCGAAGCGCCAAGCTGGGATAACCAGCGTTTTTCACAAAAACCTGGACCACCTAAAACCTTACCGCTGGCTTCTGGAGAAAATATAGGTCGGTACTTTCTTTAGGCCGTGTCTCTTAGACCCAGATTGTAGAGGGCTAATGGAGTTCTTTACGGGCTACCTTGTCATCTCAACCGATTCAGGTTAGTCGGTCAATTAGTGCGTTTAATAATTTTTGACATTTTTTGGCATTTTTAATGAAGGAGTGTGTGCTTGAAACTAAAACCTAGGAAAACACCAAGCGTTTTCATATGTATATATATATAATAATTAGGTAATCTACCGGTTAAGGTAGGTTTTTGGATGGACACAACTATCAAGTAACCATTTTGTGACTCCCCACCTAGCAAACTAATCTATACCAGGTCCCTCTTCATCTCGGTGTACTTCTTTCCTCCCTTCATCCCGTCCAACATCCCTATCCTGTTCCTACCCTTACCTCGCTTGCCCAACATTCTCCCCTCTATTACCTTCTTCAACATTCCACTACCGCTCAATACGCCTTTCATCCATTTTTCCTGCCTCCATAGGATTTCTCTCAACAAACCCCTCTCCTCGCCCACCATTTCTAGTACTTCCTCATTTGTTTTCCTTTTGGTCCATTTCACCTTCTCCATTCTTCTCCACACCCACATTTCAAAAGCCTTCAATCTACGTCTATCCTCATGCTTCAGCGACCACGTTTCCGCGCCGTACATAGCTACGCTCCATATCAGAGTTTTTACGAGTCTTGTCTTAACATCCCTACTCAACGTCCCCGTCATCAACTCCCTCCTCCATATATATATATATATATATATATATATATATATATATATATACTATATATTTTTTTAGGTAATCTACCGGTTAAGGTAGGTTTTTGGATGGACCCAACTATCAAATAAACATTTTGTGACTCCCCACCTAGCAAACTAATCTATATCAGGTCCCTCTTCATCTCGGTGTACTTCTTTCCTCCCTTCATCTCGTCCAACATCCCTATCCTGTTCCTACCCTTACCTCGCTTGCCCAACATTCTTCCCTCTATTACCCTCTTCAACATTCCACTACCGCTCAATACGCCCTTCATCCATTTTTCCTGCCTCCATAGGATTTCTCTCAACAACCCCCTCTCCTCCCCACCATTTCTAGTACTTCCTCATTTGTTTTCCTTTCGGTCCATTTCACCTTTTCCATTCTTCTCCACACCCACATTTCAAAAGCCTCCAATCTACGTCTATCCTCCTGCTTCAGTGACCACGTTTCCGCGCCGTACATAGCTACGCTCCATATCAGAGTTTTTACGAGTCTTGTCTTAACATCCCTACTCAATGTCCCCGTCATCAACTCCCTCCTCCTTGAGAAAGCCTCCTTGCCTAGCGCAATTCTTCTCCTTACGTCCCTACCACTTTGACCGTGTTGGTCCAAAACACTTCCGAGATATGTAAACTTTTCTACCTGCTCTATTTTTTCCCCACCTATTTTAATATTTAGCTTAGCCTTTTTCTTTCTGGAAAATCGCATAACCTTTGTTTTAGTAATATTTATTCTCATCCCATATTTATCGCACTGAACCTCCAATTCACTCAACAATGCTTGCAACCCCTTGGCTGACTGAGCAACTAATGCTTGGTCATCAGCAAACCTAACCGATTTTACGAATTCCCCTCCGACTTTCATTCCTACCTCCAGTTCTTCCCATGCCTCTTTAATCATTTCCTCTACATATGCGTTGAACAGTACCGGTGACAATGGGCAACCCTGCCTTACACCTCTTCCTAACACTGCCCATCCGGACTCTCCGTTCCCCACTCGCACCTGAGCAGTCTGAGACATGTACAGGTTGCGGATCAGTCTCCTGTCCCTCCAATCCATTTCTATTTTCTGCAATACACGCATTAATTTTTCCCAATTCACTCTATCAAACGCTTTTTCGAAATCTACAAAACAGGCAAAAACGTCCTGATTGTATTCTATATTCCTCTCGACTAGTGATCTCATTACTGCAATGGCATCACGCGTACCTCTTCCTTTCCTGAACCCAAACTGATCATCCCCTAAGTAATCATTTGCCTTACTCTCTATCCTTTTGTTGATGATCCTGAGAATAACTTTAGCTGCGTGGGATATCAAACTTATTGTTCTGTAATCCTCACATGACGAAGCCTTTGCCTTTTTTGGAATAGGAACTAACACCGATCTCACAAAATCTTCCGGCCAGATTCCTTCCTGATAGATACTACGAATCAGTCCATATATGGCCTTTTTCCCACCTTTCCCTAACCATTTCAACATTTCTACAGGAATATTGTCCACCCCCACAGCCTTATTTGCTTTCATCTCCTTTAATGCCCTTTCTATTTCATCGTCGTGTATGCCTGGACCTAAGCTATCTTCTTCTACGTCATGTTCCTTTTCTATGTCTAACCTTGTCGGCCTAAGTTCTTTACCATACAGTGTTTCTATATATTCCTTCCATCTCTCTTGGATTTTTCCTGGTTCAACTATTATCTTACCCCATTTATCTTTAACTGTTAGCACACATCTTGCCTTCTTACTTCCCGATAATAACTTAACCTTGCTGTATAGAGCACCAATTTCACCCTTCTTCTGTAAACTTTCCATATCCTCGCATTGCGTTTTCCACCATTCTTCTTTTGCTTTATTTGTGGCCCTTCTCAATTTATTGTTTAACTCTTTGTACTTCATTTTGCCTAACTCTGTGTTTACATTTTTCCATCTTCTTCTTTCATCCATCTTTGCAATCATCTCATCCGTTACCCATGGTTTCCTTATCCTTTTCCCGTTAACGGTTCCTATAGTGTCTTTAGCGGCTTCCAATATCCCTTTCTTGATACATTCCCATTTTTCTTCGATAGAACTCAGTTCTTTACCGTCATCCATCATTTTCTCTACAGCCTCCTGATACTCCTTCCTCGTTAATTCATTTACTGCTTCTAAATTCCATTTTTTAGCCCGCCGCCCTTGCCTTATCTTCTTGAAACGAACATTACATTTCATAACAACTAAATTGTGGTCAGAGTCCGCATCCGCTCCTGGGAAACTGTGCGAATTTATCACACTGTTCCTAAACCTGTGCCTAACCATAATATAATCTAACTGATACCTTTCTGAGTCACCTGGCATTTTCCATGTATACCTACGCCTTTTGTGGTGTCTAAACCATGTGTTAGTGATGACTAACCCCTGTCTCCTGCAGAATTCAATTGCTTTCTCCCCGCGTTCATTCCTCGTGCCTAACCCATAGTCCTCCACCTCACCACCATCTCTTCCTTCGCCTACCGTCGCATTCCAATCCCCCATCACTATCAAATGTTTCCCTGCAGGAACACTCGCGATGATATCCTCTAACTCATCATACATCCTATCGACTTCTTCCTCCTACTACTACTTCATACTATATATATATACACATATTTTTATATACATACATATATTGATGATTTCGTTGAAGTAAAACGGAAAAGTTGAATAAAAAATTTGACAGCAACACACAACACAAGAACACATAAAAGTAACACTCACACGTTATTTCTTGATCAAAAAATTAGTTAGGACTGACTGCTGAACTAAGGAAGGTAAGGTATGTGAGAGAGAAGGGGACGGGGGAAGAGGAGAACGGGTGGTGGGGGAGGGGTAAAAGAAAGGGCTGTGGAAAGGGAGAAGGGAGGCCAGAGGGGAACGGGAATAGGATAGGAGTGAGAGGGAAGATATGGAAATAATTCACCGACGGAAAAAAACAATTTGTTTAACCACAGATACTACAACATCCACGACCCAGGTGTCAACTTGCAAAGTCGTCATCAGGACCTAATAATTCAAAATCCAGGCCATTAATAACAAAATACATGCAGATGAACAAAATATCTTTCTCTTCTGTATGAAACAATTACACACCTATCCATTTCAACCCTCTATATTTAGTGAACGAGATGAAGAGGGACCTGATATAGATTAGCTTGCTAGGTGGGGAGTCACAACATGTTTATTTGATAGTTGTGTCCATCCAAAAACCTACCTTAACCGGTAGATTACCTAATAATAATTTAGTGAACGACATTGAGACCTGCATGTTGACAGGTTTTGCAATGCCATTTAAATGCCATTTCCATGGTTTATAATTTTCTAAGGTTTTCGGATGGGGGATGGGATGCCAGAACGGAAACACTATAACACTGATTGAAGGGGGTGTTGTGGTGGGAGGCATGTTTTGGGATTGGGAGACCCGTAGACGAGGAAGAGAGATCGCACGAGGCGCAATGACTGATTATCCTGAGGTTCAAGGGTGTGGGGCACTGGCCTAAATAAAACGCTGGACAGAGTTTACATATCAGAAGATAGACAACATTCTTGGATGTGCAGAGGAGTAGGGAAAGGGCGGGAGAGAGTAAAAAGGTGGAATGGAGAGGGGAAGTTTTGCATCTCCCTCGAAAGCAAAGAGTGGGCGTAACTCAGGGGGTGGGAGGGGACATGGAAAGAGCCTTGGTGGATTTAAGGAGATCTGATAGGTTGGCGAGCCGTTTGAAGGTGACAGAGGGGCATTTTATTTGTCATAATATGTTTACAATATAAATATTATATATTTATCGATGATGTGGAAGCACTCACGAGAGCAATATAACATTTGGACGGCACAATAGAACACAAAATAAAATAGATAACAGGGGATAATAGGGGACACTCACATTGTAGATTGTTTAAGCTTTCGGCATACTCCGAAGCCTTCTTTAGGTCAAACTGAAAGGTCTTGGGGGAAGTATGGTGTCTGGGGAGGGGAAAAAAGGGGGGGAAAGTGCCGGGAAAGCTGGGAGGGGAAATAAAGATGGCTGCTAAAGGTGGGAATTTTTAAAGTTCGGAAAAGTAGTATGTATGCGGATTCGCGAGTTCTCACCTCTATGTTGGTGGCTGATTCGGGTAGGGATTCTAGGCTGTTTAGGAAGAATCACTGGTCGAAGGAAAGGTTGTGGGAAATAGGGAAGTGACAGAAAGAGAAGAGTGTGAGGCAGAATTACATGAGTATCGGTCATTATTCATTCGAATGGATAAGGGGGTGGGTAATGCATTCGCCTATGTAAAATGAAGTGCATTGTTTGCATGACAAAAGATAGATAATGTTTTTTGATAGGCAGTTAGCGTGGGAAGAGGGTGAAAAGACAATGAGGGGGTGTGGGGAAAGGGGAGTAGATCTGATCAGCAGACATGTTTTACTTCGGGGGTGGTTGCAAGCTGGGGAAATATGAGGAGATTTGTCAGGGCGGGTTTCTGTTTCTGAGATTGGCGGGTCGTCTGTAAGTGACGGAGGGGCATTGGGGCAGTTCGGATGAGATAGCGTCATTGTCGTGTAAAATAGGAAAAAAGTTCTTTAAGAAAGGTTTTCAGTCTGTGGGATCAGGAGAAATAGGTTGTGCAAAGGTTGAGTCCTGCGTCAGATGTGGGGTTGTTATTCTGTGGTGTGTATGGTTGAGTGGAGCGGTGGATTTTATTCTGTAGGAGCTTTTCTGGGTACCACGTTTGTGGAATGAATGGTGTAGATGGTAGAGGTAGTTGTTGAGAGTGAAAATCCGATGTCCGCGGATAGAGAGAGAGTTGGGAATTGAGCTTTTGGTGTGAGAAGGATGACAGCTCGTATAGTGATTTTATTTTGCTGAATCGCTGGTACAATTGCTGGTCATGTGTGTGTATAAAAGTCCTATATGAACAGTTGAGCAGCTCATTATTATTTGAGTCGCTATTCTTCATTCTATGGAGCATTGAAATCACCGCGTACATATGCCAAATCAGGAAATTGGGTGAACGAGGAGTGCTCAAAAATTAACGGGAATTTTAATATTTCGGACAATAATATTTATTTATTCTTATACATTGAATTGTCACCTTCAAAGTAGTCTCCATGGGAACTTATGCACTTGTGCCAGCGCTTCTTCCAATCCCCCAAATACTTCTCAAACTCGATCTTTGAGATAGCCTTTAGTTCTTTCAGCGATGCGCTTTTACTGCCATCTACGGTTGTAAAACGACGGCCCTTCAAGGTTCTCTAGATTTTTTAAAATAGGAAAAAGTCACACGGAGCCATATCTGGCGAATATGGAGGCTTGATCATCGTTACAGTATTGTTTTTGGTCAAAAATTCACGAACAAGCAATGAAGTGTGAGCTGGTGAATTTTCATGGTGCAAAAGCCATTTTGGAACTAATTTTGCTGCCACGCGTTTCATAAAGAAAAATTGAAAAAATGTCATAACATGATGCATTCGATATGCCAACATCATCAGCGACCTCTCTAATTGTAATTTGGCGATCGTTCATCACCATTTCTTTCACTTTTTTCATCGATTATTAATGTACTGGGGCGTCCAGGGCGTTCGTCATCTTCAAGATCTTCACGGCCTTCTTGGAAACGCTTATACCTCTCGTAAACTCATTATTTACTCCTAGCAGACTCGCAATACGCCTTTGTTAACATTTCACACACTTTGTTACACTTTATTACCTTTTTACCCAAAGTTTGATAAAAATTCTTAGATCCATTTCTTAACAAACGAAAATCGTCGAGCTCATAAAACACGTCTAACTTAGTGGCTGTCACAGACAAAGTCCACAATGAAAACAGCTGAAAGTTTTATCATACTTCAGGGGAATGTATACCAACATAATAAAAAAAAGTTTGACAATCGGACTCTCCAAGCCCACGAAATGAAAAACTTCCCGTTAATTTTTGAACATATCTCGTAAATATAGAATTAAGATATCACCGAAAAAAGAATTCACTCGGTCATCACTGAAGGAACCATAGTACGAAAAATTTCAAGAAACTGCGGGAAATTCCGCAAGAGTAACTTTTAACGGAGTAATCCGCTATGTGTAGCATTGAATAACATGAAGCTTCAAGGTTTTACGCGTTCTGGCAATGCTTAAAGAAAACGTTCCCATAGAGAGGAGTAACGAAAGGTGGAGCGTCAATTTTTTCAGAGCACGAGGCCCCGGATGTCACTTAAATGCATTCTCTCGATCTTCACCCCTCCTCGAGTTCTCCTTGCCCTCTCCCCGCTGGGCATCCCTCTATCTCCTGCCTCTCCGAGTCTCTGGCGAATTCTCTGGCTCCTCTCATCCTCCCTTCTCTCATATGGGACGATACCGTCTCTTCTCGAATTGCCTCATGGCTCGTTTGTAGCCCATAGCCCATCTCTCTTGCCCATGAGGACACTCGATGTTGTCGCGGCATGGTGCACGCTCTGTCACTTCCTCTTGTGTCAGCTCTTATCTCCAGGGACTGTGAATTTGTGGCATCGATTGAGCTCTTGGCGGACAAATTCCATGGGCAGTTAATCCCCTGTGTCCCTTCTGGCCACAAAGAGTACTTCGGACCAACAGAGATGATAGTGATACCATTTCCATCTTTTGAATGGCTGACTGGAATGTTTCCCTCAACCGCCACGCTTAAAATTCGCGAACCCGTTCTCCTCGGCGGTGTATCGTATTCTCCCACCTTCAGCAGATCTCCAAGTCGCACGATACCGTCTCTTGTTGCTGTAGATCCTGGTCAATTATCGCCGTCGTGGCTTTCAAGAGGACGCAGGATTTTTACGATCGCCAGAATTCATCTAATTTGTTCTGTCCTGACGCTAGCTATCGAGAGTTGGGGTATTTTACCATTTTCGGTTCATTGTCCGACTTAAGAAGAAAATAATGCGATCCAACCAAATTGTAGTCCCTTTCCCTAGTATAGACTCAGAGCCAGGGTTTCTTAGAAGAAGAGGTGGACCCGGAACAATGTCGGGGTTTCTCCCACCACCAGGATTGATTCGTCGTACGGGAATTTTCCGGTTCCCTCGGAAAGTGAGAACGTAATGGAAAACCAGATTTTGCCAACACCACTTCTTGCACTTCTCGTAGCTTACGAAGGAAAAATCAGCATTCTGAGACCCGCGTAAGATATTTTTAAGGTTTATGTTACGGACGAATGGAAACTCAAAGGGTATCTGCTGAATAAATTCAGGCAGCACTCAAATACAAAACGGTAGTCGCTCTCATACGTATTGCTTAGAAAGAAGTGCACTATGTAACGATGCTTAATTATTGCAATACCCTCTTTTAATGACGGAATATCACACATTGCAGCGTATTGTCCGTTAAAAATAATTGGATTAGTTTTAGGAATTTTGAATATTGAAATTTGAAAATTAAACAACTTGGCTTTTTCACCTAAAATTTTTTATTATCAAGACCTAGGTTTCCTTATGGTATAACATAAACTAGGACATATAAACACCTATAAAATACAAATAAACCTAGGTCGTGATACTAAAATATTTTAAGTAAAAAAGCCAAGTCGTTTAATTTTCAAATTTCAACACGAAGATTTTCCACCAAGTTACGCCAGAAACTTGGTTTATTTAATTTTAGGAAGACAGAAAACTTGGTATAATGAATTCAATGGAAACATTTTAATATATTATGAAAAGTATTTTACTACAATTCTTTTGATGATTACCAAGGGATAAAGAATTTAAATATGGAAACTTTTAGAAGCTTGTGAAGTAGAATTTTTATGAATCACATCCGATTACACTAAATGTGAAACTTGCGTGCACCTTATTGACATTTACTTTTTTTTAACTTGCTATTCTAGAAATATTTGACCTTATTGAAATGTTTAATTAGTAACAATTAGCCAATATTGCCTTACATTTATTTACATAATCTCTTAAATGCAATTCGTTGGACATTAGTATATTGCTGGTAATTGATTTCTTTCAGTTCACTTACGCGGGCATTAGGGTGGTCCTTGGTGTATGAATTCGGTATTTCTTCGAGGACGCAGTCTAGATTTTCCCGTTTATTCAGAAAAATCATCTAATTTAATTTTATTACAACAATATAAAGGAGAATAATATTGCATTTTACATGACATTTTAATATTCCGAATTTTTTCGGCGTTTTGAAGCCATTCTGCTTAAAAATGAGGTAATCCAGTATTGAATTCAAATGAAACGTTTAAATATAGTAGTATCAAAGCTTCTTTAGCCATAGGACGTGATATCTTAATTAAATAAATGACTATATATACTGTATGTATATTTTTATATGTTCTGTAGGTACTAAAGTAGTGCCCGGAAAGTAAGGGCATAATTTACATAAATCGCCTACTCCTACCGGTCATATTTACGACTAATGCGCCATAAATATATTCCAACGCGGGTATAACTGAAGGCATTACCGATCAAGAAGCTAGATTAGTAGAAATGGAAAATGAGTCTGCTCAAGTCATTAAAGTTAGATGACTGATCAATAAAGTGATCTGTCTTAGGTTTCCGGAGAAGTTACAACTCGCACTGCAAAGATTAACTCACAGCGCTGACTCAGCATACCCGGGAAAAATGTCAAATATTACACCTGACGGCATTGAGAAATTATGGGTACAATTTCCAACGCAATAAAAAGGACACAAGATCGAGCACCAGAGAAGTCAGTGCAACGTTAGGGACAAAGAAAAATTCACTCAAATTTCAGAAAAAGTTTAAAAAGAAAGAAGAAAATTTTATGAAGACTTTCGAAGGTAAATTCCAAAAATGCCGGCAAAAGTGACAATATTCACGCGCAAATCCATACATGCCTTTAAGAGAAAAACAGTATTCAAAATATTGAATGAATAACCTAAAATCACTTTGGTCGTACGTTAGAATAATAGAACAGAAACTTCAAACGGTTACAGTCATCAAAGAAGCGAATGGAGGAATTGTTACAATCGACGTAAAAATGGCAAATATTTCCTTCGAAATGAAAACGGCAAAAACATTAGTTCAGCGACAAATATTTGTCCCAGAAATAAAATGAAAGCAGCTCTTAAATTTAAAAAAAAAAACAGAACCGGAATAAAAACCGCTAGAATAATTAAGGTAATCGCGGAAGACATTGCACCTCGTTCAAAAAGAGTTTTTTAAAAGTCGAAGATGCCTAGGAACATATTCTGTCGAATGCATCATGAGGTAATGATTGGTAGAAAATGAGACACATAATTTAATATTTATCAATAGCATGAAAAAATCAAGATAAGGGAATGGCCAGAGTGATAACGCATTTTTAGATTTCAAGGAAGCCTCCAAGAAGGATTTCTAGAGAGGCAAGGTTTCTCACGAGGAATCAATACAGCACTAAGATATCATGGTACGTGTAGTAACGAGAAAGTGAATAACTCGATTAGGGATGTATTTTATAGCAGTAAGCCTAGAGTAGACGTCGAAGGGAAGAGTAATGGGTCCTCTACTCGTATTGTTATGCATTAATGATCAAAACTCTCAAGTGATTAACAATCTTATATTATTTGCCGATGGCATTTTTTTACGAAGAAATGAGGACTTTGGTAGAAAGTGTACTACACCCATACAATTTAGATTATATATATCGGAGAGGCGAATAGAATAGGGGTTATATTAAATGTCGGGAACTATACAACGCTGAATTTGTGGAATAAATGAACAGACCATCAAGACAATACAACTAATAAACAATAAACTGGTGGGGATCGTGTTAAGAATTTCAGAAGAAACAAAAGTAACCTACCATTCCACAACTCCCGGGACTTTATTCAACGGAATATATATTTTGGGATGCGCAAGGTATAATTTACATCCGCTACCTTGAGAAGGGAAAATCGCGACTATTACATTGAGTTATTGGTGCTTTTGAAGGACGAAATAGCAAAAATGACCGCACATGAAGAAGAAAAAAGTCATCTTTCATCAAGACAATGCACCGTGACACAAGTTAATGAAAACAATGGCCAAATTGAACGAGTTGGGCTTCAATCTGCTTCCCCACCCAGCATACTGTCCAGATCCAGCCCCTAGTGACCACTGGTTGTTTGCTGGCCTCAAAAAGATGCTCCTGGGAAAAAGATTTGGCTCGAATAAGGAAGTTATCGCTGCAACTGAACCTTATTTTGAGGACAAGGACAAATCGTTTTACAAGCATGGTATACAAAAGTTAGAAAACAATGAAATGATTGTATAGCTCTTGAAGGTGATTATGTTGGTGAATAAAAATGAATGTGGCGAAACAAATGTTGTTTCCTTAGTTAGTCCCGGGACTTATTGAACGAAGCCTGGGACTTAATGAACGGTGGATTACTTGAGTATTGAAATTGCATAAAACCTTTCTAGGAGCGTTGATTAGATGAAAATGAGGGTTATCCTTCAAGAAGCTAGGTTTTTTAGGGTGGTTGTAGGAAACTGAAATGAAGAGATAGAAGAGAGTTTTTAGTTCGATTTATATAGACAGCATTTCTATTTTATGGAACATGTTATTTATAGATATATGGTTCAGGCAAATTCACACGGTTTTTTAAGACGGTTATGAGAAGAGAATAAGTGTTACCGATATGCTAGCGGAATTAGGCCGTGGTCCTCAAAAATATCGAAATATGGTTATTTTATGAGAGATACGTCACATCTTTCCATTAATCGACAATAATAATATTTCAAGTGTCTGGTTCTAGCCTAAGCACGCAAATTTAAGTGGCTTACTGGAAAATAATAACAAGTATATTTTTAAGCCTTTAAATAAGGACCACCCTTGTGGCTATTATTAATTATCTTACCTGCATAAACCTAATTTTGAATAAAAATTAACATTATTGTCACAAAGAGGAATATAAATCCAAGTATAATTAAACAGTTGATTTTTATAATGGTGTTAAAATTGATTCAGCATTAACTATATCTTTGTTTATCTGCACGATATATATTAATCGTAAATTTATATTAATCGTATCTTCATTCTTCTAAACAGTTGAACCATTTATCACAATTGCATTTATTTTTCCAGCTCGCAGAATCAAATCAAAAGTATGATATTTAATAAATATTTTCATTTTATTTAGATTGTTTAATACGTCAATATTACAGTGCTCTCTTTCATTAAAATCTAATTTTCAATTGTTTCTCTATTCTAAATTATATTTTTGACGATAGCATAAAATTATAGGGTAAATAATTAATTAAAACTTCGCCACCGTAGGCACCTAATAGTTTATATTAAAAGATGGAAACAATCATTTAGGCATTAATATTTTATTCATATTGATATCTTACGCATGGATAAAATAAAAGAAGTAACGTTCATAGTAGTAGGGACGCAAGGAGATGCAATGCACGTGGGAAAGAGGCCTTCACATGGAGGAGGGATTTAATGACAGGGATGTTGAGTAAGGATGTTAAAAAAAGGCTCGTTCAAACATTGATATGGAGCGTAGTCTTGTAGGGCGTGGTAACATGGTCGTTGAAGCAGGATCATAGGCGTGGCCTTTGAACATAGGTATTAACTGACGTGTAGAAATAATATAGGGAACAAAATATTTTTGAAACCAAATATAAACCTAAAGCTATGAAGTGAAGTGTTACATACCAATCCACAAATGCTATGACTTTGCCGCCCTTGCATTCATAAGAGAGAAAGACGGAAGGTGGACAGATTTCGAGGTATAGGGTACTCACTAGTTAATAGGCTTCTTCGACTTCTCTTTTTATTGTGAAGTGCAAATTCAGCGTCGGGTTATAGTAATTCTTCCTTATGTTTTCACTTTAAGCTAAGGAACGTGTAACTAAAACGGCCATAACACTCCAAATTTAGCGAAGCCACTTTATAATATTAAGCACAATTTTCCTCAAAGTCTTATGAAAAATCCTTGGCGACAAAATATGAAAAAAGAAACATTTCCACAAATCCAGAGAAATTCAAGATTTTTTTATATTATTGGCTGGGAGACTTTAAGTGGCTGCATTAAAAGGGAGGATATTTATTTTCTTCCGAGAGGGGGATGGATGTTGAAGTGGGGGCTTGTCATGACCGAGGTGGCAGAGCTGTTCTATTCCGGGCCTCCCCCCTCGAGAGATGCTTTCCTTCAACCCTCGCGCGAAATCTCAGTCCCTTCCCAGAATTCCTCGCTTCTCACGCCGTCCCGTTGGCCCTTTTCTCATCTCATAACCCCGCGCACTCCCCCTTCCTTCTCATCTGCATTCTACACAGACACTGCGACGATACTCGTTCCGATTGCATTTGTATGCGGAGCTTGGGCCTTGTTTTATTCGCATCATTCGTAATTTCTAGCCTCTCTTTGTGCTCGTCTTTATGACCTATCGAAATGACCTTCCCATTTTCTTCCGACGTAAGAATTATATGCAAGCTTTTATAACTCGAGCGGTCGAGGAGTGGCAAAATCCCTACAAATGCAATTCGGTGAATTCGTTTTACTTCAGCTTCGTGCGTCTATATATCACTGTGAATTTCCTCTGACAGTCGGACGAGAGACGCTTGAAATAATGATTAAAGAAATGGGTAACATTGTACGATATTTGATGTCTTAATCACTGAATATATAAGAATATTGAACCATTTATGAGATTTCTTTCACAAACTCATTTTGAGTTGCGTAAATATTTACATAGTATTAAGATATAATTAAATAAATATTACAATCAAGAATTTGAGTGACTATTCATATTTTTAAAATTAAAATTTGGCCCATCTTGTTAACGGTTTAATTATGCTCGAAGTCGTATTCTAAAAAGTACTTTTAAACATGAGTTATAGTACTCATAACGTGTTCCTGTGTATACTAGGTTTCAGGCTGCTAGTTATTTCAAGGAACCAAGTTTTAATTAATCAAGCTTGTTCTAACACCATGAAAATTTGCATTTTGCCGTCCTTAAAGTTGTTTGAAATTCTTTAAAATTTGAAAGAGACAATGCGGAAACGTTTGTTAAGTTTCATGTGGCCGAATATACCTTAAGGTAATAGATGGAAACAATGCAGACTAAACAATGTAAACTATGTAAGTGATAACAGTTTTATTTTACGTCTTAGGGAATCCATTCTTTTGAAGGATCCATCCTATAGAGGGTGAAATTATCGCATTTGCTGGGGTCATCTCGGTTTTAGTAGCACTCAATGACTGATATAAACAGAAAGATACTCTCCAATTGAATAAATAGTATATACTCCACTGATAATTGTTAAACATTATAATTAGTGCTATAAATTACTTCTAATTTAATCTCCTTTCAAAAATGGGATATAATTGTCATGTTTTCTTCTTTAATATGATAAAATACAGTCAAGTGTTATCCTTCATGGTTGCCCTCTTTCAATATTTTGTTGCTTTATAAAAAGCCAAATATGTAGATGATATATAACATTAAGTAAGGGGAATTAAAATCAATTTCGAAATGCTTGATTCGCTAAACGTTTTCAAAAACCTACATGAGAAAAAAATATTTGTTATTATAATATTATTATAAAATTCTGTAGGGGACCGACCTCATGAGTCACTTACTCATCAAACAATACATTAATGTATTGCAATTGTAAGACAAAAATGTCTTGTGATAAAAGTCATAATGAGTGAAAATATTTCCTAAAAAACTTGTAACAGAATAGAAGGGTAGTTTAAAAGGCTCTCGGAATCACCACCAGACGTCAGCGATAGCGCAAAGAGTATCCCGCGTAGTGATAGGCAATCTTTTATGGGTAAATAAGAAAGGTGTCAGTGCTCTGTGGAGAGATCTGTGGTGCGGACGACTCTAAATTGTTGTTCCCGTGTAGTAATTTGTGAAGATGGAAAATATTGAGATACGAGAAGTGTTTAAGTACTTTGTAAAGAAAGTTAGGAAATAAAAGGAATTTCATTTTATGATAAACAGTATTAAATAAAGACTGAATCAGCATTTTTGATAGGAATTGAAAATAAAAATTGAAAGATATAAGCCATAAATATATTATTAATATTTAGATAACATCCGGAAATATAATATTTGTATTTGTTACATTTGAGCCAAGATCCAAAAAGATATTCTTTTTTTAATTCAGAAAGTAAATATGAAATAATTTTAGACTATTAAGTTACAAAACATGCAACTTTAAGAATGATATGATCTTACGGTATTTTATAACATATACAAATATCCCCTCCCATGTACTACAACCTTGACGTGGTGGAAGGGCTTGTGCGTTCCGATGGCCCCTATAGCTGTGTTGGCGGGAATAATAATAATTGCTTCTGGTAGGGTCACCCATAGGTCGGAGGTTAGGAGTCAGACGAAAGGTAGTCCACGCAGCGTCTGTTCCTCAGTGAGGCGGCTGCAAAGGCGTCTGACCCCAATGGGAAGGCCATTAAGTAATGGTGTCACGTTAAAAACACTATTGAGGAAGGCAACGGGAAACCACCTCAATTATTATTCCCAAGCATAATGATGGACACGAGAGAAATTGAGTCCTGGCAACTGGGGAAGTCGGCCCAAGCGGCCGTGTGTCGTGCACGGGAGCGGGGGAGGCAAGGCAACGCGACCCATATGTACACATGTATATATCTGGGTTGCGGTAGTCCAGTGGGTAGAGCGTTGGATTACTACCCGGAGCGTCCCGGGTTCAATTCCCGGACAAGGCACTCTGGGCACCTGCAGCTCCACCCAAGCTATGTGATTTTTCGGGTACCAGATCATTCTGAGAAACCATAACCGGCACAGGGAAAGGAACTGGCCCCCCTACCCTGATGTGTGAATTGCACACGCCGTCGGGCTTAGTACTGGGAGAAATCTACCATCACCTACCTAACCGACCTTCGGGCTGAAAACTGTGTTTATGTTTGAAAAATATATACATACCCTTGCATTTTGAATTAATTTTCCAGTTGAAACGATCACTTTCATTTTAGTAATTATTATTAGGTAATCTACCGTTTAAGGTAGGTTTTTGGATGGACACAACTATCAAATAAACATTTTGTGACTCCCCACCTAGCAAACTAATCTATATCAGGTCCCTCTTCATCTCTGTCAAAATAATGTTCTCAAAATTATTTATATTTGGATAATATAAATTAAGCAACGATATACCTAGAGGTATTTATGCTTACAGGTCTAAATCGAAAACACCGTTTTTCTATATTTTGCGAGAGAATTCGGTAATAACTGTATGCTTAAATGGGATCTACAAGGAAGTTTGATTAATTCTTAATTAAATTTGAATACATAATACTTGAGGCTCGCTTTGTATGTGTGTCCCACCACTGGAACCGCAGGCCTGATAATTTTGAGCAGGTTCCTAAGACCTGCACTAACCTAGAAACCTGAGCAAGAGCTCTGTATCTCAAATAGGTGATGCTTTCATAGATGTGTAATCCTTTATGTTTCCACTTTTTGTTTTGTTTTTATATTTGAAAGTATTTTTTATGGTTTGCGCGCCTAGTAGCGTAAAGGCAGAGTTTGACTCGTGGAGAGATTTTTCTAAGCTCTCTGAAATATATTGTTTCATAGCTAATAGGAACAGCGCGAGGTGAGCTTTACTCTCAGATATCATAACTCATGTTCATCTCTTTTGTGTAAAAATTATTCCTGCGTGAAATTTAAAATGTATTTCACGTAGTATTTTCGATAAATTTCTGCCCGGAAAGTTAATTGCTCGGTTGGCTTCTTGACCGAATTAAGTGGACCTCAGTTCCAGCATTTCTTTACATCAAGGTGAATAGAACTGCGTGTTTAGTCTGTTTAAGTTCCACAGAGTTATTTTGATGTTCCTAATGACATGCGTCTGGTTCCAAAGTTAGTCTTTATACATTTTGCTCACTTAAAATGTTTTTATTTTTAAAGCTCTCTTCACATGAAATTAGTTCCTCTCTGCGGCTTTGTACATTTTACCCATTCCAAATATGTGTCCGGAAACTCTCACAAAAATAATTGTTATGCTTCCTTTAAATTTAGGCTACTGATTGAAGAGTTCCGTTGATAATAGACCCTTAAACTTGCAGATAAATTGAGTGACGATCCTAGTTACCCTGGTCCTCCGTTCTTGTCTCCCTTATCCCGGGTACCCTGCCATTCTGCCCGTGTCCCTCACTTTGCTGCTTCATTTTTAGAGCTTCCCTCCATCTGATACATTGAGCTTCTTCCTCTCGAGCCACTGTCTTCCCACAGCCTCATTCCCGCTCCCTATCGTCCATCCCCGTGAAAACATTAAGATCCATCCTGTTTCCCGGCGCCGGGGCTTGAGACGCCTTTCGTCGCCTCCCGTCATCCCTCTTCCCCGGAAACGCCACCTCACCCCCTCGTGCCTCATCCTCTCCCTCCATCCACGGTCGCAGCCCTCCCGGATAAGCAGTGCCGCTAACGCTATCAATCCTTCCCTCAGAACAACCTCACCACCAATCCCCGTATCCGATGAGCCATCTCCCCTCCGAGAAAACCAAAGCTCTGCCGTAGGAAACCAGAAAAAAGCACCCTCCCCGCGAAACTTTTTTCCATGTTGTTCCTTAGCGGTGAGACTCCTCTCCAGGAACGATGGATGTCGAAAGCGATAAAGAAAATTGCTAAGAGACTTTTAGTGTTGCGCGAAAGCTAAGTGAATGGGCGTGTTTATATTTCGGCTCGGAGGAGAAATATTTTCCATGCATGCTGCTGTGAGAAGGTCCTAATGCCCGCTTCTCATAATTTTTTCGTCGGTAAGTTTACAGAGAGGTGGAAAGTCGCAATAGATTCCTTTGGCGCCTTAGGATCATACCTCACTGTAACAGCGCTCTTCCTTGTATGTGAATTCGGGTTATTTTAGCAGAATGTTTTATTTCTAAAATTTCAAAATATACATTGAGAACTTTATTGATTTTTATGGTAGATATTTGAATGGCCCTAGCTTAATACAATTTTGATACATGCCAGAAAATAAACTTTAGGTTCTTATAGCATTTAAATTTCTACTCGTGTATCTACTACGCATGGAGACACCAGGCTAAAAAGCAAGAATCAAGCTATGATCCTCCATGTCTTTCTTTTTTTGAAAAGCCAAGAATTTTATTCTTTTCATCTGTTTTTAAGGATATGAGTGCCGAGTTTTTTATTTAAAATATGTGCTATAAAATTGGCACATAGAAAATACATGTAATTTGCGCTAAACGTATAGAAAACATTGAATAAATGCAGTGTAAAAATTGGTGCTGCTGATTGGTCCATAAGGCATATTATGAATTCTGTGTAATTTGGATATTCTCAACTTCCTACAAACTTCAAAAACCTTTAAGTTATTATAATTGAATCTCTGGTAATTCTATGTCTGGAAACGGAAAAGTGATAGATCTCCGATAATTATCTTCATTGGTCACTACGTGTTTCTGGTGAAAGTTAATAATATAATAAATAAACAATAATAATTTCAGCAGATAAATTAAGAGGTGGATGAAATTTAGCTTCCTAAATTAATCTTACGATAACGAAAATGGAAATTGAATATTTAGCAATTTTAAGGTCTAAATATAAAAAAACATCAAATTTAAGATATGAAATTTCCAAAAAGGCTGATTTAACCTTCTTTTGAATCCATCTTAAGGTTAATTGCAAGGAAAGCCTTATAACTATTCGAAAAAAGTATTTTGCGAAATTGTAATAGGCGGTAAAATGGTAAGCTGGGACGGCCTAAGAGATTTACTCATTATCAATATTACAATTCTAGTTTTTTTACCGGTGATCTAGTACCTCCTGCCACACGCTCTTGCGCGGCTTGCAGTGTATTATGTAAATGCAGATATGTATGCTCTGTAGTCTTGAATACGCCATTCTGCCGGTCGAATTGTTTATTTTTTTAGTATATGTGAAAGGAAAATGAATCGGTGGTGGTAAATCGAATCGAATTTGTATCAGGTCCTCTTCCCAGATTCCAAGCCCCCCACCCGCCTCCAGCATACTCGCCCCCTTCATCCCCCGCCGTGCCCTGCCCCACCGCCACCCTCCGCCTCGACACCAACACTTCTCAGGAATCCTTGCAGCGAGTGATAGCACATTCATCTTTCTCCCGTGCTCCTCTCAATTTATCATCTCTGCAGCACCCTCTGCCCCCCCGGCCCCTCTCGCCGCCGCCCCCGAACCTTCCACTGGAATCCTACTCTGCAGACCTTTGGAAACCTTCATTCCTGCTCGTGCTCGCCTTCTTTTCACCTACCGACCTCCGATAACTTTCACAGGATATCTTTAAGCCACTGTCTTTTGCCTCTTTCTTTAAAGGGCCAGGTGCTCCCTCCCCATCGGCGAGAAACCAATGACGCCGTTTCGACGGCTGAAGGGCTTTCCGAGACAACAGGGGTGGGAGAAAAGTGAGCGAATTGGATCGAGAGGGCATCTGCAAATGGAGGAACGTGGACCAGAAGGCCTATGTTTCTGCCCCAGAAGGACTTTGGGTGAGTTAGGCTTGCGCAGAAACCATCTCCCCTCTCCAAATGTGAGATTCATCAGGCATCTGAAGTCGTGGGTGTCTATATCATTTACTCTCACGTCAGCTATTACCATTCAATAGTTTATCCACGGTCTTGTTATTAAAGGAAGAAGAGCTGTAGACATTCTGCGAAAAAACCAACTATTTGATATCTTTCTGACAGATTAGGGAAATCGCACTTCCACCGATTTCACGACTGTAATTGTGTATACCTAATGCAGGAATATTTAAAATTGACCCATTTAACGAGAAAAATAATAACATCAACAACAGCCGTTACTTAGTAAAAGCTTTTCAATGAGAAACAAATTTTTCCTTCATCTTTGTGCCGCGTGTGTGTTAATAATCCATTTTTAATACGGAGTTTATTGTTTTCCGGGGCAAACTGTTTAAAGTACAGTTTACAGTTTAACTGTTTAAAGTAAAAGCTGTTTAAAAAATATCTGTTAATCCTGAACGAATGGGTCACCAGACATCTTTCTCTAGGGAATATGATCGGTCTCAGGCGGTATAACTTGGCCCTGTAACGTAATTAAAAAATAATAGCATTTTTCCTTTAGATTAAAATTTAACACTTCTCAAATACTGCGTGACTGCAGATCCAGATCTGAAAATGACGTACTACATCAAAACGTGGTCGGTGTACATTTTAATCTAGTTGAAAAGTGCTTTCACTTGGCCAGTGGTACTTAACATTTCATGTTTTCCAGTCCAATATTTGGCTTCAAGACTGGAAATGCTTTTGTATTTCTCCTCTCGTGAACATGATTGAGCGACTATGTTCACGCTCACGTTTCCGGGCGGGATACCCGGAATATTTTACCGGAATTGCTTCTATCATACTCTGTTATTACGCGATTAAAAGAATTAGAAAGAAGAGTTGGTGAGATGCCGCTTCTTGGGAGGGTCATTTCTGCGATGAATTCGATACTTTCAAGTTTATTTGTTCGGTGATTCCCGCAACTTCAACTTAACAGTTCTGACGCCGTTGAAAATAATTGTCACTTTGCATATGGTGAAAATAATGGTGACATGATGCATATAAAACTGTGTGACTGCCTAGAACCTACTTTTAGACGCATAACTAAACATTTTAATTGGATTGATGTCTCAGATATCTATGTCAATTTTCTTGAGAAAGCTGATAACCAAAATGGATTAACAGTATGGTAGCTACCTGTCATAGCAATTAAGTGGTGTAATTTCCGTTGTTGAAGAAAATGATATTGGATACGTTGCTTCAGCATCTAAGGAAAGTTATTTAGTTGAAATGAATCTTAGTGTAGAATTCAGCGCCTGCTCTTCTTTGCCTTCCATTTGATGGAATTTTAAGTCGAACAAACAGAATGAAGGTAACTTGGTGGCAAGGAAAAACGTCTCCGATGCCGATGCGGGGAAATCAGTGGGGCGTTGAATTTCCTAATGATAGCGAAGTAGAGAACTTTGCTTAGCCACCCCTAGTTAAGTGTAGGAATATGTGAGAGGTGTATTGAAAGAAGTGAGGCAAGGGGGAAGCTCTTGCGTCGGCTCAAAATTTGACTATGAAAACCTTCTCGCTCCATTGCTCAGATGGAGAAAGAGAAAGTGAAAGGTTGGCATGGAAAAAATATGTATAGGCAAGAGATGGAAGGGGTAGAATCTGAAGGTAGAGTAGGCGAGGGAAATGGGGTTGAGAGTTCTTGGAATGATTTGAGTAGGGGACATGGTTAGCGAAGAGGAAACGTTGTGGCGGCCCGGGGTGGGGGCTATGGGAATGTCTACGATTTGAAGAAGAGGCGGGAAAAGCCTGGAATTAAATGACGTATCATTGTTATCCAAAGTAAGATTATATAAGTATATAGGCACAAAACTGATGTCATAGTTACTCAAAAGATGCCATGGTCAACGACAAAATTCACGGCCCTACCTTCCTCTTGAGTCATTCACTCATTTCTATTGCCTGTTCTTAAATTCAGCCATGGTTACCTATGTTCTCATGACCAATACAGCAGGACACACTTCTTTCTTACCGCATTGAAACTTTAAATGTCTGTCTATGCAATTTTGGAAATTCTACCAACCGTCTTGGTAAATCATCTCCCCCGGTGGATATTTCATTAGGCCTGAATTGTAGCTCTACCCTTACACTGCTTCAGACTTGATGATTAAAGGATGCTAGGTTGAGGTTAGAGAAAGTTCCCCGCAAAAAAGGAAATGTCGCCAGTTGTGACCCCATGACCATGATCTTTATTGAAATTATTACCATGTTTATAAATATATTGTACCATATTTTTATTGCCTTTACAATTTCCACATGGTGATGATTTTCGAGTTGGCAAAATCTCTTTGGTGACCCCCACCTTCTTACTCAGTGGTTGACAACAACTTGAAGCTTTCCCACTGGCACGGTGTCACTTGGCTTTGGCTTTCATTTTCAATCCGTCTCCTCAACTCATACCCCGTGATATGTTTTCAAATAATGTAGTAATCTCCTTCCGTCTTCAATTTATCCCGTTCCTTCACGCTTCGTATTTTTTAAAATTGAACTGTGGGCTCTATCCGCATTTCGTCAGGATCCTCGCAATACATTTCGTATTCTCTTTAATGCATGGTAACAAGGTTCTGTCTTTCCCTTTAATCGGAGGTGTTGGCAGTTGTTTCTGTGTTTCATAATGGGTCCGTACCGAGTGCTCCTTCAAGTTTTCATTTCTACTGACAGGTGCTCTTCCTCGCATAGACGGGATGGAGCAGTGAATCATTGCTCTTATGCTCTAATGTGGTCCGGAAAATTATGAAAATCCCATGGTTAAATGTACTTGTTTTTTGTAATTTTCTTGAGAATACGAATAACATACGGTGTGTTCTAAATTTCAGAGATGAATTGAAGAAGTTATTATAATTTGGCCAATAATGACTCACGAGAAATAGATATAGGATTACTCTTTTAAAAAAATGCACCCGTAAAACTTTACTATCTAAATGGAATCACCAAACTGGGGTGCATAAGGTGGTAACCCCAGTTTAGTATATTTGAATTTGTTCTCCGAAAATGGATAATGAGCATTTAATATTTTTATGTGGGTATGCAAAAAAAAATCCGTAAATCGACATTGATTCAATGTATCACATTTGGAATTTATTTAATTAGGACGATATGAAACAATGTCTCACCCTGTCTTTAATTGACACACTACTGAATAACCTTTTCCTGCAATGATGTTTTGTGCTAGTTTGACTTAGTGTAAGTCTATTTAAAATTAACACAGAAATGTGCAACCCAACTTCCAACTCTTAATAATGTTATTGCTAACAAAAAGCCTCGCATCTGAATGTGTAACTGAAAGTTAAAATGCCTACATGTCCTGTCCTGTATGGCGATTGATTAAACGACCGAATAACCAGGGTAAATATGGTTGGTGCATTGTCAATTGGTTAACTGAGACTACGAGAGGGAAGAAGGATATTTCCTTCCCACATCATATGAGCAAGTAAGGGTATTCCTTTAACTACCAGTGCAGCAATATATAGTATAAAGCGAAAGTCGAGTGGAGGTCATTAGTAAGACAAAACAAGGAAAATTTTTCTAGTCATCAATAGTAAAAACGGAGCTTTTGGGATAATATCTAAATGATTAACTTAGTTTGCATTCTATAAGGTTAATGAAACTGATCGTGCCAGTTAATATTTTTTTATTTCACGTTATTTCAAAACTAATGATATTACAGACATACAGAAAGTGCAGTGATGATTTATGAATC